>MEHQ01004018.1:68238-107609 GCA_008828725.1 Saccharina japonica | reverse complement strand
TGTAGTGCAGTATATAGTAGGAGAAACTTTCATAATATACGTGTACAGTTTTATACCATACGGTTACGAGGGGGTCTAAGTTACACAGCCGTTGGCGCAGTCCGGAACAACATTCCATACGTAGCAAACGTGGGTGAATGTGTGGCCGTCTGTCTATTTTTTAGTTGCCAAAGTGGTCGTTTGAGCCATTTATAGTTACAGTTGAAGCCAAAAATAGGTGATACGCACATTGACTATTAATAGTCAATAATAGGTGTATCTGCGCACTTTGAGCCATTTGTAGGTACAATTGAGCGCAGGCCCAATATCAGGCGGGCCCGGAAGCCGTTTCCGGTGTACATTACGCAGTGTACCTATAAATGGCTCAAAGTGCGTAGGTATACCTATTTTTGGCTAATGCCCTTTTTTTTTATTACCCCCCCGACCAGCGAAAATAAAATAGGGGGGGTCTCTAAAACCAAGTGAAAAAATGGAACAAAAAACGAAAAAAATGGTTTTCGCTCATCATTTCGTCCTGTGACCACAGCGATCCGGTTTGTTTTTCATTCTGACCTTCCTATTAATAGGCGTGAGAGGTCGTTTTCTCTTTTTGTCACAATCATCACTGCTGTCTTGTGTGTGTTGTCTTCACATTAAACCCGTTCTTTCTACCCAACCACATCAGTACACCCAGTGTCTGTCCTGATTCCTAATCCTAGAGAGATACAAATTATGTGGTCACAGACAGTGAAACAAAGAAAAAACAAAACAAAATAAACGAAAAGCAATCATCCCTTAATACTACTGCTGTACTCGTAGACAAACAAACGTCGTACGTACGAGGTACGAGTATAACCAATAGTAATGCAGTCCCCCCAAAAATGTTAAATGAATAAATGAATAAATTAATTGCCATCACCAGTAGTACGAGACTTCTTGAAGACATTCTCGCCCTCCTCCCCTACGACTACAACCTCCACGTTCTCGTCGTTCTTGACGCCATGGTCGTCGCCGTAGTCACCGCAGTCACTTTCAGTCTTGTCGCTGTCTGTGTCGTCGCTGTCGTCCACAACCTCTACTACCACCGAACTACCCCCAGCGCGATTCCTCTTCTTGTTATTGTTAGTTCTACGCATATCTTCTGCCAAAGACTTCGCTGCCGCCGATACCCTCTTCCGAAAATCCTCCAGTTTTTCCGTGTTTTTAGCCGTTGCAGCTGCCACCAAAGCAGCGTCAATCCCAGCCTTGTTGTGTTTGATAGCGGATGCCGCCCTAGCCTTCCCCCTGACCTGTCTCTCCAGAGCCGCCTTAGCCTTCAACTCTTGCTCGTGCTGGTGGTGGTGCTTTATCTGAGCCTGTTGCACAGCCTGTTCCTGTGCCCGTACCAGTGCATGGGCCTGTTCCTGAGCCTGTGCCTGAGCCTGTTGCTGAGCCCGTGCCTGTGCCTGTGCCAGTGCCTGAGCCTGTTTCTGCTGCCTCTGGGCCAGCTGTTGCTGTCTGTGAGCCAGTGCCTGATCCCGCTGCTCACGCTGTGCCAGTGCCAGTACCTGAGCCTGTTGTGCCTGTTGCTGCCGAGCCAGCTGTGCCTGTTTTTCGGAATGGATTTTCCTCTGCAAATCCTGGGGAAGCCCGTTGAGGAAATCCTTGAGCTCGGCCAGAGAATTCTGGGCCTTGAAGACATCGTCCGAAGCCTTTTGCTGGACAGACGACAGCATCTTGTCGGCGTTGTCGCGGGTGTCCTCCAGTTGCTTTTCCAAGCCCACCTTCTTCAAAGTCAAGGAAGCAATCCTGCCCTCGAAGTCGGCAGAGATTGCCTTGATGGCTCCATCGTTGATGGGCGGTGCTTCAAGGACCAGGGATGTCTGGATCGGTGCTAGAGCGCGGGCCCGGTTTTGCAACTGAAGCGTCAGTGTGGCGTTAGCTCGTGCAAGAGAAGACACACGTTCTCCCAAATCAAATGCGACCACCTTCAGGCGCACGATGTCCGAAGCAGCCGAGGAGCAACTGGCACACGAGTTCCCAGGGCGATTGATTGGAGAGATGTCCATACTAGAAGGCAGTGTTGTGGAGACTATTATTATTGAAGAGTTGAAGGAAGAGTGATGAAGAAGAGTGGTGAAGATGGGGAGTGAACAGGTGGGGGTGTGGGGTGGGGGTGGGGTGGGGTGGATGCATCTACTTTTAGGATTGATTCTGATAATTATGCCGAATAGATATTTGCAAAATTGAGTAGATTTAAAACAAGAACAATAATTATTTACAATTTAATTCTCAAAATATGTGATAATCATGAAATATTTCAAATATTTCATTTGATGGCAGCCCTTCGGTATTTAAAAAAAAAATCGTTTCATGCGGCGGAATAGCAAACCCCTGTTTGGTTAGGCCGCAGACACAAAGAGCCTCCTGTTCGGTGGTGGCGTCCTGTACAGCAACAACACAGCAACTCAACAACGGCGGAAGCATGGAAACCCAAACAGGTATGGCAAGAACCACAGCCGCATGACATCGGCATTGCCTCGCTTCAAGGTATTATTTGCGCTTGTTTTCAGGTTGTAATCTGAAAAATTGAAAAATTGTCGACGACACATTCTGAGGGCCTCGTGTCCCAAGCCCGTCCCGACCTGGCCTCGACCAGGAGAACCACGCTATTTATAGCGCCCTTCACAGATCTCGACTTGCCGACCGTCGAACGTAGACGATGTTCGTGTTGACCTTCCAGAGGTGTAGGTGGCGCTAGATCTGCGAGGGAGGCCTCCTACGTATTGTATGTGTTTGCATCGTGATATATATGCCCGGGTTGCAAGGCGTTGTGCTTGGTGCTGGTATGCGAGGGGTACGAGGGTATCCATACTTTACTGCGTGCGTTGAGCATGCCACTAACTGTTACGAAGCATATATATATATGGACGTTGAGATCCATACGTATCTATTGTGATGTGCAGTCACTATTATGATGATACGCACTGATACGAGTATAATATGAGTATCTTTTAGTCTAGATTTTCGGGTAAATACAATATGCGGATAGATTACGAGTTTGTCTTACTCGTAGTATTAATAGTGCGCTCTATTGTATGTCCAAAGCATCTCCTTCGGGAACGATGCGGAGAACGTTACTAGAACGTTACTATAACTAACGTTGTTGAGAACATTTCAGGGAACGGTACACACTACGGTACGGTACGGTAGAATGTAACTGTCCGTACGCTCGTAGCATGGACATTGTACCGAGATACAACCGAGATGATCAATATTCTTTCCAATATGGCCACATAATAAGCGCCTTTTCAAACCATGACTTTTCTTCTTCTTCACAAGTGATCTTTACAGACACTTCGGTGCCACCTCTGCCATCTCTTTCCGCAGAGACAGAGCCTCGACACACGCGTCATTCTTTCACTAACGGCCCCACTAAAGTTAAGTTGTAGATGCGTGTGGCTACTATCTTGAAGGTATCATGGGAAATGTTTGAGCCGTGATTTCTGGCGATTATTTTTCTAGCTTTTTTTGAGGATCCAGAAATATGTGCATGAGAAATAAAGGGCCATCTATGGCTTCTCATTTTTTATACCTGGTTCTTCTGTACGAAGAGTATTGGTTTGTTTTGTTTGCGTCAAACGGCGCAGAGCCAACGGCCGCCGCACCACCGCGAGTGTGGTCTCGGCATCCAAGTACGCGGCTGGATTTTCGCCGCAGACGTCGAATCGCCATCGCTGCTGCTTGCTGCTGCTACTACTGCGACGTCGAATCGCCATCGCTGCTGCCGTGTTTGCCGTTGTTGCGGCGCTGCTGTTATCGCTTCCATGCGAGGGAGAAGCGATAGCTTTTACACAAGCATCATAGCTAGCCCGTATAGGTACAGCTCGCCGTATGTGTGATATTTTGGCGTGGGTGACAGATTTACTCGGCAGATTGGCAGTACTGCTGCTGTAAGTAGTGACAGTACACAAAACCCAAGTAACTCTCAGTTCCTGGAGACCGGAGAGACCGCCAGGAACCGGGCTCAGTTCCTTGAGGTTTTCTTTTGCAGATTTTTGCCCCCTCCAGGAACTGAGACCAACAATTACGATGATTTCCTGGCCCATACTGGATGGTTCTGATCTTTGGGTTTCGGAGATCTACTACGTAGTATTATGGGGATATTTTCAGCCAGCCGTGATTTCTGTATCAGCGATCCCCGAAACCCAAAAATCAGAACCATCTATTATGTGTGTGTTGTCTTCACATTAAACCCGTTATTTCTACCCAACTACATCCGTACACCCAGTGTCTGTCCCGATTCTTACTCGTAGAGAGATACGAATTATTATGTGGTAAACAAAAACAAACTAAACGCAACTCAATGGGTAAGGCAAGTGAAATGTCAACGTACCGGGTACGAGAACAAAACGACACGAGTCAAACCAAAAAAATAAGAACAAAAGACAATAAAACAAAACGAATTATGAAATGAAACATAATACAAATGACGCAAGGAGACAAAAGCGCGCTCAGAAGAAAAACATACGTGCCCAAGAGGAACAGATATAACAGTTACTGCTGCACGGGCGAAGCAACACGAAGAAGAGGAAGACAACGGCATAGGACGGCGGGGGGCGGAAAAGGAAACAAAGGGAGAAACAAGGCAAAAAGCAAGAAAGAAGACACGAGCGAGAGCAAAAAAAAAAGAAAAATCGTTCTCAACAAGGCGATGATAATAACAAGTTCCCGTCTCTGCTACAAAATCGATACGGGGACCATGCCACACCTTCTGCCATCTCCTTCCTACTCTCATCAAATAGCGATGTCTAGAATCGGTACCATCTCTGCCGCGCCCCCCCCAGTGAACAACTCAACAAGAAACAAACAAACAAAATAAAACAAATAATACAATTCAAGAGCTAGTCGAACCGATACCTTGCCACACGATCTACCAATTCGTTTCTGCATTCGTCGACAGCAGCTGTATCAGTACGGCTGCCCCTACCTCCCCCCCCCTATGAATATATATTATATATACCAGGTATAGTATAGGTTGGGCTGGCGTCGGTTGGCGACGACGCTGTAAAACACGCCTCTCACTGCGTGAGCTGGACAACTAGGGTACCGTTTTTGTTTTTTTTTGGAGTTCACCAAGGCTGGCGGTCGAGTTAGATCATTTGTGCGGGGTGGAGAACCTTATCTATGCACAAGGAGAATGATCGTATCACGTAGTGTGCACCTGGTATGGCACCCACGAGGCAGTTACATAGTGCTCCCATTGCTGTCTCAGGAAGTGGCCACACCAGAAATTGAATGAACTCATTGAAGCTGTCATCCATATGCAAGTCTGCCTCACAAGCGGTTCTTAGTAGGATGCAGCTCACCCTTCATGCGACTCGCCCAACACCTCACGGCGCTTCGCGCTTGGTGCTGGCAATGTTTGCCTGGTCGGTGAAAACCCTACAACGTGCTCCGTCCCAGCATTGTAGGGATGCGAGGCTCTATGGCCATACGACTACGGCTATGCATCACATGAGGACACCCCCCCCCCCCGTTACACCTTCCCCCCCATCCCAACCATTCCACCCCCATAGGCATACGGGGACTCGGCCAGGCGTGTGGTATGGTTCCGGTAGTATTAGAAGGGCCTCCCCACCACTATGTCACTATTATATGGGAAGGACCCCCCTTTAGCAATGGTGCCCGTCTTTCCGTAGCGCATGCGTCACCAGACCAAACCAGACCACGTTTTGGCTCAACATTTCTGACCGGCTGAGCCTCTCAAGTGAGCACCTATCAGGTTAATGGTAGGATACTTTTAGTAGGTGGTATTCGTTTTTAAAAGACTATTTCATAATACGTATTAGTAACAATACGTAGCGCTTCAGGGAACGTTGCTCGGGTTTGCGCGCGAATAAAAAAACTTGTTTAGAATTTTCATGTTTCGGGTGTGATATTCAGCTCCTCACGCGGGAAGCTAAACAAATAAGGCACCGCCCCTATAAGGCAACACCCCTATAAGGCGCCACCCCTATAAGGCACCGCCCCTATACGGCACCACCCCTATAAGGCGCCACCCCTATAAGGCACCGCCCATATAAGGCACCACCCCCATAAGGCACCACCCCTACAAGGCACCACCCCTATAAGGCACCACCCCTACCGAATACGGCTCCAGACGCGTGCTACGATATTAGAGGTATAAGGTATACCTTTTTTTGGCTGAAACGTTTTCGGAATGACGGGGTGGGGGGGTCCTTAACCCAAAATAGTCGGAATTTAATTATTACGAGTTGCATTAGGTTTTACTGTATACTTAAGAGCGACTGGATTGTTTTGTCCATCGGGTATATACTTATACACGAAGTAGCACTTTTATTTCTCTTCAAAAACCAGTATTTTTACTTACTATTAGTATATACCTCCTCAAGGGAGGAGCCTCCGAAAAAAAACATCTGTAACATAGTGCCCACCTCTACCCGTAGCATGCGTCTCCACCCCTATACCAATGGCATTTGCTCATCGCACCAATACCAAACCTAACCTAACCAAACCCACACCCAAACCGCACAAAAAACGAAAACCAGGTTCACACCTCTACACCTCGCTGCCCGACGCGGATCATCCGAGGCGGCATCCACTCTCCTCAAGGCCGGAGCCTCGGCCGGCGACAAGACCCTCGACGGCAGCACCCTGCTCCACCTCGCCTGCTCCCTCTTGAAACCCTCGGCCGTAAAGCTGCTGCTCCGCCACGGCGCGGACGGGAAAGCCTTAAACGTAGCTAAGAGGAGCCCCACGAGCTTGATAGCGGCGCGGACCCACCTACTACGGAGTGTGGGGGAGAGGGGAGGAGGGGGAGCTCTAGGGGGGGGGCAACTTGGCAAGGCAGATATAAGCTCCTTGGTACACTCCCGTCAGTGTGCCAAAGCGGCAGCAGATTCCGTGGCCTCCTTCGATGCGGACCTCGTCGTTGAAGTTTGAAAATGTGGTTCCAGTCGCTTGAATATGCGGTTTCTCGTACTGTATTCAAGTATTTTTTTTCCTGCTGAAAACGAGCACGGGGTACTTTTCGAAAAAAAAATCTGCTGTAGAACGAGAA
The DNA here is from genome assembly GCA_008828725.1 of Saccharina japonica. Lineage (NCBI taxonomy): Eukaryota > Phaeophyceae > Laminariales > Laminariaceae > Saccharina > Saccharina japonica. Next base: position 100,567 of record MEHQ01004018.1, on the reverse strand, counting down.
TACTTGACTACAACACTGGAATCCACAAATTCAAGCTCCTGGAACCACATTTTCAATTTTCAGCGACGAGGTCCGCATCGAAGGAGGGCGCGGAAACTGCTGTCGCTTTGGCACACTCACGGGAGTGCACCAAGGAGCTCATATCTGCCTTGCCAAATATTGGATTAATGGGAAAGTTCGGAGCTAGAGCAGAACTACGGAATGTCCCACAGGAAAAAAATAATGGGGAGGTATGGTTCCAGTGTCTCTGTGTCAAGAGTTTTTTTTTGTTTTGTGGGCACTGCAACACAGGTGTGCTCATGGCAATTTGCGTGCCCCCAATATACTACCCCCCTATAAATATATTATATATTTATAGGTGGTTGCGTCGGTTGGCAACGACGCTGTAAAACACGCCACTCGCTGCGTGAGCTAGAAAACCAGGGTGCCGTTTTTTTGTTTTTTGGCGGTCACCAAAGCTGGCGGTCGAGTAGATCATTTGTGCGGGGTGGAGAACTTTGCTCCGCACAAGGGGAATGGTCGTATCACGTAGTGTTAATATGGTAAGGCATCCGCGAGGCAGTTACATAGTAAAACCCATTGCTGTCTCCGGAAGTGGCACACCAGAAATAAATTAACTCATTGAAGCTGTCGTCCATATGCAAGTCCGCCTCAGAGGCGGTTCTTAGCAGGATGCAGCTCACCCTCCATGCGACTCGCCCATACCTCACGGCGCTTGCGCTTGGTGCAAGCAATGTCTGCCTGGTTGGTGAAAACCCAACGGCTCCGTCCCGGCATTGTAGGGATGCGAGGGTCTATGGTCATATGACTACGGCCGTGCACGACATGAGTACACCCCCCCCCCCCCCCCAATACGAATAGGGCCGTGCATGAATATGAAGTACACTCCCCCCTTCATATGAGCTCACCCGGTTATAAGTGTCATATTTCGTATCCCCCCTCTCTCTGTACGTAACATTGCTTGTGTTTTATTTGTCTTTGCATTCTTGGACCTATCTCTCCCTCTCAAATTCCGCGCCAGGATCAAAACGTGTCTGGACAGTTCGTGCGCGGGCGTATTTCGTCGATTCAAGGCGACGCGCCCCCTCCCCCCCGCCCCCCACCCCCACCCCCCGCTCCCGCCTCCGCGCCCCTTCGGGGTCGTTCGCCTTTCTGGCGCGGTGGTGTCAGCAGCGGCTCCAGCCGCAGCATGAGGACCGACTCGTCGCGTCCGGCCCAACAGTACATCCACCAACACGCGGCGTCTGGCGGTGGGGGGGGCGGGGGCGAGCTTAGACAGGGCGAGACTGATGGAATATTCGGGCGCGGTGGGGGGGGGGGTGGGGGTGATGGCGGCCTGGGGGGGCAAGAGGAGGAGGAGGAGGAAGAGGAGGACGAGGACGAGGACGATGAGGAAGAGGAGGAGGAGGAGGAGGAGCAAGAGGAGGAGGAGGAGGTGGGGGGCGATCGGAACAGCTACCAAAAGCGGCTCGGGCATGAGACGCGGGTCGGACACGAGCCGGAGAAAAAGGAAGAGGAGGAGGAGGGGGAGGACGGAGGGAGAAGGGGCCGGGGGCGCGGGGGGGGGGAGCAAACGGAGGACGCGAGACTTGAGGCGAACATGGAATCGTTCTTGCTGCCGCTGCAGCTGCGGCCGCCGCTGCACTCCCCTCTCTCCTCGCCGCCCCTTCGCCCCCCCGATGCCATGGTCCTTGACGGCAGGAATTTCTCCGGGCGTACTGAGGCGGTAGGGGCGCGCTCGAGAGGGCTGCAGCCACTGGGCTTGAACGTAGGGGCGGTGACGACGGAGGCGGCGGCGGCGGCGGCAGTTGACCCTGGGAGCTTGCTCCTGAAAGTAGTGGAGGCGTGTCGACGGGAGGGGGTGGTGTTGGTGAGTAAGGGGGACGAGTGTTTTGTTTTGTAATTTATCTCTATTACCGGGGAACATGCTGTACCGTAGTAATTATAACCTAATATGGTGTGTAACCATTGGGGAATACCTGTTTTTTTTGTCCTTTGTGGGTTCTGATTACTATTCTTACTACATTACCCCATTCTACTACAATAGCCCACCCCGAAATACCATCAGCACTAGCTAGCAGCAGCAGCGTCTGTGTGCCTTGTGTGTGTGCGTGTTACCTTTTGCGCTGTTCCGCGCCCCCTCTCCCCTACCCTCTGTTCCATCCATGGCCTCCTTGTCGAAACCCCAGCCCCCTCCAACATCGTTCTCACCGCCACAGTATTTTCGACTGTATTATGTAACTATAAACTCGTTTCGGGCTGGTCGGTGTTGCTTGCACGGTAGCTTGCTTTGCCAGGTGTCTAGTTTTTTTTCTTTTAGCTTTCAAGAGCTTTTTATGTGCTTTGTTCTCGCCCGGTGGCTACGTACGAGTAGCTGGTATGAGGAACGAACGCCTGTTGTGTTAGAACTCCCTTTTCAGCTTGCGACACCCCCGGGACTTCAAGTCAACCACAATCATCCCGAAGGGGAACCTCGTACATACATATTTATCCTATCGCGACCGCTGGTTACCCGTACGTCTCGTGGCAGGACGCTTCTTCCCTGGAGAAGGTCGCGGTAATCCTCGGAAAAAAACTGTTTTATTTATATCTCTTACCCCCCCCCCCTGCTCCGTCTCGAAAGGGATGCGTGGTCAATGGTCAAATGACTTAGGCAAGCAACAAATGAGTACGCCACCCGTCCCGTCTGGAAAGGGATTCGTGGTCAATGTTCAAATGGCTAAGCCAAACACCAAATGAGTACCCCCCCCCTCTGCGTCCCCCATCCCCCTTCATGGCCTCTTGTCGAAACCCAACCCACTCAACATTTTCTTTCCCCCCCCCCCCCCGCCGCCGTATTTGTCCTACATACCGCGACCGCCGGTTGGTTACCCGTACGTTTCGTGGCAGGACGCTTCCCTGGAGGAGCAGGTCTCGTCAGCCTTGGGAGGCCTTGCGGCGGCGGCGGCGGCGGCGGCAGTGTCCCCGCCCCTAGCCTCCCCCCCCTGCTCGCACGCTGCCTCGCTACCTTCCACGACGCCTCCGTCTCACCCGATGATACCGCGGGCGCCCTCCCTTGGCGCAGTGTCCCCCACCGCGTTGCCCCCCGCGGGATCGTTTGGAGCCCATGCCGGGAACCCTTGGGGGTGGGGGGGGTGTTGAAGACAGGCTACATCTGAAGCAGACTCCTACTTCCGGTCGTCTCTTTCTGTTGTTTGAAGGAATCCATGTGGATGCAGCCTTGGTGGACAACGTATACGATCGCTTGCCTGTCAGAGATGCGGTACCTAAACATCACCGGAATGCACTTCATTGGATAGGCTGTGTTCGATGACACACGACGGGGGGCGGGGAAGGAGGAGGAGGAGGAGGAGGAGGAGGAGGAGAGGACGAGCAGATCCTCGAGGTGAACAGAAGCGTTACTCCTCGACCGCGGGACCGCTCTTGGACCGTCCCTTCCCCTTACCAGCCGCTGGACGACAAGTTCTCGTCGACCGGCTGCATCCCGGACTTCCGCTTGAGCGACGGACTCTCCGGCGGCGGCGGCGGCGATGGTGCGACCGGTGGCGCGGATGGGGGTGTCATCGTGACGGAGCCGTGGAGGGCGTGCTCTTGTGGCGGGATCAACGGGAGGGGTGGCGACGGACACGCGAGAGCGATGGCCGAGGTGGCCAGCAAGGAGGAGCTTTTACGCGCGTGGAAGGCGTGTCTTTCCTGCGGCGGAGAAGAGCAGCAGCAGCCGCCGGGGGGTGATTCCGAGGGGGCGGCGGCGAGGACGGTGATGCCGCCAGCGCTGCTGCAACAGCAGCAGCAGCAGCAGCAGCAGCAGCAGCAGCAGCAGCAGCAGCAGCAGCAGCAGCAGCAACAGCAGCAACTGCCGCCGCCGCCACCACCGCTTGTTGCAGCGGCGGTGGCGGTGGCAGCGGCGGCAGCGGCGGGGCCGGGGCCGGGGTCGGGGGGGGCGATGGCGAGCGCTATCGACGACGATTTGATCGCGGACGGTGCTTTGATTGGGGCTGGTTCTCACGCTGCGCAGGTAGCGCGGGATTCGGGAGCGTTCGCCTCGCCCCCCCAGGATGGCTCACGGGGCGGCGGCGGCGGGCGTCGCAGCACCGGAGACGACTTCGAGAGCGATAACGTTATGGACGATGGTGGCGGTGGCGGTGGCACCGACGACGGATTTCGTGGAGAGGAGTTGGCGGAGGGGGGACGGGGCGCCGATGACGACGGCCCCGAGTGGGAAATGACCGGAGAAGAGCTCGTGCCGGAAGGGCTCCTGTCTCCGATGCGAGGGGTACGCGCGCGCGACGAGCTGGAGCTTGCTGCGGCGATGGCGGAGGTCGACCCCCACGAGATGCGAGGGGGGGGGGAAGGGGGCTCCCGACCCCCCGGGGCTACAGCTGGAGGGTCCCGGCCCGGGCCACCGGCTGGAGGGCCTGGGACACCGCCATCGCCGCCGCTGTCGCCGCCACCGCCGCCACCCGGAGGAATCAGGTGCGCCGAGCCGAGGGGGGTGGTGTCGCCGTTGGAGATGGGTGGGTTTCACGTGAGGGGAGGCGGTGCCGGGGAACATGATGATGACGGGATCGACGAGTGGGTGGATGATCTGGACCCGGGTTATACGCTCGTTCCCGTTTCGGAGGAGGAGTTCATCCATGGACAGGTGGGATGGGATGGGTGGGCGAGGGGAGGAGGGGGTGTACTCATGTTATGCATGGCCGTAGTCGTATGTATGGCCATAGACCCTCCCATCCCTACAATGCAGGGACGGAGTACGTAGCACGTCGGGTTTTCGCCGACCAGGCAGACATTGCTTGCTTGCACCAAGCGCGAAGCGCCGTGAGGTGCTCGGTGAGTCGCGTGTAGGGTGCATCCTTCTAAGAGCCGCTTGTGAGGCGTACTTTGGCACCTTGTGCGCACTTTCTATGGGTGACAGCGTCGACTCGTTTTTTTTTGTCCGGGTGTGGCCACTTCTAGAGACAGCAATGGGTATACTATATGTAAGCCTGGTGGTACCTGATCATATGGGGGGGGGGTTATGTAACTGCCTCGTGGGTGCCTGGCCATATGGAGGGAGGTTACGTCGTATTGTTGGAACAAGTACGTACTTACAAATAGCTTTCGACGATATTGCTTCGTCCCTGCGACAAGCTTGTGTCCCTTGTTCCTGTTTCCCCCATCCCCCCGTGCTCCTGTCCCGCCGCCCTTCCTTGGAAACCCTATTGTTTGTTGTATTTTGCCGTCTGTGCCGACAACACTGTTATTCCATAAAACGACACCTTTTTGGTTTTCACGACTCCTTTCCGCGACGGAACACAGCTCAACCCACGATCGCTGGGCATGGACATGGTGGGCGATGTTCTCCGGGAGGAGCACGATGCGGCTGATGTCGGCGCCGGTGACAGCGGTGGCAGTGGCGGCGGTGGCGGCGGTGGCGGCAGGGGTAGTGACCCGCGCGACCTCGCGCCCGATCATCGTGCCCCGGCTGCCGCGCCTCAAGATTCCGCCGCTTTCGAAGGAGACCTCGCGCCCAGCCACGGAAGCAGCGACTACGGCGACGGTGGTGGTGGTGGCGGCGGCGGCGGCGGCGGCGGCGGTTGCGTCGGTGGTATTGGTGGTGGTGGTGACGGCGGCGCCGATGATAGCCATGGCATCGGAGCGAGAGAAAGCTTGAAGCGCAGCGCTGCGGACGACGAAGACAGGAGGAGGTCTTGGGCAGGTGGCGGTGGTGGTGGTGGTGGTGGTGATATCATGAGCGGCTTCGGTAGCGGCGGGCACCTTTCACCGCTGCGACAAGCTGACGAGGGCGAGGTGGGGGAAGGGAGGGGGGGGAGGGAGCGATACGCCGCCGACGTCCTGGGCCTGGGGGGCTTGGGCGCGCCGGACCTGCTGCGCGGAGATGAGGTCTCGCGGATAGTGTCGGCGGCGACAGCTTCGGTGGGGGCCGCGTCGGCGGTAGGTACGGCGGTGGGGAAACACGACCGTCAAGGGGGCGTTTTGGGAAGCGGGCCACCATGGGACGCGCAGTTCTCGCAGCCTCAGCGGCAAGACGTTGCCGTAAGAGGAGGGGAAGGGGGTCGCCGGGGGGGGACAGGAGGAGGAGGAGGAGGTGGCGGGGGGTGGCGCTGCTGGAGCAGGGAGGGTTTCCACTGGAGGGAGAGGAGGCGGTCGCAACCTGGAGAAGCGACTCGTTCAGCAGCAGCCCGGGCGTTGGAAGTGGCGGTGGCGGTGGCGGCAGCGGCTGCGGGAGAGGTGAGGACGAGGATGGGATGGGCCGCGGCCAGGACGCGCTAAAGCGGCGGCGGGATTCGGTCGAACCGGTTGCTGCGGGAGGCGGCGAGCACGGCTCCGGCAGGAGGGGGCGGGGGGAAGGAGAGGGAGTTGGCGCGGAGGACGGGGGTGGGGGCGGGGGGGTGGGGGAGGGGGAGCAACAACGATCGCCTCGCGCACGATGGATAGATCGACGGGGGTTCCCGACGCGGGTGCATGGGGCAATGTTCGCGGGCAGCGGCATCTCGACGGCTACGGTGGTCGTCGGGAGCACGGCGGGGACCAGGAGGAGCCCGAGCAGAGAACGGGCCGTGGGGGGGCGCTCGAAGGCGCTGACGGTGGGGTCGACGTCGGTGGTGATAGCAGCGGCGGGGGGGGCGGGGGTGGGGGGGGGGGGCGGCGGTGGCCGGCACTCGCGGCGCAAGCACAGCTTCGCCTTCAGCGAGACCTCGGCGGGTAGTGGTGGGGGCGCGAGAGGAGGGGCTAGAGACGCCGTCCATGGTGAGACGGGATTTTGATGGGAGATGGACGGGGGGGGCGCGGTAGAGGTGGCGAAGGCATTTGATTGATCGGCATTTGTTGAGTAGTTGGGGGTTGATTCGTTTTTGGTGGATACGTAGCTGTTCTTTGGCCGGTTTTGTGCCTTCTTGGGGTGGAAAACGGGTGCGCCTTGAGTGGAAGTAGTGTGGGGTAAGGTTTTGCAGCCGCGAAAGGCTTTTAAGGGTCGGTTGTTGGTGTTAAACCAGGCTCGTTCGTTTGTTTTGGGTGGGAGTTTTGTGGAAATGATTGTCGTACGGGTTGGGTGGTGGTGGTTGTTGTATTGGCTGCATACCTCGGACGGATCATCGATTCCAACTTCTTCATGATCTAGATATTTCAGGGCACGTAGAGTCCTGATCTGTATGATCTATATGATCTGTATGATCTGTATGATCTGTATGATCTGTATGATCTAGCTCTCTTTGCCGGGATGGAACCCGAATATTCTACATGGCCTGGCGCATGTTTCCTGGGTGGGATCTCTTAGACCCTGCACAACATTTCATGACGGCAGGTTAGGATCTAGATGATTTAGATGATCTAGATCGTGTGACCTGTCCGAGGTGTGTATTGGGGTCGGTCATCGTGGTGGTGATGGTGATGGTGATGGTGATGGCCGCTCGCGCGTGTTTTTTGTTTCCGTTTTCTTTTTCTTTTTCTTTCTCGTAACTTCCTTCGTTCCTTTGCTTTCGTTAGTTGTTTTTGTTGAAATGTTGTGTTACAATGTTGTGTAACAAAAGTATTATTTTGTTAAAATGTTTTTGCTGTCTCGAAACACGTACAGGAGGAGGAGGAGGAGGAGGAGGAGGAGGAGGAGGAGGAGGCTTCGACCCGCTGTCGTCGCTGTGGCCGAGATCGGCCACCGATTTCGCTTTCAGCCAAGACTGCGCCGAAAATACGAACTTCTTGGAGGATGAGCGAGGGCTTTCCGCGGTGGAGGCGGGGCTTGCGCGGCGAATCAGCGCCAGGACACCCCTTGACGAGGTTTGTACGGTCAGGTCGAGTCGAGTCAGGTCGAGTCGAGTCGGGGCGATGGGGTGGTGGATAGCAGAGCGTGCTGCTGGTGGTGTTGGTGTTAAGTGTTGTTGGTGTTGGTGGTGGTGTTAAGGTGGTGTTGTTTGTGTTGGTGTGGTTGCTGTTGTTGGTGTCGTTTTTGTTGTTGTTGTTGTTGTTGTTTTTGTTGTGGGTGTGGTTGTAACTGCCACGAGCAAAGCTATTTGACTCTACAACTGCAGTAGTAGACCGATACCCGATATCCGGGACAGCAGTACGTACGTACTCGTATTAACAGCAGTATTTCAAGAAAATACATGAATAAAAAGAGGGAAATATATCGGTATTTATGTATATCGTAGGGCCTGTTGACTATGGTCCCCCGCATTAACCCATTCAGAACTGAAAACATTATCCCACACTAATTCCAAGTAGTTTGTCCCCAAATACGGGGGACCAGTTATTTACCCTTTTAGAACTGCAGTCCCGTTATGGGGACACACCACTCTAATTCTAAGTAGTCTGTCCCCAAAACGGGACTGCAGTTCTAAAAGGGTGAAGGGGTTAAGAGCGCTCCTCCAAGTGACGACACCTCAGAACAAAAAAAAAACTGGTGCCACCTCTCGTGTGCCTTTTCTTAGCATGTCGAAAATGACAGTGCATGGTGGACAATCGCCATGGCCTGTACTATATATAAGGTACATATCGAGAAAAAGGTGTACTAAAATATGTTTTGGCGATACTGGGCATTCCCGCCAGTCATACATTCTTTGGCCAAAAAAGGGTACGGTACCCCTATATCGTGCTTAGCATAGGGTTAGTGAGGGTTTAAAGTCACCTATTTCAACCATTTTTCGTCGAAACTGGGCGAAGGTCTGTACATGCACAGCCCTTGGGTGGGAGGAGGGGGCGGCGGGGAAAGCGGGGACGGAGGTGGTGGCGGGGAGGCTGGGGGAGGGGGGGAGGGGGGGGGGTGTACTTCATTTTTATGCATGGCCGTAGTCGTATGACCGGGGCGTACTCATTTGTTGCTCGCCTTAGTCGTTTGACCATTGACCACGCATCCCTTTCGAGACGGAGCACTGCTCCTACTCCTAATAGAGACAACTCCAACATTTGGGCGCTCATTACGTTGTTTCCAGGGGGGTGGGGGGGGTGCGAGAGGGAGAGGCACCGCGTGTACTGCAGGGGCCAATGAATAGGGTGCGCTTTTATGACGGTGGACGCTTGGTGCACCGATGATGATGGTAGCATATGGCTTCGCCAGTGTGTGATAACATACCCCAAACAGCGGTGTGCTCACCCAAACAGCGGTGATATATAGACGGACACGGTTGCAGTGTAATGCTCGAACAGCGTGGTATGAGACGTACCTGTACCTGTACAGCAGTAGCGTGATATGATACGTACTGCTGTACATAGTACGGTAATGCAGGCAGACATTGTTGTTTTTTGCCCCCCCCCCCACCCCCGCCCCCCCCCCCCAACACCTCACGGGCTTCGCGCTGCGTGCAAGCAATGTCTGCCTTGTGGTGAAAACCCATACGCTTGCCTCCGTCCCGGCATTAAGGGACTGCGAGGGCCCCCCGGCGATTCCGTGACCTCGCTTTCCCGCCAAGTCTTTCGTTCACGGAGGCCTATGTACCCCACACGGCTGCTCAAGTTCTTTGTACCCCCCTGGCATGAATACGCTCCCCCATCTCGCCCCCCCCCCTCCCTTGCCAGGCATTTCACGAGCCAAGGGAGGCCCATCGCCAGCAGCCCCACCAAGCTCGCCACCGCCGAAACAACAGCAGCGGCGGCGGGAGCGGCGGGGCAAGGGACGCTTGGGGCGAGGTAAGACCTGCCTCGCCTCTTTCTCGCGCCCCCCCGCCCCGCGGCGGGGGGGGCGGCGGGGGGGGCGGGGGGGGGGGGCCCCTCTCCCCTCCCAAACTCGTCTTGAACTTGAGAGATGACGGCGGGCGGATAGATCCGCTGACTGCTAGAGCAAACGCTAGCGTCCACGCGGTGACGGCGGCGGCCGCCGCAGCGGCGACGGGGAGAACGCCAACCGGGTCAGGCTTAGGGCTAGCGTTAGGGTTGGGGGGGTCGCGAGATCGGAGCGGAGGCGCGGCGGCGCACGGGGGAGGGAGCGGCAGGGCGTTGCTCGGGGATGTTGGCGGTGGGGACTGGGGGCACCATCACCTCGACGGAAGCGGAGGAGCTGCGGCGGCGGCGGCGGCAGCCGCAGCCGAGGAAGAGGCGCACGAGCAGGAGCTGCTGGAAGCCCGGGAGAGGGACGGGAGGGTTTCCAGAAGAAGCAGGTCGGGATCGTCGCGCCGGGTGGCCGAGGGGGGGAGAGGGGTTTACGAGTCCGCGCAGGGGGCGCGCCAGGAGGCTCCCGTGGCGATGAGGGGGGAGGAAGGGGCGGACGTGGACGGGGAGGAAGGGAAGCTGGAAGAGCTGGAGAGCTTCGACCTGCGCGTGGTGTACGCCAAGGGGAGGACGGGTTTCCAGGAGAGCAAGGCGTTTAACTGGCCGGAGGGGTCTCTTGTCGCCGGTCGTTACGAGGTGCGCGTGAGGATTTTTTCGGAGCTCCGTTCCCCCTCTTCAAGCTCGTACTGTTGTGATCCACTTTTTTTTATCATCGTGTCGCGAATTCAAAGCATGTTACTACTGCTGTACTAGGAATCCAAGCTTTCTACAAAACCACAACCGTGTTCGTTCCTTGGTTATCAGTGGGTTGGTTTTTGTTGTTTGTTTGTTTGCTCGATGATTTTGGTGCGAGTTTGCTCGTTGGTGTTGGGTTCACCTCCGTATCCGTCTTTTGCCTCCGGCCCGCCCCTCCCCTATCCTCCTCTTTGTTGTGTTTTTTCGTGAATTGAAAAATGCTTAGCGTTTCCTCGCGTTGCTTGCAGTGGCTGGTTGCTTGCTTGGGGGGCAAGTTCGGCCTGTTATGGTGGCTGTAGTCGAATAGCAACACCGCTCATTTTTTTTTCACTTTTGTTTTGTCATTTTTCGAGTTGGCGTCGGCCACGTAAAAAAATGTAGGGGGAAGCTGGTTGTTGCTGTCAGAACCTCCTCCACCTTGCTGTTGTGGATGCTGTTGATGTAGGTTGGATGTTGATGTTTTTGTTGTTGTTGTTGCGGTTGCTGTTGCTGTTGATTGTTGTTGTCGTTACTTTTGTTGTTGTTGGTGTTGTTGATGATGTCGATGATGTTGTTGATGAGACTGTTTCGTGTTCACCGATGTTGATGGCTGATATTAATACTAATTTAATTTTGCTCGTGCTGATGGTTTCGCTGCTCGTGCTGATGGTGCTGTTGCTCGTGCCGTCGATGTTGGCCACAGCACTACCCCGTCTGGGGACCCCACGTTGTTGCTCGTGTTGATGAGGCTACTGCCTGTTGCTCATGTTGTGGTCGATGCGGGTAACTACACCTGCTGTTTCGCTCTTTTAGCTTTCCCCGTTTCTCGTTGTTCCCTGTCTACGCCTGCCTCCTCTCTCCGCCGCTTTTGGGAAACCCCTTGGTGGATGTTTCCTCCAAGGGTGTGTTTACCCCTTCTTACTACCGCACTTTACATGACTATATATCTAACTCTAATTGCAAGTAATTCTTCCTCAAAACGGAAGGGCGGCCTCAACCCATTCAGATCTGAAAAAAGTGTCCCACACTAATTCCAAGTAGTTTTCCCCCAAATTCGTGGGACCAGTTATTAAGGCGTTAAAGGGATGGAGTAGAGTGCGAGTATCAGGTAGGTAGTTTCGCGGGTATGGTATTGGGATCAATACCAAGAGTGCTTTTCTACCCCCGCGTATGTTTATCCTAAGTATCATATTACGCAATGTGGAGAAGGGTGTGGTATTGGGGGGCGGTAATATATAGGGTAATACAAGGTTCCCCTTCGGGGTGATTGTGGTTGGCTTGGAATCCCGGGAGGGGGGGGGTGTCGCAAGCTGAAAAGGGAGAACAAAACAGGCGTTATTCGTTCCTCGTAGTATATACCAGTTAGGTACTCGTACGTAGCCACCGGCGCCAGAACAAAGAACATAAAAAAAAAACTCTTGAAAGCCAAAGAAAAAACAAGTACGTAGCCACCAGGCGAGTAACACCGACCAGCTCAAACGAGTTTATAGTTTGTTGTAAAGGTTTCCCTTCGGGATTGTGGTTGACTCGGAAATTCCGGGGGGGGGGGGGCCGCAAGCTGAAAAGAAGGGATAACCCAGCAGGCGTTCGTTTCTCGCATATACCAGCTACGACTCATGCGTAGCCACTGGGCAAAAGCGAACAACACTTAAAAAGATAAATTCTTGAAAGCTACACATGAAAAAGTGCGAAGCCACCGGGCGAGTAACGGGGTAAATAACACTCCGACCAGCCTTAAACCAATATATAGTTAGTTTTATACCTGGTATACCCGTCGGTAGGCTACACCGGGGTATAGGTTGGTTACCCACAGGTACCGCAAAGTACAAGCCTTGCTTCGTACACACCCGTGTTTGCGTGTTTCGCCTGTCGTGGCCAGGCGTGAATACTGCCTACCCGCGTATACTCTCAAAAACATTTTATTACGTATTGTGGAGGCGGACTTAGGTATTCGGGGGGGCGGGGATGCAGTGTTATATGTACCCCTTGGTAGTTTATGCCGAGGGGTAAGTTACCCGAGTACCGCAAAGTACACGATTCGTACCCTACTAAGGGTCGTTCTTATCGAGCAACTTTTTTCCAAAATTTCCAAACAAAATTTCGCGCAATTTGTTAGATCTCCATATTTTCCAAACATAATTTCCAAATATTGGAATGCGAAAAATATTTCGTCTCCCCGAATTCAGAAAATAAATAATTAACTATAATTTTGGTACAATTCGTTCATACAACCAGACAAAACAGACACATGTTTTTTTTATATTATTATTGGATGTTTGATGACAATATTGTTGTGAACTGGTATACGAAAACCCTACGCAAAGAAAATTAACACACGTAAAATACTGATCGTTTGCCCTCTGTTAAAATTCCAACCTTTCCAAATAAATCCTGTTTTTCCTGGTTTTCCTGTTTTTTTGGAAGAAAATATTGGAATTTTTGGAAAAAAAGTTGCTCGATAAGAACGACCCGAAAAACCGCGTTTGGATGTTTGGTTTATCATATCGTGGCCAGGTGTGCGGGTACATAGGAAAGGCGGCGTTCAGCACCGCGTTGGAATGCCGCGACCTTCGCCGCCGCCGCGGGCACGACGCGGTGTGCCTCAAGGTCATCAAGAACAACAAAGACTTCCTGGACCAGAGCCTCGACGAGATCAAGCTCCTACAGCGCATCAAGCACTATGGAAACCCGGTGAGCTAAGCTGAGCAGCAGCGCCATCTTCCGGGCCCGGTAGGAGTCGACGGGCTCCCGGTCTTGCTGCCTAATAATCTGCCGGTACCGGCAACCATTATAGTGACCTGACCCCCCTTTTAAAGACTTCAGTCCCATTTTTTGGGGACAATTTACTTGACAAAAAAGGGAAATGGTCATTCGGGGGTATACCCCCTGGTTTTACGGCCATTTGGGGATAGGGTCAAAATGCGCCCGCGGAACGCGCTCCCGCGGGCCCAAACAGGCCTCAAACGCCATTCCGAAGCCCTGGCGAGATGCCCGAAGCCCATGCCAAGCACGCATACAACCGTTTGTTTTTTTTCAGGCACGTCCTTGGGCCTAACGGGACGGCGGCGCACGAGGGAGCAAACGAAGTCCCCCCTTTGACCACATCTTGGGGGGGGATAACCCCACGTACCTACTAAATTTATCTACTCCCCCCGATTGACCACTTTTTTCACCCCGTTTGACCAAAACCATACCCCCTTTTGACCATCTGCGACAGCCCCAAAAACGACTACAGCAGTACGTATCCACGTCACCGCCCAACAGCCCGAATAGACCACGGGGCGGAACATCCAGAACTTGCGAGTGATCGGGATCGTTTGCCTCCCAAGAAATAAATCTCGGCACAACTTTACAAATCAAATCTTTATAGACGATATAAAGATATCGGCTCTTCTGAGAAAACATGACGATGATGGGGGAATCAGAACACATACGTGTATGCTCGGCATATGGGTCGTGAGTTGCTGGGTGCTTGGTGCTTCGTTGCTGGGTGCTGTGGGTAATGGATGTTCGGTGTTGGGTTGTTGGGCGGGAGGGGTCTTGGGGATACACGAGCAACAACATCAGGCGCAACGAACGGTCGTTAGTCTTCTTGAGATGTGCTTTCCTCCTGTCCCCAACGTATCCATCCCCGACGCCAGGCTGGTGTGTTTGAGTACAGATCACCAGGATCACACCCAGCAACCAAGCACCAAGCACCCAGCACCCAGCAACCCACGACCCATACGCCGAGTATACACGTATGTGTTCTGATTCCCCCATCACCGTAGCAACCGAGCACCAAGCACCCAGCAACTCACCACCCATACGCCGAGTATACACGTACGTGTTCTGATTCCCCCATCACCGTCATGTTTTTTCAGAAGAGCCGATATCTTCATATCGTCTATTAAGATTGTATTCGTAAAGTTGTGCCGAGATTTATTTCTTGGGAGGCAAACGATCCCGATCACTCGCAAGTTCTGGATGTTTCGCCCCGTGGTCTATTCGGGCTGTTGGGCGGTGACGTGGATACGTACTGCTGTAATCGTTTTTGAGGCTGTCGCAGATGGTCAAAAGGGGGTATGGTTTCGGTCGAACGGGGTGAAAAAAGTCGTCAATCGGGGGGAGTAGATGAATTTAGTAGGTACGCGGGGTTATCCCCCCCCAAGAGGTGGTCAAAGGGGGGACTTCGTTTGCTCCCTCGTGCGCCGCCGTCCCGTTAGGCCCAAGGACGTGCCTGAAAAAAAACAAAAAGTTGTGTGCGTGCTTGGCATGGGCTTCGGGCATCTCGCCAGGGCTTCGGAATGGCGTTTGAGGCCTGTTTGGGCCCGCGGGAGCGCGTTCCGCGGGCGCATTTTGACCCTACCCCCAAATGGCCGTAAAACCAGGGGGTATACCCCCAAATGACCATTTCCCAAAAAAAAAAGAAGTGAGATATTATGTTTTGTGTGTTTCTCTCTTTCAACGCATCTGGATTGCTAGCATGTGTATGTATATACAAGGTTCCCCTTCGGGATGTTGGTCACTTCAAGTCCCGGGGGTGTCGCAAGTTGAAAACAGATCGCACATGCTTCATAGTTTCCTTTTTGGAGCAAATCGTGGCATAGACTGCTGCTGTATTGTTTAAAGGAAAAAGTAGGAGCGACGGCCATTCCTACCGAAACAAATGTCGTATTGTCGCATGATACTGCTACGCTTTTGATCTGGAGAGTTCTTTACTTTCTGTTCCCTGAGTCTTTTTTGGAACAACACTACACATTGTCGGATGGCAAGCATATTAATAAGATCGTATCCAAGTCGTATCTGAGGTACAGTGGGCTCCCGGTATTAAGAAACTTCAGTTTGGTGTCCAGGCTCAACGACTTATTTTGTTTCCGAAGTCGATCTAACTATTTTGTGTTGGATTTAAAGTCGATCCCACAGTGGTGTATATTTCTAAACCAACGTTTTCTATTGTTCGTGCCAATCTGAGCTCATTTTTCTTGGCACACAATTTATGAAATAAATGCAGACACCCACTACTACTGTATTTATTTGTGTTGAATGGTGATTTGTTATGTCGAGTAGATTCACGAAGAACAACTCGTGAATCTTGACGCCATTTTGTGAATTGACCTGAAAAGCGAAATCACGACCTGCGACATTTTTTTCGTCGTGGCTATTCTATACTGTTTTGTAGTAAATGCGCCTGATAAAGGTACTTCGTGTAATCCACGCAACCCAACGGCATGTCCAAAAACCGGTATAAGGGCCTATACAGCTGACACTGCTGCCTACACCGATTGTGGCCAGCAAGCGGCTCCCCAAGGCATCCGCTGGGCGTTGGCGAACGAGCAGCAATGACGACCTCAAAACCTCGAGGAGATCTGTGTGTGTGTACTCTACGATTCCCGAATATTGGAACAAAATCACAGTTTACATAAAAGGCGGCTGTAAATTATCAAGCGTGTCGTACAACTGCTACTGCTGTACACAGCCCAGAGAGAGCAGACGCATGCAACATGGTATCAACTACTGCTGCACGAAGCTTGATGTGTGCCTCGTTCAACGTCGGTGTGGTCCTTGTTGTCTCGTGCGTGGTGCGTGCTGTGTGTGTTCCGTTCATGCGACGGGTCAGAAACGAAGCATCAAAGTTCATAGGATGAAAAAACAGTCGTACGACGGGTTTTTCAGAGTAGTTGCGAGGCGGTGTCAAGTCGGAACGCCTCCCCTGAGTTATTTGCCAGAATTTGCGACTTTGAAGGCCCAGAGCACGCCCCACGGGCCTCGGCCGGGACCCGCACTTGCGCCGTGGCGTACACGCGGCCCCCCCCACGTGCCCCGCAGCCGATAGCGCGAGAAAAGACCCGCGGCCGGAGGTGAAAAGTGAAAGTATTCCGGGAAAATGTCCATTTGGTACCTACTTGGTATACATATATGTCGTGCCTGTCGTACATTGAGCATTGCATTGTCTACTCTTGCTTACTGCATTACAATGTAGCATCTCTTATGTCGTGGTTGTGTGTGACCAACAGAGCTTGTATAATATCTATCTACAGTAGGATAAATAATCGGCAGGGACACTGGGTGTGCTGGATGTCGACGGATATACAGAAATAACGGTTTCATGTTAAGAGACGCGTGCTACGATAGGTATATACCGTTATTTGGCTGAAACGTTTTTTTGAATGACGGGAGGGGCTCCTTAACCCATTCAGAACTGAAAACATTATCCCACACTAATTCCAAGTAGTTTGTCCCCAAATGCGTGGGACCAGTTCTTAAGGGGTTAATAACCCAAAATCATGGGAATTTCATTCTTGTGACCCACTATTTTTCGTTGTATACTTACGAAGGCCATGAGTTTTGTTCATTGTGAAGCACTTTCGTTTTCCCCCAAAAACAGTTTTTGGGTGAGGTAAAAGAGCTCAAGTGGCCACCTTCAGAAGGCAGAAACATGGTGCACCTGCATGCAGGCTACCGTAGCATGCGTCAAGAATACACACAGTGCATATTATTATTATTATTATTATTATTATTATTATTATTATTATTATTATTATTATTATTATTATTACTACTACTACCAGGTATATTATTAGAGCAACTATCATGGGAAATTTATTTTTGGGCCCTCAGAACTGAGTTTTTTTGCCAAACATACGCGACTTACTCTGCGGCACGGCCAAAAACACCGATAGACTCGTCAGGATGCTCCCCGTAGTTTTAGTAGAGCTTTCTGACGTACTTTTTCGTTTCTCCAGGGTCGTAGTTTGACTGTTCGTCCAAGTTGCCAGTTCTGAGGACCTGATGATTTTTAGCCAAAAATCCTCAAAGATCCATTATTTTTGGCCCCAGTTCTGACCAACATGCCTTATTTCTGGAAACTGATAAGTTGTGATTAGTTGCGCCAAAAATCAAAACGAGACCCTAGAAAAACGGAGAACTGCTCCAGAAAGCCCTCGAAAAACTACGGGGTGGATCTTTAGAAGTGTATCGGTGTTTTTGACTGTCCAACGGAGTAAAACGGGTATATTGGGCCTAGAAATCAGTTCCTGGAGCCCAAAAATAATGTTTCCCATAACAGTTGGTCTTAGTATTACTATTATTATTTAATTATTGTTATTATTAAATTGTTATTAGAGTGTTTGCGCAAAAGTCTTTTCAGAAAATATTTTTCTGGACGCTAAAAAAAGTGAATTTCCTTTCCCTCACGATTTCTTAGTGTTTGCGCAAAAGCAAACCCAAAAAAGACTTTGCAAACCCTTCGTGCCGTATGAAACAGGGAAGCGGGTGAGCACGGGGAGACAAAAACGAAGAAACAAAAATTCGTATACTGTACCAGCACAGCAGTACGAACGTATGATATGTACAAAAGACTCGTGGTACCAGGTGCATCCTATATAGCAAAAACAGCAACGAATACAAGCAGGGCATATATCAACAGCAGCCGCAACCCAGCATCGGCGGCAGCCGCTGTATACCCAGACAGCAAGCAGAAGCAGCAGCACAGTTAGCAGCAGCTACTCTTACTCTCCAAGGGGTGGCTAGGGTCAGCAGCAGCAGCAGCAGCTCACAGCAGCGAGCAGCTTCCGTTTTTGCTACTTTCAATCATGGGATTGGCTTTTTTTCTTACTATTGTGCTGCTGCTCGAGCCTACGAGTGCCAACGCTACGATTCAAGCACGCCCGACCCCCTCGCACAGCGGCGCAGTCGCCTCCGCGCCCGCCCCCGCCGCGCCGCCGCCGCCGCTGCTGCTGCTGCTGCTGCTGCAGCTGTAGCTTCAGCTGCTGTGCTGCCGCCACCACGGTCGTGTTACGGAGATGGTGAACGAGACTTTTCATGCTGTATCATGGGGAGGTATACAGGGGGCACGTACGAGTACCAATTTCTGATCGAGGCACCTTCCACGACGACATCAAGTGGGCGGGTGCCGCAGCAGCGGCCCGCCGTGACAGCCCAACGCCACTCGTCCGTGCCATACTCCAGCCTACACATTTTGAGCCTCGGTGCGCTCCGCGGTTAGTTGCCGTGTTGCGAGTAGCAGCGCTTTTGTCGGCTGTGCAAGGTACGGCTCTCGGTGGTGTCGATGAGACCCAGTGCGTCGGGTGAAATCTCGGTACGTTGTACGCCAATAAACAGAGAGCACAAAAAGTACCGCAAATTCTGGCCAAATCGTTACTTCTGAAAAGTATTTTCCGGTCGTTTTTTCAGAAAAATACCGCTAATTTTTACCGCGGGACAATTTTTAGAAAAGTATTTTTCTAAAAAGTCTTTTGCGCAAACACTCTATTATTATTATTATTTTAATTATTGTTCTTATTATTATTATTATTATTATTATTATTATTATTATT
Organism: Saccharina japonica; assembly: GCA_008828725.1. Lineage (NCBI taxonomy): Eukaryota > Phaeophyceae > Laminariales > Laminariaceae > Saccharina > Saccharina japonica. Next base: position 81,839 of record MEHQ01004018.1, on the reverse strand, counting down.
ATTATTATTAAATGAGCCCTATCTGCTAGCCTGACAGCCACGTCAGTGCCCGCTCACAGCACTCTAGTCGCGGGTTCCCGGAATTTTCCGTCACATGTTTATTTTATTTTATTCTGTACTACACCGGTTAATAGCCCATCGGAATACGAAATATGACACTTATAACCGGGTGAGCTCATATGAAGGGGGGAGTGTACTTCATATTCATGCACGGCCCTATTCGTATTGGGGGGGGGGGGGGGGTGTACTCATGTCGTGCACGGCCGTAGTCATATGACCATAGACCCTCGCATCCCTACAATGCCGGGACGGAGCCGTTGGGTTTTCACCAACCAGGCAGACATTGCTTGCACCAAGCGCAAGCGCCGTGAGGTATGGGCGAGTCGCATGGAGGGTGAGCTGCATCCTGCTAAGAACCGCCTCTGAGGCGGACTTGCATATGGACGACAGCTTCAATGAGTTAATTTATTTCTGGTGTGCCACTTCCGGAGACAGCAATGGGTTTTACTATGTAACTGCCTCGCGGATGCCTTACCATATTAACACTACGTGATACGACCATTCCCCTTGTGCGGAGCAAAGTTCTCCACCCCGCACAAATGATCTACTCGACCGCCAGCTTTGGTGACCGCCAAAAAACAAAAAAACGGCACCCTGGTTTTCTAGCTCACGCAGCGAGTGGCGTGTTTTACAGCGTCGTTGCCAACCGACGCAACCACCTATAAATATATAATATATTTATAGGGGGGAAATAGTATATTGGGGGCACCAAAATTAGAACCATGAGCACACCTGTGTTGCAGTGCCCACAAAACCAAAAAAAAACTCTTGACACAGAGACACTGGAACCATACCTCCCCATTATTTTTTTCCTGTGGGACATTCCGTAGTTCTGCTCTAGCTCCGAACTTTCCCATTAATCCAATATTTGGCAAGGCAGATATGAGCTCCTTGGTGCACTCCCGTGAGTGTGCCAAAGCGACAGCAGTTTCCGCGCCCTCCTTCGATGCGGACCTCGTCGCTGAAAATTGAAAATGTGGTTCCAGGAGCTTGAATTTGTGGATTCCAGTGTTGTAGTCAAGTATTCTCGTTCTACAGCAGATTTTTTTTTCGAAAAGTACCCCGTGCTCGTTTTCAGCAGGAAACAAAATACTTGAATACAGTACGAGAAACCGCATATTCAAGCGACTGGAACCACATTTTCAAACTTCAACGACGAGGTCCGCATCGAAGGAGGCCACGGAATCTGCTGCCGCTTTGGCACACTGACGGGAGTGTACCAAGGAGCTTATATCTGCCTTGCCAAGTTTTGTATTAATGGGAAAGTTCGGAGCTAGGGCAGAATTACGAAAAGTCCTACAGGAAAAACAACTGGGGTAGACGTGGTTCCAGTATCTCTTTGTCAAGAGATTTTATAAAATCGTGTTTTTTTGGTGGGCACTGCAACACAGGTGTTGATGCAGCGCGCCAATTCATGGAACCTGCAGAGAATAGTAGATTGTGTATGCGTGGGTGTAGAGTAGCATACTCGAGAAGGAAACACACTACTGTACTCGTCCGGACTAGATTTAAGGTCGTGATTGAAGAAAAACGCCAAATTCATGGAACCTGCAGATGTTTTTTTAGTAGGTACGATATGTGTAGGCGTGGGGTGGGCCTATACCGTCTCGTGTGCCAGTGTGTCAGTAGTAGATGTCGGTGTAGGTGTACTATAACTCCACTATAGGTAGGAGATACTGTAGGAGACTGTTGATTGTGCGTGCAATAAGGGCGCCCCAAATCGAATAAACAGAGACACGCCACTTGACAGGGGATAGGGGAGGCACGCCACAAGGCAGGGGGTAGGGGACATTTCACTATTAGGCAGGGGATAGGGGACACTCCACTACGTATATAGGGGATAGGGGGGACACGCCACTAGGTAGGGGATGAGGGGCATTTCACTAGGTAGGGGATAGGGGACATTCCACTACATAGGGGATAGGGGAGACACGCCACTAGGCAGGGGATAGGTAGGGGAGGCACGCCACTAGGTAGGGGATAGGGAACACCCCACTATGTGTGGGATAGGGGAGACTCCACTAATGTACGTAGGGGATACAGGGGACATTCCACTATGTAGGGGGATAGGGGTCACTCCGCCAGGTAGGGGATAGGGGACGCATGATGAGGGCGGCCCGTAGACGGCAATGAATCGCGCAGCCAACATTTTCATCGCATCAAAATCCAGCCGGAACCCACACGACACCCCCCGAAGGTGGAAGAGGGGGGGGAGCGGTTAGGCTCGTGCTGCTTGTGTGTGTTATGGAGGGTCTACATACATACATATCATAGTACACATCCAAAACCCAGAAAATATGGCGCTATTTATTAGATCATGCGGATGATTAGAATACGGATCGGATCCTATTATCCCGTATGATCTCCCATCCCTGGGAACACGAGCTAGAGATCCTACGGTACAAGACAGGGGAACACATCTGCTCTGAAAAATCTAGATCATCGACTATAAGTGGAAATCGATTATCTATATATCTGTAGATCATGATCTGTAGATCATGATCTGTCCGAGGTTGCGCAACTTTCCAAAAGCCACCACCACCACTGTTTTCGTTGTGTATATGTATACACATAATCCCGCGTGCTACGACCGAGGAGAGGTACTCGTAGCGGTTTAGACGGAAAGGGTTCCTGAATAATGGTCGGGGGGGTTCCTCCTTTTCACCCAAAATCGTCGCACTTTAATTCTTGCGTTGCAATATGGGTCAAAATTAGGCCACGGTATTGTACATAGACTACGTACAGTAGTATACCGTAGCACTTTTTCCCCCCCTCCTAAATCAGTCTTTTTTACTTACTGTTAGTATGGAGCTCTTGTTTTACTTACTATTAGTATAGAGCTCTTATTTTACTTACTATTCGTATAAAGCTGTTATTTTACTTACTATTAGTATAGAGCTCTTATTTTTCTTACTATTACAGTAGTAACCATTTGAGAACGTGCTATTTTTTTGTGGGTTCTGCCGATGGCTGTACTGAAAGAACCAAGGCGACAATTCACACGCCGGTTGTGTCCAACAATGCCCTGAGTGAAAATGAAAATTCGCGTTCGCGTCGATCTTTATATTTTTCAGTTTTGCTTTAGTTATAGCCTTGAAAGGCTATTTTTGGTAAGGATTTCAAATGGTCAATTTTCAATATATTTAATTTCGGCTGGCTCAGGAAACCACATTCTAGACCCGATATTGAAAATGTGTTCCCGGAGGATTGTGGTGACAAGCTATACGATCATCATACAAGTTATATTGTAGTAAAATATCCATTTTTGATGGCGCTGAAAATTTTTCCGTTTTCGGTTTTTTTCCTTACTGACAGTAAGGAATTAACCCCAAAACGGAAACTTTTTCAGCGCCATCAAAAATGGATATTTTACTACAATACAACTTGTATGATGATCGTATAGCTAATCACCACAATCCTCCGGGAACACATTTTCAATATCGGGTCTAGAATATGGTTTCCTGAGCCAGCCGAAATTAAATATACTGAAAATTGGCCATTTGCAATCCTTACCGAAAATAGCCTTTCAAGGCTATAACTAAAGCAAAACTGAAAAATATAAAGATCGACGCGAACGCGAATTTTCATTTTCACTCAGGGCATTGTTGGACACAACCGGCGTGTGAATTGTCGCCTTGGTTCTTTCAGTACAGCCATCGGCAGAACCCACAAAAAAATAGCACGTTCTCAAATGGTTACCTACGTATAAAAAAACGTGGGGCACCTCCTCTTATCTTAGGATGCATCACGTATCATACATTTTTTTGTAGAAAAAACCGGCTCGGAATTTTGGGAAATTTCCTAGAAATTTCATCCCACAGGAGGGAGTGTTGTCTCGGTTACAGTACGAGTACGATACGTAGTAGGTTCTGATAGGGGGCGGACGGACAAGACAAAATACATGCTGATACATAGAAACCCCAGTGTTTATTTAACCACTGGGGGGGAAAGTGCAAATGCAAATGCACATACATGCAACAAAAAAATGAAGACATCGCGGGGGCTGATTCATCCCCTCGCCCCGTTGAACTCCCGTGGGTGGGCCGCTTCCTGAACAAAAAATCCCGTGAATTCTTGTGGTTCGTAGCTACGTACTTCCCGGATTATTTATTTTTGCGTGGTGGACGGTTCCCATGCAGGAAAAAATCCCGTGGTGGCCGGTTCCGGTCCAAATTTTCCCCGTGCCTTGTCGTTGTGGCTATAGTTTCATCTTCTTTGCGCGCGATTTTTCGGCCTTAGGGTTAGGTAATCTATTACCCGGGTACCCGCGCGGGTATACCCGACCGGACCCTACCCGTTCAACGGGTAGGGTCCGACCTCAATACCCGCGGGTATTTCCCGATCAGACCCTACCCGTTCAACGGGTAGGGTCCGACCTCAATACCCGTGGGTAATGACGCCACGGGTGCCCGCGGGTATCCGGGTACCCGCTCTTTTATGACATACCCCGGGTTCAGTATTTTTCCGTAATATATTATATCTCTAGAGAACTGATTGGAATGAGCACCACCCACTCAACACTCAAACCTGACTGGTACGGACAACTAATCAGTACGCAACATGCCCGTAGAAACTTAGAAACGCCAGCGGGTACCCGGGTACCCGGATACTCGGGTACCCGCGGGTACCCATCCATTTTGCGGAACCCCGACTCATTATTCTTCCATAATACTCCAATAGAAAACTGATTTTAACGAGCACTACACACTCGACACTCAACTTTGACGGATACGAGTACTGCTTCCATCTTACACCAAGTAAGTGCTGCAGTCTTCCATTGGGGCGTTCGTTGATTAGCGTCCCCGTGTTTGCACAATTTTAATCAAGCCCCCAAACCACAAGCCCCCGTATTAATTATATACGAGTACATTTTCACGACATCCAGACCCCTCATCACATGCGTATAAGCAAGCGTTTTGTACACTAGAACGCACAAAAATCAGGTGGCTTGAGTATCGAATCGAAAAATACAAATATCTTTATAAGTAACCGTTTCTGTATCGAGCAGCAGTAGTATGCATATTTATCCACTCTATTACCACTCGTCGTGCCACCAAAACAAGAATAAAGTTCAAAATTATCCGGGTACCCGCCGGGTACCCGTCGGGTACCGGCGTACCCGTCGGGTATACCCGTGTACCCGTGTACCCGTCGGGTATCCCGTGTACCCTTGTACCCCGGGTATCTGTGTACCCGGGTACCCCGGGTACCCGTCGGGTACCAGTGTACCCGGGTACCCGTCGAAATGTCAATACCCGGCGGGTAGGGTAGGGTCCGGCCTGCAAAAATTGGCGGGTACCCGTTCGTGGCGGGTACCCTAAGGGGCCAACCAAGACATCACTCATGATAAGGGGAGATGATATCTCAATCAAGGAGATAAAACTCAAACCCACAGGGGAGAAAAAAGCTCGACCCAAAAATAACTATAAAACAAATTATTATTATTGCATTTCCCATCTGACATTCTTGTTCCAACTCGCCGAACTCCCGCTCAGTGCCAGACCCCTGCTCGCCCACACCCACGAGTAGAGCCCCGTACTACTGTCGTTGGTACTCTTCCTTTCTATCTCAACCCTTCCCAGCCTCCTCTGCACTTCCAGTGCAAAACCACTTAGTGCAACCTCCCACCGTGATGTGACCCTATTCCCCATGCCCTATCAATCACGCCAACGATTCAGTACCTTTCCACAAACTCCAGATTTCCTTCTTCGTCCAATCTTCCATGCGTGTATGTGCAGCTCTTATTATTTCAGCCATACAATTCACATACTCGTACACCTATGTATATCACAATCATCAACCATCCCTGAATACAACAGCAGCAGTAGTAGACAAACGTACGCGTACCAATAGTAATAATGCAGTCCCCCAAATTAAATGTAAAATAATTTCATAAATCAAGGGTGCGCGCTGGATCCCGGACACCCCCACTACCCCCCCCCTATATTGGAGGGAAAAACCGGACCGTTGTGATCCCAGGAAACAATAAGTCATTTTTTTTAATCCCCCCCTCCCCCACCAGCGAAAACAATAATAGGGGGGTCTCTAAAACCAAGTGAAAAAAAAGGAAAAAAATACGAAAAAAAATGGTTTTCGCTCATGATTTCGTCCTGTGATCACAGCGATCCGGTTTGTTTTTCATTCTGGCCTTGCTAGGAGTGACAGGTCGTTTTCTCTCTTGGTCACAACCATCACTGGCTTGTGTGTGTTGTCTTCACATTAAACCTCTTATTTCTATCCAACCACATCAGTACACCCAGTGTCTGTCCTGATTCCTAATCCTAGCGAGATACAAATTATTATGTGGTCAGGTCACAGACTGTGAAACAGAGAAAAACCAAAACAAAATAAACGAAAATCAATCATCCCTGAATACTACTGTGAAGCGATGACCGAGTAGAGACGATGATAGAAGGGAATGGAAGACGGAGGTTCGTTGCTTGAGCTTGAGACAAGCTTCTTCTTCGATACGGAAAGACCTCTTGTTATTATTAACCTCTGTAGACTGTAGACTAGGTGAGAGGCAAAAGCCTGGATGACCAAGGGGAGAATGAGAAGTGGGAGAGGAGGCGAGAGGTCCGAGAGCCTCTTCCAGGCTCTCGGGCTCTCTTCTCCAATGAATGGCCCGGTAGTCGGGCTATTATAAATCTCCGCTAATATAAGAAGTCCGTTACTCGGTTAGGTCTACTTCTTAAATCTACGGTCTATCCGCTTATTATGGGAATGTCCTCATATAAGAACATTCCTATCTGCTTTTTTATGAGAACTTCTCTAGTTCCTATCGGGAGTTCCGACATTATGGAATCTTCTGATGGTTCAGAACGTTCCTCTAGGCCTGTCTGGTCTACCAAAGAGAACACGCGAACAATCTTTGCGGTGTCCCATCTATAGCTGTAGGGCACCACATTAAATAATGCAGTCCGCCAAAAAATGTTAAATTCATTCACGAATTCATAAATCAATTGCCATCACCAGTAGTAGTGCGAGACTTCTTGAAGACATTCTCGCCCTCCTCCCCCACGAGCACAACATCCGCGTCCTCGTCGTTCTTGGTGCCATGGTCACCGTAGTCACCGCGGTCACTTTCAGTCTTGTCACTGTCTGCGTCGTCGCTGTCGTCCACAACCTCTACTACCACCGAACTACTCCCAGCGTGATTCCTCTTCTTATGGTTAGTTCTACGCATATCTTCTGCGAAACCCTTCGCTGCAGCCGACACCCTCTTCTGAAAATCCCGCATTTCCCTGTTTTTAGCCAGTGCAGCTACCACAGCGTCATGCCTAGCCTTGCGTTTAATAGCGGATGCCGCCCTAGCCTCCTCCCTAGCCTGGCTCTCCAGAGCCGCCTTAGCCTTCAACTCTTGCTCGTGCTGGTGGTGGTGGTGCTTTATCATCTGAGCCTGTTGTGCCTGCTGAGCCTGTTGCACAGCCTGTTCCTGTGCCCGTACCACCAGTGCATGGGCCTGTTTCTGAGCCTGGGCCTGGGCCTGTTGCTGAGTCTGTGCCTGTGCCTGTGCCAGTGCCTGAGCCTGTTTCTGCTGCTGCCTCTGAGCCAGCTGTTGTTGTCTCTGAGCCAGTGCCTGATCCCGCTGCTCAGCAGGCTGTGCCAGTGCCAGTACCTGAGCCTGCTGTGCCTGTTGCTGCCGAGCCAGCTGTGCCTGTTTTTCGGAATGGATTTTCCTCTGCAAATCCTGGGGAAGCCCGTTGAGGAAATCCTTGAGCTCGGCCAGAGAATTCTGGGCCTTGGAGACAGCATCCGAAGCCTTTTGCTGGACAGACGACAGCATCTTGTCGGCGTTGTCGCGGGTGTCCTCCAGTTGCTTTTCCAAGTCCACCTTCTTCAAAGTCAAGGAAGTAATCCTGCGCTCGAAGTCGGCAGAGATTGCCTTGATGGCTCCATCGTTGATGGGCGGTGCTTCAAGGACCAGGGATGTCTGGATCGGTGCTAGAGCGCGGGCCCGGTTTTGCAACTGAAGCTTCAGTGTGGCGTTAGCTCGTGCAAGAGAAGACACACGTTCGCCCAAATCAAATGCGACCACCTTCAGGCGCACGATGTCCGAAGCAGCCGAGGAGCAAATGGGGGGGGGGGAGGGGATGGAAGGCGGGCGCGGGGGGGGGAGCGGGTACCAAAACATGTTAGATTGCGACCCCACCCGATTCCGCCTGGGACTGCATGACGCTGAGACTCGCGAGATATGTGTTCGACGGCCGCCCCGAGTCCGCGGCTTGCGCGGAAATATGTCCCTCCCTTTCCACAGCAGTCGAACGTCGCCACTCAATAGCCCGTTGTGAATAATACGGCCACCCTTGCGGTTGCTGTCATGTCCGATTCTCTTAGAAAAAGTTTTCATGCAAGAACGGTCGATCGGGCAGGGGTGGGGTAGGGCGCCACCAGCCGAATACGCGATGGCAACATAGCACAACCAAGCGTCCTTGAGGACAACCGAACAACCACCAAAAGCTGCCGCAGATCACCCCGGGACGTTTTCTCTACTCGCGCCTCTTCCGTTATAACCCAGGGTTTCCTCTCCGCTCAAGAAACGCTCACTTTCTCACTAATCAGAGGGTATTGAAAAGGGGAGGATGATTTGTCAGCCCGGCAGACATATATATATAGACAGACAGACAGACAGACATACAGGCAGACAGACAGACAGACAGACAGACAGACAGACAGACAGACAGACAGACAGACAGACAGACAGACAGACAGACAGACAGACAGACAGACAGACTTTCCTTGCCTCCCCCGTCTCTTCAACCCGACTTTTGCCCTTCGCCATGATTGAACCGGGGTGCCTGTTTTCCCCGAAAGCGCAGGCACGCAATGTCCATGATGGCGCAGCTTCCTCTTCGCAAGCTGCCCGGGTGCGGGTACTCCACCTGCGCCAAGATCAAGGCCGAGCTCGGGTATGCACACTCGAAACGCTTGTACTAATGCTTTTTAATTTGTTGCACATGTAATGATTATAATATGCCCCCATTAGCGCGACTGCAGTTCGTAAGGGGTTAGCAGCAGCAGCAGCAGAAGATTGACACACGAAAATGAAATCGCCAAGGACTCCTTTAACTCATCCGTTTGCTTTTGGCTTTGGTGATCGGGCAAGGTCCGAAGGCTTCATCGTTTCCTCTTCCGTCCCTCGATGTCGTTTGTTTCGTTAATTTTTTATAAAACAGGCGATCGTAGAGGGTTGGGGTGGGGTGGGGTGGATGTGGGCGGGGTGGGGTGGGTTGGGGGGAGGGGTAGATGCGATACCGTTCGGTGGTTGCGCTTTCCCTAGGACTAAAAAGCTCAGCCACGCTATTCCTTCCAGCAATCCGACGGTCGCGAGAGGTGCAGCCGATTCGTTCAATCGTTGCCGCTCGGGAAAACGGGCGGTTTTCGTTTGTTCTAGGCCCAGGGTTTGCTTTTCGGCCGTTCGTTGTTCAGGTTGTTCGTTATGTCCGCCTTGCTTTTTTAGGCGCTTCTGAATATTTCGTCCTGCAGCAGTCGCCACACGATGCCCGCTGACGAACCTCGGAAGCAAAAGAGCTTTGCTACTCGGCGGGAAAACCTCCCTTAGTCAGGCGGTTGCGAAGAAATGTTGGTGGTGTTCTGGGGCTGTGATAGCCGGCCTCCGTGTAACGATTCCTCTTTCCTTGCCTCCCCCGTCTCTTCAACCCGACTTTTGCCCTTCGCCATGATTGAACCGGGGTGCCTGTTTTTCCCCGAAAGCGCAGGCACGCAATGTCCATGATGGCGCAGCTTCCTCTTCGCAAGCTGCCCGGGTGCGGGTACTCCACCTGCGCCAAGATCAAGGCCGAGCTCGGGTATGCACACTCGAAACGCTTGTACTAATGCTTTTTAATTTGTTGCACATGTAATGATTATAATATGCCCCCATTAGCGCGACTGCAGTTCGTAAGGGGTTAGCAGCAGCAGCAGCAGAAGATTGACACACGAAAATGAAATCGCCAAGGACTCCTTTAACTCATCCGTTTGCTTTTGGCTTTGGTGATCGGGCAAGGTCCGAAGGCTTCATCGTTTCCTCTTCCGTCCCTCGATGTCGTTTGTTTCGTTAATTTTTTATAAAACAGGCGATCGTAGAGGGTTGGGGTGGGGTGGGGTGGATGCATCTATTTTTCTATTTTTAGGATTCTGATAATTATGCCGAATAGATATTTCCAAAACTGAGTAGATTTAACACAAGAACAATAATTATTTACAATTTAATTCTCAAAATTAATTCTCAAAATATGTGATAATCATGAAAATATTTCAAATATTTCATTTGTGAGCCCTTCACAGAAGGGCCTTCGGGGCCTTCGGCCTTCGGTATTTGAAAAAAAATATCGTTTCATGCGGCGGAATAAATAGCAAACCCCTGTTTGGTGAGGCCGCACAGGGCGTCGTGTCCAAGCCCGTCCCGACCTGGCCTTGACCAGGAGAACCACGCTACTCGTAGCTACGAAGCGCCCTTCACAGATCTCGCCTTGCCGACCGTCGAACGTAGACGATGTTCGTGTTGACCTTCCAGAGGTGTAGGTGGCGCTAGATCTGCGAGGGAGGCCTCCTATGTATTGTATGTGTTGAACTTTGCATCGTGATATGCCCGGGTGGTTGCAAGGTGTTGTGCTGGGTGCTGGTATGTGAGGGGTAGGGTATCAACTCGTACTCTATAGCATGCGTTGAGCATGTCACTAACGGCCCCACTAAAGTTGCAGATAGATAGATGCGTTTGGCTACTACGTACTGCGTGGCCATATCGTCGAAATCTGGGTAGAACCAGCGACGACAGCAGTCGCGCGAGAAACGAGTTTTTCCCCGATTTCGACCGGGTTTGCCGAGACATGACAGAGGGGTTGCTCTGCATGCGGTCCCAGTGATACTTCTTCGAGTTTGGCTGACCCACTCCGCCAGGCGATTCCAGCCAAACAAAAATCCTCGGAATGAAGCCATCCTTGGTTCACGCACGGGGTGTGTCGGCTGGGCGGGGCGCGGGTCGGGGCTACGCCCCGACCCACTCCCCGCCGCTCTGTCTGTGAAGTTTGGTGATATAGCACTCATTCAATCCGCAATCAATCGTAGTACGAGTGATATAAATATATATGTACGTACGAGTAGTCCCGCTGGAATACTTCCCGTAGTGGCGGGTTCCCGTACAAAACTTCCCAGGGCTGTTCACGGGCCGGGTCAAACCTCGCGGGTCAGATCGGGCCGGGTAAAAGGGTGACCCGACCCGAACCGATCCGTGAGAGTTTTGAAAACCTCCTGGCCAGACCAGACCTGACCCGACCCGACTCGACCCAACCCGATCCGTGAGAGTTCGAAAACTTCCTGACCCGACCCCCGGGTCTGGTCCATGAGGACCCGTGAGAAGATAGCCGTAAAAAAATCCCGTGAATTCCCGTGGTGGCTATATACGTACGTGCAGTAGGTCCCGCAGGAAAAGTTGCTACCGGTACTCGTATGGTATTATTTCTCTCTGTTGCGGATCACTTAATGTAAGTATTGGATTGGATGAGGCCTCCTGCGCCGGCAGGGGGTCCTCGGCCGTGGACATACTATCCACACCGAAGGTTCCTCGGCCGAGGTGCCTTCAGCGCGACAGCATTATTTCCTGGAAATGATCGCAACTACATGACAAAGATACTCTCTTTTTTTTTCTATTTTTTTTTTTCCATCCCATTTATTATCTTCGCCCTTCCTTTCTCTCTCCTCCCTCGTGGTCGTTTCTCAGATCCGGGGTCACAAAGTAGGCTCCTCTCCCTCCTCCCCCACTACGTACGATGTCCTTGCCTTGCATTTTTATCGCGAGGAAGACTTCAGCTTTTTCTTCCCTCGTCGACTCGCATCGAATTGTGCCTCTACCCACGCTACTAGGCGCTCTCAGCAGTTGATTCCGTTTCTTATTTATGTTTGCAAATAAACTCAAAAGTCCGAACCACGTGAGATTCGAACTCCCGACATCAACTCTTAGAAGCGTTCGAGGTTACCACTAGTAGAGTGGGTGGGATGGTCTTGAATTTTTCACTCGTTCGTCGTATTTTATCGAGGTTCACGGGGAGACGAGGCGCAAGTGACCTACCTCCCTCCCTTTGACACTCCTCCAGTTATAATCTCATCGAAGGTGTGGTTCCAAGGTGTGTTTCAAATTTTGGAACCATATTCTTAGATGTCGATATTACGAACACAAAATATCATTCCTGTGAGGAGTTTTCAACTTTTTTTTTGTTAGCGCGCATATGTTATAGGGTTCAATTCAATCCTTCAGCACCCCCCCCCCCCACTCTGCTTGACGATTTTCATCGAATTTTGCGGAAACAAATCGCTCTCTCCGCTCTTTTGGCGACGAAAAAAAGGAGAAACAGAAAAAAAACGCGTTGTCGAATAAAAACGCCAGGGGAGATTCGAAACCCAGCGAAACCGCCAGCAGGGCGACCGTCTATTCGTTAGACTACAAGTAAATTTGGAAATAATTTTAAGCCGCGAAACAAAGACAGACACCTTTTTCAAGGAAATAAGAAGTAATAAAAACGTAACGAACTTAAAGTACTCTATTGCATAAAAACGTAACGAACTTAAAGTACTCTATTGCATAAAAACGTAAAATACTAAGACCCCAAATCCCCTGAAAACAACGATACCAAACAGAAATACCAGGATGTATAGCCTATGCCAGGTGTATTATACGTAGTTCCCTCTACGAGAGATCGGTAACTACCACACCTTCTTTGTCCAGTCATAATTCCCCACCATCCGCGCCCGAAAGCCGTTTCACCTTTTTTCCATCCGGCGGTTTCGCCTTTCTAGTTATTACGCCGCCACCACCACTAACATCAACAGTCTTTTGGGGCCAGACGATATCGACAAAAATACCGGTACGTGAGATGGATAACGACCACATTTTCCCTGCCCAAACCAGAATTCCCCATCGGCCGCGCCCGACAGCACTTTTGCTTCTCCCCCCCCCCCAGACGGTTTCGCCTTTTTATCACCGACGGTTTCGCCCTTCCCTTCAACGGTTTCACCGTTCCTTCCGACGATTTCACCTTTCTAGTTATTACGCCGCCACCACCAACAGCAACATTCTCGGGGGGGGGGTGGGGGGGGGACGAAATCGACAACAATTCCGTTACGAGAGATCGGTAGCGGCCACATTTTCTTTGTCCAACCAGAACTCCCCGCCGGCCGCGCCCGACAGCCGTTTCGCCTTTCTCCCCGCCGACGGTTTCGCGTTCCCCCGCGACGGTTTCGCCTTTCTAGTAATTGCGCCACCGCCACCACCACCACCACCACCAACAGCAACAACCTCGGGGTCGGACGATATCGACAGCAGCTCAAGGTCGTCGACGATGTCGATTGCGGTGGCAGTAGTACTCGCTGCCCTGTCTGAGGCGAGGGAATCACTCTCGCCGTGATTGCCACGCGCCGCCCACTGCCTTGATACCTCCTGTACGTGTGATAGTGGTGGGGGTGGAGGTGGGTAGGGGTAAGCGTGCGGGGTGGGGGTAATAGTGGGGGTGGGTAAGGGCAAGCGTTGGGGGGGGGGGGGGGGGCCG
>MEHQ01004018.1:0-68220 GCA_008828725.1 Saccharina japonica | reverse complement strand
GGGGGGTACTTCATATTCATGCATGGCCGTAATCTTATGACTATAAACCCTGGCATCCCTACAATGTGGGATGAGGGGCGTACTCATTTGTTGCTTGCCTTCGTCATTTGACCATTGACCATGCATCCCTTTCGAGACGGAGCACCGTTCCTACTCCTAATAGAGACAGCTCCAACATTTGGGCGTGCTCATTACATTGTTTCCATATCTCACAAATAAACTTTTCACTGATCCTATCCCCTTCCTGTTGGGCGTAATGGTGGGGGTGGAGTATAAGGGGTGGGGGTAGGGGCAATGGAGGGGGTGGGGGGAGGGGTGGGAGGGAGGGAGGGGGAGGGGGGGGGTGCACTCCTTGTCATGCATGGCCGTGGTCGTATGACCATAGACCCCCCTCGCATCCCTACAATGCCGGGACGGAGCATGCCGGGTTTTCACCGACCAGGAAGGCATTGCTTGCACCATGGTGGGGGGTGGGGGATAGAGGCGGGGGTAGTGGTGAGGATGGGGATAGAGGGGTGGCAGTGAGGGTGGAGGTGGGGGTAGGGGTGAAGGTGGGGGTAGGTTTCGAGGTTGGGGGGAGGTTTGGAGGCTGGGGTGGGGGGGTGGCGTACTTTTTTGCTGCTTGCCTAAATTACTTGACCATTGACCACGCATCCCTTTCGAGACGGAGCACCGTGATGGGAGCGGGGGTAGGGGAAAAAATATGGAGATGGGAGTGGGGGTGTGTGGGGGGGGCGCTATCGCTCAAAGAGACAAGGCAAGATAGATAGCGCCACCATGAACAACAAAGTGGGGCCGATGCAGGCATCACCTGTGAACAGCGGCACCACCTGCGAACAGACTCAACAGTGGCAGCACCTTTGCGAATAATAGAAGCATAAAACGGCAAACAAACAAAAAAAAACAGGTGATCGTATCATCTCCCTCTCCCAACAGAGTCATCAAACCTCTGCCAATAGCAGTGCCAGCGCAGCAAGCTGCAAAGCAGAGTGGCAGCAACCTGCAAAGCAGAGTGTGGCAGCAAACCTGCGAACACGCAAACGACTAACAACCAGACACGTGCTTACGACAGAGGTACAAGGTATACCTTTTTTTGGCAGGAACGTTTTCGAAATGACGGGAGGCTCCTTAACCCAAATTCGTCGGAATTTAATTATTTGTGTTGAAATAATTTTCATATGTCATACTTCGGTCATGGGGTTGTACTTATAAAGGGTCATGGGGTCGGATCGTCCAGATCGTCCAGCATCCAGATCATCCAGATCACCCAGATCATGCAGATCATCCCGATCATCCAAGATCAGGAATATATCTATCTGCCTTGAAAGATCTGTAAATAATGAGAAGTGGAATCGATGATGATATATCCGAGGTGTGCACTTGTTTTTCTTATGTAGAATGTCTGTAACTTGTGACTATTAATAGTAAAAGCTCACCGCAGGTCATGGGGTTGTCCATCGGGTATATATTCATAGCACGTTTATTTTCCTCCAAAATCGGTTTTTGGGTGAGGTATAGGGCTGAGCTCCTCAAGCCACCACCCTCAGAAGGCAAAAACTGTGAACTTCTACCGTAGCATGCGCCAAGCGGTCCATTACCTCTGCACCAAACAAGCACAATATTACCTCGTAAGCTTCTGCGGTACGAGTACCAGGTATGTCGTAATACGACAACCTCTCGTTTTGGTGGAGTAGGAGATGCCAACAACGTGATCAAACAACGGCGGCATACGTACGCAGATGGCGCGAGGCTCTCGATTTATTTTAGTCTCTCTCGTGCTACGGTAGAGGGGAGTGCCACAAAAATTCGGAGGCATCATCACTTGGGGAGCGCTCTGTACCTCACCCAAATAAATTAGAGCTCATAACGGGTCAGGCTTTTTTCGAAATCTCACGGGTGGGGTCGGGTCGGGTCGGGTCGGGAGGTTTTCTATCTCTCACGGATCGGTTTGGGCCACCCTTACCCGAACCGGCCCGACCTGACCAGACCCGCAAGGTTTTGACCCGACCCGTTACAGCAGTATATACCGTATGTTAGAGGGCCGCTGTATATGATTAGGCTGTAACGCTCAAGGATTTGTTTTTTTTTCGCATTGTTTTTTTTTAATCTTGTACATCTTGTGTCCTCTTCGAAGCCTCTGGGGTTAGCGTGCCATTGGGGAGGGGCTGCATAGCGCATAGTGAATATAGACCTTGGCCTACTCTTGATATTACTACTGTATCCGATGGAATGGTTGAGGTGCACTGGACTTTAAACGCGAACCCGATAACCCTACCCCCACAATAACCCCGACCACCCGCGAAATGCGTTGGATATAAAATCGCCATTTTGTTTTTGTCGAAATTGGGCCATGGTGCCGTATGCACTGCTGCTCGTCGATGTGGTGGTGTGTTGTGGTTGGTCTGGGCCTGTTGCAAGAGCGCCGACGGGCGGGGAGGGAGGGAGGGAGGGAGGGAGGGAGGGAGGGAGCGGTCGAATCGAATCAATTCAAACCAAACCGAATCGAACCAAATCGAACCATAGGATTTTCTGTTAGGCGAATGATGACGGCGAAACGAATGTATACCGAGTACTCTTCATCAAACTCGAAGAAGCACCCCCTATTTACATGTATAAAACTTTTTGTCGGCGTGTTTCGACGTCTCAAGCCCTGCCAAACTCGATCTGCAGAGGGACGCGACACCACGCAAGACACTCTCATTTTGGACCAGGCTGACACAATTACGTGGGGCGGGGTTGTCCCAAGTTTTCTTGCACAATAAAAGGTCGGGGCCAAATTTCTGAACTCCCAGTTCCTTAATAAGTGTTCTGTCACGTGCTTTATATCATGCTATTCTATTATAGGTAGGATGTCGACCGGTTTTATAAAGGGTTTTACCCTAGGATTTAGTGTTGAATAGCAAATATCATTCGAGGGCGGCGTAGAGCACCGCGAACAACAGAGCCTAAGGTATAGGCTTTGACAAATTGATCTATGAGTTCCAAATTATGCCCCCTCGGCTAATGGGACGGAGGAGGTCGGCCCTAATCCCTAGTTGTACACTTCGTATACACACAAACCTTGTCGGCGCTTGTCGCCGTCCCTGACCCTGTCAGACTCAACGCTCTCTATCCGCCTTCGCCTGTCAGACTCGTCTTCCTCAAAGTCCCTCGTCAGGGCCTGCATCTGCCAGCCGTCATTGCTGTCCAGGAAATAGTCTCGAACTTTCTCCTTCTCCAGGGACCTCGACAGCTCTACGTCGGCCCTCTCCTTGAATTCCGCACGGGTCTGTGGCCGACCGTGGGACACACCCGCCGGAACCAAAAGTCGGCAGGGAAAAAAAAACGCCGGCAAACGGAAACTTGTTAAAGGTAATAGTAAATAGTCCCCCGGGCTACGAGTGGTAAAGAGTAACCAATCGCCCATCCAAAGCCAGCCTTACAACAGTAGTCTCCCTTCATGGAATAGATGGTGGACCGGCAAAGGTTAACCGAGCACCCCACCCAAAGAAAGCCTTACAGCCACTCCCCCTCTTGAAACGGCGGGACGTTTGTTTAACCCGCAACTTCGACTGCCGAATCAAGTATACGGGGTCAGGGTCAGACGGGGGTCAAAACCNGGTTACAGCGTGTGTAGTCATATCATATCATATCATATCATATCACATCATACCATGCCATGCCATACCATACACATCACACACCACACCGTACCACACCACATACCATCAAACCAGATTGCATCTGCCATTTGTTTATCATATCGCCGTACACCTTCTCAAGCTTAGCCTCGCTGTTCACCACCTTGCCCGACCGCTCCACGACCGACGAATACGCCCAGCCACCGCCAGCATACTATATCATATTCATACCATACCATATAATATCATATTCATACATACCATACCATACCATATAGTATAATATTCATACCATACCATATATCACAATATCACACCATACCATACCATACCACATCTTACTACACAAAACCATTCCTTACCATACCACACAATAGCATACGCGGCATACCATACTATACCATACCAAGTCACACCACATTACCATACCAAACTACACCATACCATATCATCCCATCTCGTCACTCACCTCCTTAAGCTTCCCCTCGCTGTCCACAACCTTGGTCGACAGCTCTACGACCGAAGAATACGCCCAGCCCCCACCAGTGGCCCCGCTGCGCCGACTAGACTTAGTCACCCCTGCTGTGCTGTTAAGGCGGGGGCTCCACACCACCCTCACGGCAGACAGGGCTCCTCCAAACGCCCCATCGTTGAATTCTGCGAAATACTTGGCTGTCAAGCTTTGCGGGTCGGTTCGGAAGGGGGAAAGCAGGAGGGGGGGGGATAGCGTTGTTGTTGTTGGTGGTGGTGGCGGTGGGTTGTGTTGGGGTGGCGTTGTTGTTGTTGGTGGTGGTGTTGGTGTTGGTGGTGTTGGTGGTGGGTTGTGTTGGTGGGTTGTGTTGCTGTTTTTGCTGTTTTTGCTGTTACTGGTGGTGGTGGTGGTACCATAGCGGGTGGTGGTGGTGGTGGTGGTGGTGGTGGCGGCGGCGTTGGTTACGGGTGTTGGGGTGGGTGCTATTACTACTGTAGTGTTGTTGTTGCTGTTGTGTGCTTGGTCACGTTTTTGTTTTTACACGATCCGCGGGGAAGCACTTCAGAGCAGGACAGTAAATTCACATACACGAGTAGCACTGCCCATGTTTCTGTCACATAGGAGCCCGAGCGAAAACAAAAAACAAAAATACCATACGAGGTACTTCCTCCCTCTCCCCCCCCCCGCCCACCCCGCTCTCATCTCTCCTTCAGACACCCACCTACGCAGGCAGGCGCACAACACAGAAACACAACCATATACCGTATCAGAGATCACCCGTGGGGTAAGATAACACTCCCCCCCCGCCGGACAAATTTCTAAGCTAACTTCTCTACAACGGAGGGGAGCGCAAGCGAAAACGAAAAACGAAAGGCGACGTGTCTTATGATGAGAAAAACAAAAAAACAAAAAACGCTGAGGTTCTTCAAAAGCCCAACATTTTCGTCGTGTTTGCGTTTTTGTGTTTGCCCCCCTTAAGTGTTTTTTTGGGGGGAAAATCGCCTCCCGAAATTCATATGGGGGTGTGTTTATCTTGCAAGTGAGAGATCATAGCAGGATACGATATGACATTGTGTTTGTTTGTAGAGAGAGAACGGCTTTTGTGTACAACTCTCAATAGCGTGATAGCCCCCGGTATAAAGTGCTCCCAGGAGAGAGAGAGATAAACATTGTTCTGATGTGCACTCGTCTCGAGTGCACGTTGGAGCGGAGTAGCAGACTGCACGACCGCAAGGCCCCTGCCGTAGCTGTCAGGCTAGCAGCAGCAGCTAGCGCTGTTGTTGTTATCTTGAAAGCTGTAACATATGAAATACCTACCTACCTACCCCACCCACCCACCCACTTATCCACCAACCCACCCACCCACCCACCTGTCCCTAGCTTTGAAGAAGGCGGAACCGTTCAGGGTTTCCACCGCGGAAGCAGAGGGGCCTAGGGGCGCGCGACCAGATGTCCCCCCTGTCGCAACATGCCCTCTTGATGGCTTGCGAGGCCGACTTTCTGGGGGGGAGGGGACGCCAGAGTCGGGAGGGCAGGGCGACGCGAGGTCGGCGGCTCCGCGCGCCGTCTTCCTCGCGGGAGTTCGAAATAGTTTTTTGCCGCCCTTTTTGGCGGGAGTTCGAAATAATTTCTTGCCACCGCCGCCGCCGCCGCCACGGGTTGCTCCTGCCCCTGCTCCTACTGCTGCTGCTGCTGCTCCTGTTCCAGCTCCAACCGCCTCTGTTCCTGCTGCTCTCGCTTTCGCAGCTCTCGCTTTCGCTGCTCTCGCCTCTGCTGCTCTCGCTTTAGCTGCTCTCGCCTCTGCCGCTCTCGCTTCTGCTACTCTTGCCTCCGCTCTTGCCTCTGCCCTTGCGTCTGCCGTTGCCTCCGCCGATCTTCCTTTTGATGCCGTTTTTGCTCCTGCTGCTCTTCCTCGTCCTCCTCGTCCTCCCCCTCCTTTTCCTGTTGGCAACGCGCCGCGGCGAGCGTCAAGCGAACGCGGGTCGACCGCCGACCAGGAGTCACCCCCCGAGCTCTCATCCGACAAGGACGACCCTAGTCCTACCGACGACGCCGCCGAAGAAGATGATGACGACGAGGACGGCGACAACGACGGCGTCGGCAACGGCACGGGCTCTTCTCGCCCCCCCCCGCGCCTACGCTCAAGCCTACGCTCACGCTCGCGCACGCGCTCACGCTCGCGCGCACGTAAACGCTCGCGCAGACCACCACCACGCGCACTCCCGACCCCAGCCCATAAATTATGTGCTCCCCCCCCTTCCACCCCTGGCGACGCTTTCTCCCCCCCTTTACCTCGCCGTTCCACGGCCACCCTTCTCTCACCACCCGGGGTTATCGCTCCTCCTTCTCTTCCTGCTTCTCCCCTACCCCCTAGCTTTCCCCGCAAAGTTCGAAACCCCCGCGAGTCCTTCGCCACGGCCGGCCCTTTTCGTCCATTTTCCGACCCGTTTTCCTCGTCGGTCGAGTCGAAGGCATCACTGAGATCCTCTGGGTTTCCACCACCGCGAGAGGCGGTACCGGCGGGGGTACTGGTGGCGCCGTCGTTGTCGTCGTCGTCGAAATACGTATGGCGTGGGCTTTCCTCCACCTTTTCAGTGTCCTTCTCGTCGTCATCGTCATTATTATCGTCAGACAGGGCCGAGTTTGCGTCATCGCTAGAGCCCACCAAGAAGGAGATGCGCTTGCGGCCGGCTTCTTTTGCTGCCGCTCTTGTTGCTGCTGCTGCTGCTGAAGGCGGGCTTATCAGATCCGTTGTCAGGTCGCCTGCTTCTTCTGTTGCTGCTGCTGCTGCTGCTGCTGCTGCTGCTGCTGCTGCTGGTGCTCTCGCTTCTGCTGATGGCGGGGCTAACACCTCCGTCGAACCTCTAGCTCCTGCTGTCGGGCCCGCTGTCGAGGTCTCACTCTCGAGGCCGTCAGCGTCGCCGCGGCTGTTTCTCCTCGCTCTTCGGCGATGACGATGGCGGGGAGGCGTCGACGAAACGTCTGCCGCAAAAACATCCGGGTGGTGCTTGCCGTGGTGGTGGTCGTGGGGGTCCGAGATGAAACCTTTCCCTCCTTCGGAGACACCTAGAGGGCTCCCGATCTGCTCTTCGATGTCACCCGTACCACCGCCGGTATCGCCATTGTCGCTGCTACCGTCGTCACCGCCGATGTTGTCACCGTTATCCTCGTCCTCATCATCATCATCGTCCGAGATGACCCTTCTAGCTCGGTGGCGGGGGCGGGGGCGGGGNTTTCTCCTCGCTCTTCGGCGATGACGATGGCGGGGAGGCGTCGACGAAACGTCTGCCGCAAAAACATCCGGGTGGTGCTTGCCGTGGTGGTGGTCGTGGGGGTCCGAGATGAAACCTTTCCCTCCTTCGGAGACACCTAGAGGGCTCCCGATCTGCTCTTCGATGTCACCCGTACCACCGCCGGTATCGCCATTGTCGCTGCTACCGTCGTCACCGCCGATGTTGTCACCGTTATCCTCGTCCTCATCATCATCATCGTCCGAGATGACCCTTCTAGCTCGGTGGCGGGGGCGGGGGCGGGGAGGGAGGGAGCGGAGTGTTGCTGTCCCAACAGCGCGAGGACCCGCAGCACTCGCAGCATCCGAGAGCACCGAGAAGCTGTCGTCGTCGGTACCGCTCTTACCGACGGCACGGGTACGCCCAGCACTCGCAGCAGCATCCGAAAGCAAAAAGGCATCGCCGTCGGTATCGCTCTCACCGACACCGTCGGCCTCGGTCCCACCACCACCTTCGCCCTCGCCCTCGCCGTCATCTGTACCGACGGAACAGCCGGCCTGACCGTCATCGTTGCTGTTGCTACCGACGGCGTCGCCGGGCTGGTCGTCGTCGTCGTCGTCATCGCTACCCTGCCTATCAGAATCTTCCCCTCCGACGCCGACGCCGCTGTCACCCTCCCCCGCGCTTCCTCCACCAAACATTTCCCCCCCCGAGTCATTGTCGTTGTTGCCGTCATTGTCACTGATGCCACCACCGCCGCTACGGCTACCGCTACCGCTACCACTACCGACAGCAACGGCGACTGACGCCCCCGCCCCCGCCGCCTCCGCTTCCGCCTCCGTAGCCGCAGCAGCCCCCTTCAAAGCCCGACGACCAGCCGCAGACCGCCTGCCTCCAAGACCCTCACCTAAAGCGACACCGACGGTGGCGGCGGTGTCGGCGGTAGCTCGACCGACCCTCCCACCCCTTCCACCGCCCGCACCCCCTCGGCGCCGCCCCCGGCCGTCTTCTTGGCCCGAGGAAGAATCCGACGACTCAACCATTACCCGGCGGCTGCGCATTCTCCTACCCTCCTGGCGGGCCCCCCTCCCCCGCCGCGCGCGTGACTCCACAGCAACCTCGCTCTCCTCTCCGCAGCTTCCATCGCTGATGATGGGAGACGGCGTTAAATCATTTCCGGCCGACGCGCCGCATTCATGGAAGTCGTCGCTTTCGTAATCTGACGGCATAGCCGGCGCGGTCGGCGGCGAAGCCGCCTCCATCGCCACCTCCACCCCCGCCTCCTCCCCTGCCGCCGGTACCTCTACAACTCCACTTTCTTCGACACGCACGCTGCCGATATCGTCCCCCCTCTCCTCTTCCCCCTCGACTGCAGACGAAAAGCTGTCGGCGTCGCCGAGCTCGCGGCTCAGAGAGCCCCCGTCCGAGCCCGAGCGCCCTCTCTCGCGCTTGACGACAGTGCCGGCCGAGCTACCGTCCCCCCCCCCCCCCCCCGCCACTACCCTTCCGGAGATCGAAGAACGGTCAGCGCCCATATCACCGCCAACCTCCTCCTCCCCCTCCTTTTCCTCCCCGTCCTCCCCCTCCTCCTCCCCCTCCTCCCCAGCAGCAGCAGCAGCAGGCGGAGGGGTAGGGGTACCGATCGTGTCACGAGGTATTGAGTCTTCAATCGGTCTAAGATACTTATCTCGCCGTGGGTTTCTTCATCACTGCCATCGTTAAGAGGCGGGTGGTGGGGTGGTGGGGTGGTGGCGGTGGCGGAGGGTGTTGGGGGGGCAAGGCAGCGGAAGCGGAAGGTGGGGTGGATAGAGCGGGAAGGAGGTCGGGACATGGGGGAGGCGGAGGGGGGGGGCGTACTCATTTGTTGATTTCCTTAGCCACTTGACGACTGACCACGTCTCCCTTTCGAGACAGAGTACCGGCGTGGGGGGGGAGGGGAGCATGCTCATTTGTTGCTTACCTTAGTAAGTTGACCATTGACCACGCATCCCTTTCGAGACGGAGCAAACGGAGGGGGGTGTACTTCATATTCATATTAACGCATGGTCGTAGTCGTATGACCATAGACCCTCGCATCCCTACAATGCCGGGACGGAGCGCGTTGGGTTTTCACCAACCAGGCAGACATTGCTTGCACCAAGCGCGAAACGCCGTGAGGCATTGGGCGAGTCGCATGGAGGGTGAGCTGCATCCTGCTAAGAACCGCCTCTGAGGCGGACTTGCATATGGACGACAGCTTCAATGAGTTAATTTAATTTCTGGTGTGGCCACTTCCGGAGACAGCAATGGGTTTTACTATGTAACTGCCTCGCGGACGCCTTACCATATTAACACTACGTAATACGACCATTCCCCTTGTGCGGAACAAAGGTTCTCCACCCCGCACAAATGATCTACTCGACCGCCAGCTTTGGTGACCGCCAAAAAAAAAAAACAAAAAAAAACGGCACCCTGGTTGTCTAGCTCACGCAGCGAGTGGCGTGTTTTACAGCGTCGTTGCCAACCGACGCCAACCCAACCTATAAATATATCATATATTTATAGGGGGGGGGGGGGGGGGGGGACTTGAATCGGAAGAGTGGAAAATGGAAAATGAGGCCGGCACATTGCTTCAAGTTTTTGTTCACGTAACCGTTGAAGTCCATTTGCCGAGATTGGAAGACATTTTGAACGTCCCGCACTTCTGTTGCCATACCGACTTCCGCGGGGCGATGGGGGGGGGTTCTCATGTCATTCATCGCCGTAGTCGTATGGCGGGCAGACGCAGGCGGAATTTTAAGCAAAGAGGTGAAATTGGATCTACATTTGCCTTTGTCACGTGATATTTCCGAGAATGGGTTAATTTGTTTTGGACATCCGCATTCTGGTGCCATAGTCTACCCATTGGCCCACAGCGGGAAAGTTGTATGGTGCCGGCAGAAGGAAGATCGCGGTATGAGACAGGAAAAAAAATAGTATATGCTATGTCCTAGAGATCATTGTTCTCGTTTGTATACGTAGTACAACAAAAAAAGGCATATCAGCTGTGAATTCGTGAAATCGAAGATTACACCGTTACTAGAGCTGCGAACAACTAAAAGTCGCCAGCTAGGTACTAGTTGACCAGGTATGTATTAAGTTAGTTGCAGCGATGCCAGCTATCCGACGATTTGGGTTTCCTTGTTTATGGAAGGCTTATTTGCTTCGGGGTGCGCATATCACAGACGACACTCCTTGTCGTCTCTGCGACGCAGGCAGCATGATGTTCTTGCCCTGGTTCGCCCCGCACACGGAACCGCCGGTGCAACTAACTTCGTGAAGTAGGCCCTGATGGGGGACATCTTCAGACCAAAGGGTTGCAGCGACGTTCACCTTCATTGCGCGTCGATGTCGGAACCGGGCATGAGGACTGCTGCTGCTGCTGGCTGTAGCGCGGGAAGCCGCCGCTGAAATAGCACTTGCTTGTACTGGCGTTATAGTCGCTCGATAGAGAGTGTTGCAGAGCAGTGTGTATTGCAGCAGCACCGGGTGTTGCAGCAGCACGTGCTGCTGCTGTTAGCAGCACGTGCTGCTGCTGTTGCTGCTATTGCTGCTGTTTCTGCTGCTGTGGCGGGTGTTGCAGCAGCGCGAGGAGGTGGTGGTTCACAGTCGGAAGGGGAGTCACTCGACCGAGTCGTTGGTGGTGGAGCAGAACTGTGTGAGTAGTGAGTACTGGTTAGGTGTGCCTCATGGGCCGGAAGCAGCTGTCCCCTGGAATCCAGACGGGGGAAAAAACAACGAAAAAACAACAATCAACATAAAAATAGAACGTCAGGGTATACATACTATGCACCTTTTAGTACGGGATAACACATGGGCCGACCCATGAAAATTGTTGGGCTGGCCTATATAGAGCCCGTGTCTCATGGGCCTCGCTGTGATGTGATGGGACGGGCCGGGCCGAGACTTGTGAAAAAATGATAGGTCGGGCCAGGCCGCGGCCGTTTGAAAATGTGATGGGCTGGGCCGGGGACCGCGACCCATCCTTTGAAAAATTGACGGGCCGGGCCGGGCCGACCAGCCCGGCCCAACCCCGGGCCGGTCTATCAGCGTCGGCCCATGACAAGCCTTGCTAATTTGCCATGACTGACATCAAACTACCGGTACTATTCATATGAATAGGTGTTAGTCTGGAAAACTTCGCCCTAGAGCCTTGACAGCGCACGTTTTGCCTTCCCTGACATTAATCCTGGCATATTTGCTAAATACGTATGGTATATATACCCATGATAATATATACCTGGTACAATACATGTATGATATGATACGGCTTTTGGTTTCACGAAGACTCGCGTCCTTTAGCTGGAGCCCCCCCAAAACGGAAATAGTTTCCTTTTCTTTTTCATTGCCGTTTCGTTTGTTTTTTTTGCCGCATCACAAGCGAATTCAACGTTCAACGTCGACCCAACCGAAACAAAATGCCGACGGAATTACGGCGTTTGCAAATTGAAACAAAATAGTGTTCATTTTCTTTTTTTTCTCCCATCCCATTTATTATCTTCGCCCTTCTTTTCTCTCTCCTTCCTATTAAATAGTCGTAACTCAGATCCGGGGTCACAAAGTAGGCTCTTCTCTCTTCTCCCTCCCCCGCCGCTACGGTTCTTGCCTAGCATTTTTATCGCGAGAGAGACTCCAGCCCTTTCTTCCCTCGTCGACTCGCATCGAATTGCGCCTACCCACGCTACTATTAATAAGCGCTCTCACAGCAGTTCATTCCTATTTTTTTTCTTTTTTTTGCAAATAAACTTGAAAGTCCGATCTACGTGAGATTCGAACCCCGTAAATCAACTCTTAGTAGCGTTCGTGGGTACCACCATTAATATTAATATTATATTAACAGACCATCGGGGGGACTGCTGTCATTGCGAGTACATGTCATACGTATTTCGTATAAATAATAAGTGTCTTACGCGTGGAACAACTTCGGAATTTGGAAAGTTCGGAAAAAAAAACTGTGGAACTTCGAAATTTCGCATTAACTAGCAGGGAAATCGCGGAATGTACAACGGAAATGTTTCCGTAAATCTTGGTTGTTCCAGAAAGATCCGCGTCTTTAAGGCACTCGTAGCGATTTTTCTGCCAATCAGAAATAAGTTGAGCCCAAATCCAACGGCAAATCCTGCCGGCGAAACTACGGCTCTGTTTAATGCCCTCACAAACGGGGTAAAGAAAAACAAATGGGCTAAAAAAAAAGATGGATTTGATTTCATGAAAAATACAAATATACAAAGATACCTGGTACGAGTTTTAGTCCCCCGTCCTCTATTATGTATATGAGAAAATTAAAAATATACTCCGTATCATATATATATATCGGAAACGTGTGCGTATTCTTCGCATTGAATCGTTATTTCTATGCACCCGTCTCCATCCAGCAGACCCAGTGTCCGTGCCGATTCTCCACCGTACAGAGATAAACACAGAGATACTACATACATTGTAATGCAGTACCTAAGTACGCAGAGTAGACTTCTTTTAAAAATAAATATGAAAACGCCGTATACACGAAGTTCTTCAACTAATCAACAGGTATGAAAAAATCGTTAGCGCTGCGAGTCGGCCAGGATTTCGCGACAAATAACGAGTCGGTACGTAGGTTCCTTTAGCCAACTAACAGACTTTAAGTTAAGTCGACAAATCGGTTGGCGAAGCCAGCCGATGGCCAGCCGGCTTGTCGACTTAAGTCGGGCGGGCGAAGAGAGCCAAAAATCAGCGTTCCCCGGCCAAGAGGGCGTCACCCAATCAAACAATCCTTTATATATCATACGAGCATGGAAACCCAATAAGTCGGATAGTCGGCAATTCCGGGAAACGACTAACTGTTAGTTCGACTAATAACTAGTTGGTGACTTAACCCCTTAAGAACCGGTCCCCCATTTTGGGGGGGGGAACTACTTGGAATTAGTGTTGGATAGGTTTTGCAGTTCTGAAAGGGTCAAGTCGTGCCAACTGACAACTCTAAAATACGTGAAAAACGCAGCACGTCGCACGGCACCCGTCAGACACCACACATCACAAAACGCTCAGCAGGAAAACACCGATGACGTTTACGTACACGGAGTAGACGAGAGCGAAGGCTTGCGCAGGGTTGTGAACCGAAAACCGAAAGTCGTTTTTTTCGGTTGTTTTTTTCTCGGTTTTTCGCAACCGAAAACCGACCTTTTTCAGTCTGTTTTTCGGTTGCCCCAAAAAAACGGAACCGAAAAACCGACTCGTTTTTTTTCGGACGTTTGTTTTCACTGTCCCCTACGCCAATAACGCCTACATATCTGTATGGAAAACCCGTTGCATCGTCGTCGTCGTCGTCGTCGCGTGTGCGCCACCGCCGCAGCCGCCACAGCCTCTGTTTATTTTTGGTCGCGCAGGCTAGGAAGCTATCGCGCCCAAGGCCTTTCGGGTGGGCGGGGGGGAGATCTAACACGCCACGCGCGGAATATAGCGACGGCAATGCAACTATCGAGCTCTTGAGCGTATCCTCCGTGTTTTGGGTTGATCGCTCGGCCCTCGTGGAGTTTTGGCTGGTCGAGCTGGTTGAAAAACGGGGCTCGCGACCACCTCCTCTTCTAATGATTTGTTTTGAGGCACCACCGCCGGTGTACGCTGGCTGTGCTCGTAGAAGTATGTAAGCGTGGGCGAGCCTGTTGCCCCTGTCGCCTCTAGTTGAGGTTCACGTTTTACCGCCTCGGTCGTGGTTATCGATGCGTCCAAAAATCGCGCCAGGCTATATCCCGGGGGCGTTGACCCACCATGAACATGCCACGTCACGTCAGATCAACTCCCAAATTGGGTTTTTATTTCAACCAAAATAATCCTACTAACCGATTCAGAACTGAAAAGAATGTCCAACACTAATTCCAAGTATTTTGTCCCCCAATTCGTGGGACCAGTTCTTAAGGGGCTGAGACCCTGTTGTGGGACTTATTTCTTGTTTCGTGGAAACCCACTTTCATATACAGCAGTAGTACAGGACAGGACGCATACATAATAAGAAAACGAGCGATAAGAAAGGCAGGCTGAAATTTGCATGAAAACAAGAAATTCGGCAGCCGTTATTATACCGAAGTTAGCGTAACGAAAGCACCCATTATCAAATAAGAAATCCAGCGTGGATCATATTTCCTGTTTCTTATTACATCAACAGGTGTACACATATACCCCAAAACCACACTCTGTGTGATGGTGGTACTTGTTTTGACCAAATTAAACGTGAAGTAGATTTTACGTTTTTCCTCGTAGTTGTAGTTCATTTTTTTCTTCGTTCGAAGGGGCCCTTACGTAATTTACGTACGATCGTAGCAGGGTTATACTTAGGCATACACTGCAAAACAAAACGGAGGTGCGGCAAGCCGCACATTGACTCCAGCACAAACAAGGTGCACTAAGCAGAATTATCTCGAAAAAAGTGCGCCAGCGTACCGCCGCACGGCCTAAGTATAATCCTGAACCTAAGTATAATCCTGGTATGTATGCGCATACACATACCTGGTATCATATATACGCAGTGCAACATTCTGTGTTTTTTGTTGTTGGCTCCCCATGGCCATCGACCTATACGTACAATACACCGAGCTTTAACCCGAAATTACAGGCCTGTGCCAGGCGCGACACAAGTCACGAACCACACATCTCACACCTCACCGCTCAACCCCCCGACAAAAACCGGGGATGCATGTCCAATGTATAATTACAGGTAAAAAAAAGCGAAACGGTGCCCACGAACGGCAATCAAACAAAAATCTTGAAAGGCGTTAATACAGGGGAAGGAACACTATCATCCCCTTGCAGGCGAAAACAGAAAAAAGGGGATTCCAGCATGTGTAGAAACGAGCCTGCCACAGGTCAGTCAGACTCTTACCATCATATATACTACAGTAGTTTTAGTGTTGTTCCCGTGGTTGCACTAGTTTTAATGTTGTTCCTGCGTTTGTACTACTTTTAGTCTTGCTCCCGTGGTTGCAACTAGTTTTAGTGTTGTTCTCGCGTTTGTACTACTGTAGTTTCAGTGTTTGTTGTTCCCGTGTTTGTGTGGCCTTTCCAGTGGAAACCCCAATTCTGGTGGGTAGAGTCGAGTGGGATCAGGGTGCTTGGTGGGCCCTGCCGGCTGCAATATACCAAGGGTCAGTTTGAAGGGCTCAAGTCCTAGTGGGACCATCAGGCCGGCATGAAATCAGGGTGCTGCTAATAAGTGCTAATTGGAAGGAGGGTCGATAAAAAAGGTCGACATGCGAAAGTCTCTCTCTTGACTAGAGACGTGTACCAGATAGCACTTTCGAAAAACCGAAAACCGGATAGACGGCGTTATTCTCATGAACGAAAAACGGTTAAACCGTTTTTTATGGCAGGTTATTAAAATTAAAGCCTCCTAAAACATTGGAAACCACTATTAATCGTGATTTTTCGATCGGCACCTCGATTGCCAAAAACCGCGGCCAATCGGTTTTTCTTTATCCCGTGCCCATCTCTACTCTCGACAGGCTCGCGCCTTTAATTAGTTTCCGTCACGGTGGGTGGTGAGCTCCCCATTGCCATTGTTATCGTTCTTACTTATGTATTTATTCTTCCATCCCATTTACTATCTTTGCCCGTCCTTTCTCTCTCCTTCCTAGTCGTAACTCAGATCCGGGGTCACAAAGTAAGCGCTTCTCCCTCCTCCCGACTACGGTTCGTGCCTTGACTTTTTACCTCGCAAAGACTTCAGCCCTTCATTTCCCCCGTCGACTTGCATCGAATTGCGCCTCTACCCACGCTGCTAGGCGGTCTCAGCAGTTTATTCCGTTTTTATTTATTTTCGCAAATAAAATCATAAAAGTTTGACCCACGTGGGATTCGAACTCACGAAATCAACTCTAGCAGCATTCGAGAGTACCACTAGCCCACCGGGGCGACCGGTCTACATACATACAGGAGTGGTCCCTCTATAGTGCCTGTTGAGCAGTGCCGGCTGGCTGCCCGCTATAGTGCCTGTGAAATCGCTTTGGTACAGATGGGATTCACCAGCTTGGCCAGTGTACGAAATAGTGCCGGTTGCCTCTATAGTGCCGGTATTGTTGGCTGGCGCATACCGGCACTATATAGATGGACCGGCACTACTGCTGTACCATATCACACGGGTGATAATATATAACACCCCCCTCCCCTGGGATGAACATCAGAGCCGATTACAGCGCCAGTATCTCCAAACTCTGCCTTTAACCCATTCAGAACTGAAAAACTTATCCCACACTGTTTCCAAGTAGTTTGTCCCCAAATACGTGGGACCAGTTATTAACCCATTCAGAACGGGAAAAAAAATGTCCTATACTAATTCTAAGTAGTTTGTCTCCAAATTCGTGGGACCAGTTCTTAAGGGGTTAACCCTTGTAGTACTGCACTGCACATGGACAGATATTTCAGTCTAATTCCAAGTGTTTTGTCCCCGCATCGGTACTGCAGTACGAAAGGGGTGAAGAGGGGCGCATGCAAGGAAAATGGGGGCTACTGCTGTGGGAAGATAGCGTCGAGATATTTCGATAGAAGCGTCGCTCGGCGGCGTTGTTGGCAGTCTTCCCGTCGTTATCGAGAAATTCCGCTTTCGAAATTCGTCCGACGGGCTGTAATTATCTTGAGTGTTACACGGTACAACTTCCACGTACGTACACTACACTGCTGCAGAAGTATATACACAAGTTGAGGTTTCGTCTCCCCTTGTATTTTGGGTAATAACCAGAAAAGGTATACCAGGGATAGTCCCGTCGTAGAAAAAAATCCCGATGAATTTTACCGTCCCGTCCCGTCGTGAAAATCTACCCCGTTGAAATTACCGTCCCGTCCCGTTGAGAGATTGTACACCCACCGTCCCGTCCCGTCCCCGTCTCAACAACCTGTTTGGTCGTCATTTTACCGTCCCGTCTTCATTTTTTTTCCCGCCAAACAAGTAAAAACAGCACCGTCCCGTCCCGTCTCGATTATCGAGTACCGTGATAAGCCTTGGAAAATATGGAAATCCTGAAAATTGCGCGAATTTGTTTTTGGAAAATTTGGAAAAAAAGTTGCTCGATAAGAACGACCCTTACACTTGTTCGAGAAAATGGTTGAGGGACACTACTGCTGTGCACGAGACGGATAGAACTAACCCTAAGCCTTAACCAATCAGATCCAATCAACCACTACTTGTATACCAATAGCCTCTCTGCCTCGTACACCGTACACAGTGTGCTTCAACCATAATAATAGTGTCGAATAAGTAGTGAACTCTACTATTAATACTATTACGGGGGACCGTAGTAAATAAGACCTACGGTACACAAAAATATATATATATATTTACCTATTTTTACTAACAATATTTGATCCTATTTACTATGGCCCCCCGTAAAAATACTGCTGTGTAGAATACAACCAAGAAGCAATTTCGGAGGTCAGAAAAGACAACATATGGTACGAGAGCCACCTGCAGCACTCGGTTTTCGGAGACCCTTTTGGCCTATACCACTCTGTTCCGATATATAAGAAACTTTTGTACATCAATATTAACTGAAAAAGGTGCTTATATTTCGGGACAGAGTGGTATGGTTTTCGAACTGTACTCGGGGCTCTCGGAGCAGGGGCTCGGGGCTCCCGAAGAGGGGAGCTTACCACTTACCACTTACAGCAGTAGTGGTCCTTCTACAGGCAGTGTCGGTATACACCAGCCAAACAATACCGGCACTATAGCAGCAACCAACACTACTCCGTGCACTGCCACACTGGTTAATCATAAACAGCAACCCAACACTCCTCCGCGCACTGCCACACACTGGTTAATCCCATCTGTGCCAAAAACGATTTCCCCGGCACTGCTGTAGCGGGCAGCCGGCACTATTCAACCAGCACTGCGTATACTGCTACTGTAGAGGGAGGGACTACTCACTGTTGTTGCTGTATATACTCGAGAAAATTGTTGGGGGTCAGTGCTGCTGTTGCACGAGACCAATAGAACCAACCCTAAGCCAATCAGACCAGACCCAGTCAATCATTGGTTAGCAATACGAGTATTACAGCAGTATCACGGGGGACCATAGTAAATAGGGCCAAATATTGTTAGTAAAAGTAGGTATATATATAACTTTTAGTGTGTACCGTACGTAGGTCCCTTATTTAGGCCCATTCTTATCGAGCAACTTTTTTTTTTCCATAATTTCCATTTTTTTTTTCCAAAAAAAAAGACGAAAAAGAGTAAAAAGAGGAAATATTTCCATTTTTTGGAAATTCTTCAGAGGGCAAAATGATCGGGAGGCTTCCCGTTCCAATAAATGGAAGAAAAAAAATGGAAAAACTAGAAATCTAGAAAACTGCTTGAAAAAAAATGGAAAAAATTGGAAATTTATGGCTCCGATAAGAGTGACCCTTGCTCATATCATAGGTCCCCCCCCGTCATATAACCCAATAACCTTTGTCTCGTGTAAATGTGTGGCAACCAGTTTCTCGAACGAGCGGTAAGCTCTACCGCTCCCGACAGCTATGATATCTCAAGCTACGGGACAACTTGGGTCGGGCAGTCGGCTCTAATTTTTGTCCGTTTTTTTTTTTTTTTTTTTGGTTGCACATTAAACTGCTTGTTAATAATAATGTACGGTCGCCCCGGTGGTCTAGCAGTTAACTACGAAGATTGCTAAGGCTGAGGTCAGGGGTTCGAGTCTCCGTGGGGAGATTTTTATTCTCGAACGACATCAACTGCTGTCGAGAGCGCCAAGTATAGTGTGGGTAGGCACATTTCGACGAGAGTCGACGAGGGAAGAAATAGCTGAAATCTTCTCGCGATAAAAATGCAAGGCACGTGCCGTAGTGGGGAGGGAAGAGGAGAGCCTACTTAGTGACCCCGGATCTGAGTCACGACTACCAAAAGAGGGAGAGAGAAAAACAGGGCGAAGAAGAGGAGAGCCTACTTAGTGACCCCGGATCTGAGTTACGACTAACAAAAGACGGAGAGAGAAAAACAGGGCCAAGATAATAAATGGGATAGACAAAAAAAGACCCAGCAGTTATCTGTTCCTATCTTGGGCACGTGGCACGTATGCTTTTCTTCTAGCAGAGCTTCTGGCCCCCTTTCCTTGCGTAATTTGTATTATGTTTCATTGCATAATTCGTCTTGTCTTATTGCCTGTTTTCTTAGTTTTCTCCGGTATGGCTTGTGTCGTTGCTCTCGAACCCGGTACGTTCGCATTTCACATCTCTACCCATTAATTTGCGCGGTTATTATTATTATTATTTTTTTTTCTCTCACAGTCTGTAACCACATATTTTATATACCTACGTAGATACCTGATATCTATCTAGCATTACGAATCAGGACAGACACTGGGTGTACTGATGAGGTTGGGTAGAAAGGAACGGTTTAATATGAAAACAACACTCACATTACAACATCACATGAGTGTAAGCATGTAAGCTGTACCAGGTATTAATAGTACACAGCACCCGGTCGCCCCGGTAAAGTAGTGGTCAGCTTCAAATACTACTATCATTGGTACCCAGGATCGAATCCCACCGTGGTGAGAGATTTTGTCTTTATTTGAAATAAATAAAAAGGAACCAATTGCTGCGAGCGCCTTCGTGGCGTGGGTAGGCGGAATCCGACGCAAGTCGACGAGGGAAGAAAGTGCTGAAATCTTCTCGCGATAAAAATGCAAGGCAAGAACCGTAGTGGGGGAGGAGGGAGAAGAGCCTGCTTTGTGACCCCGGATCTGAGTTACGACTAGGAAGGAGAGAGAAAGGAAGGGCGAAGATAATAAATGGGATGGAGGAAAAAAAAAAAAAAAAAAAAAAAAAAAAGCAGCAGTACCAAGTGTATATATAATATCAACATGCCAATATCTGTGGGGTGCCTTTGACATACATACTCCGCGGGACGTATGCTGCTGTCTTGTTATGACTGCTGTAGCTTCCAAAATTGATGGCGTTGACGTTGCCCAGGCCCGATGGACCTACCGGTTGGTGTTCTGAGTTATGAACACGGAACACGAAACGCCAGGATGATGACTCCTACGGGTGCCTCAGGTTGCAACACCACCTTGCCAAAAAAACTCGTGCAATTTCTGGTATCTTGCACGTCGGCCCAGATCCAACATCCAACCCGACCCCAAACCCAACCCCAACCATTCGAGGGGTTCGAGGTCGGTAGCGGAGGTCGCACGGCCCCGTCGCTTGTATAGGTGGCTTTTTTACAACAAAAAAACACGGCCGGCCGAACGGCCGGCCTCGACCCATCAGACTGACCAATCAGACGGAGGCGTATTTTTTAGAACGTGCTGTTGTAATTTTTTTCTCGAACCCTACCAGCCAACCCCCATAAAACGGTGAAAACCAACATGAGTACGTACATATATGTATATATATGATACTCGTATTATATAATGTATATACATATAATACGAGTAGATCGTAGGAGTCGGTGTGTGTGGCCAGTGGCCAGATCACGGTACAGCGGCGCCCTCTTGGCCAATGAGCGCTGCCGATATAAGGAGATTCCTGTGACGGATAGATGCTGTACCGTAAATTGGCTCAAAACACCACCGGTATACCGTATTATGGGCAAGTCCGTTGACCACTTTACCACTGCTGCTGTTGGACTGCTGTACAGAAACCAAAAATAGGACTTTGCATTGTTATCCCAAGTGTTTAGTCCCCGCAACGGGAGTGGAGAAAGGACCAATCACTGGCATCAAAACGGTACCACGGGTATATATGCATATCAGATACTCGTGGAATGATACATATTCAATAACAGCATAAATAGTTTTTACAGCAGTCTTGCCTTTATTCCTGCAGGTCCCCTATTATACGTACGTACTTTCTTCCCGCGGTACAGCAGTAGTATACGAAGTGTGCGGTTAAAAATACACCTGTCGTACGTATATATGTACGTTCGTATACGTATGCAAACGCAAAAGTACGTACTGGTACGTACGTGAGGGGCATGCCGCGTCGAACAGACATCAGCAATCAGCACGTTTTATACTTTTATACCTGGTACAGCAGTATGTATTATATGATATGAAACAAGACAACAGCAGAGCAACAAAGTCTTCCTTCCCACAAACCCACAACCAGTTCTGCTAATAAAGTTGAGTTTCTATGCAAGAAAATTGAAACTTGGTGTTGGGCCTTGAATCTGTTGCATTCGTTTCGGTTGTCGAAAAATGGACACGAAAATTCCAATGGAACACCGAAAATTCGAAAAAAATATAAACTCGTATCGCTGTGATAGTGATGATGACGATGATGAGAGGGGTCGACACACCTTAATATGATGGTGAAACTTTACGGAGGTTTTGTGCTTGGCGCCTGAAGCCGACCCTCCGACCCGAACCCTAACCCTGTACCACCAGTGGTCAGTGCTTGGATGCTGTGCTTGGTAAGACTCTAGGTTGACTCGGCCGGCTTGGATGCTACCTTAGGAAGATTCACTGTCAAGGTTAGTCCACCATTAATACTGGATGATGACGATGTTCTCACATTAGCTCATTTCCCTGAAATCCTGCCCGTGGTCACAAAACAGTGTGTGTGCGTGTGTTCTTCACATTAAACCTTCCTTTCTACCCGTCGACATCCAGCACACCCAGTGTCCGTGCCGATTCTTCATCCTAAAAAGGTACCAGTTCTGTGGTCACAAAACTACGACACAGAGATACTACGCTCAGTGCAGTAAGCAGAGCAGACAATGCAATGCCATATACGCCAGGCAAGACCTACCCTGCTAGCAATCCAAAACAGTACAGTCATCCCACCAAGCAGGAATAATAACATAATAACTATGAATACCGCTTGTAACTGCTCTTCCTGTCTACCAGTACAACCTCTTTCCGAGTGCGCGTACAGCAGCAGCAGTCGACTACGCAGTACAGCAGGACAACAGCTGGATGCATCATAGTTCGGGCGGTCAACCGCGTGTCAGCCTATATATTTTTATGGAGTCGCCTTTACCGCAATTCTGAATTATTATATAGGATACAGTATAGAAATCGGGGACTTGGTTGTGGCCCGCGTGTGGTTCCAGTGTTATGATACCGAAAATTTAGAAAACGCCGAAAACACTACTTTTTTTTTTTCGAAAAATTGGTCGACCACACTAAAAGGTATATAATAAAATATTCCCCGATTTCCATACTTTATCCTAGATAATAATTCAGCGGTGCGGTAAAGGCTACTGTTTTTATTATATATGTCGTGTGTACATACCACAGCAGTAGTACTCTTTCACAGTGCTCCTGGGAGTGAAGTAAGTATTTTCGAGAAAAAATACTTCAGATTCTTCGTGTACTGGCAGTATTTCGAGTTTTAGTACTTTGGGACAGCTTGTACTCGCAGTATTTGGGCCTTCAGTACTTCTCATACTCCCAGTACTGGCAGTACTAAGGCCGCCAGTATTATAATACTCTCAGTACTCGGAGTACGAAATGTACTCGATGCTCCGAGTATACTCTGAGCATGAAGTATGCTGGGAGCATCTGTGCGTCATTTTAAGGACCCGGCCGTCATACTCCCAGGTTCTGGGAGTTTTGTGACTGGCGTTTGCAACATTTCACAGATGCTCCGAGTACCTTGGAGTAAAGTAAGGAGCATGCGAGATAAAATACTTCAGGTACTTCGTGTACTCGCAGTATTTGGGCTCTATGTACTCCGAAATACTGTTCGTACTCGGAGTATTTCGAGATTCTGTACTGCAGATACTGCCGTACTCGGGAGTATTTCGGGGTCCGATACCGCGGGTACTCTTTGTACTCGCAGTATTTGGGCCTTCAGTACTGCTCATAGTCCCAGTTACTCGCAGCATTCAGGCCGCCAGTACTCTAATACTCTCAGTACTCGGAGTACGAAATGTAAACGATACTCCGAGTAAGTATATTAGGAGCATCTTTGCATCATTTTAAAGACTCGGCCGTCATTAGTCATTACTCCAAGGTTCTGGACTCCAAGGTTCTGGGAGCATGTGACTGGTGTTCATAGCATTTCACACTTTACAGATGCTCCCATTACCTGGAAGTTTAATTATTAATAGAGTATTTTCGAGAAAAAGTACTTCAAGTACTTTGTGTACTCGCAGCATTTCGAGGTTTTGTACTGCGGATACTGCCTGTACTCCGAGTATTTCGCAATTCGATACTGCGGGTACTCGGGGTTCTGTACTGACCATACTCCCAGTACTCGCAGTATTTGACCTTCAGTAATGCTCATACTCCAAGTACTCCGAGTGTTTAGGCCGCCAGTACTGCTGTAATACTCTCAGTACTCGGAGTACGAAAAATACTCGATACTCCGAGAATCCTC
This sequence comes from Saccharina japonica, assembly GCA_008828725.1. NCBI lineage: Eukaryota > Phaeophyceae > Laminariales > Laminariaceae > Saccharina > Saccharina japonica. The sequence continues at coordinate 44,596 of MEHQ01004018.1, read as the reverse complement.
CAGTAGCCTTTGCCAGAGCGCTTGCCCCACAAATCGTACCAGATAAAGTACCAAATATATTACGGTTTTTGTGGTGGTCCGCACATTTTTATCAGATTGTCCAAAACGCGCGGCGAAGCCGCGCACAGGTCGAGCCTTTAGCCTGGACTACCGCCGTATATGACAGCAGCAGTGCATATCACACCCCCTGGGGTGAATTTCGAAGCCGATTTTCTCCACAACCAGGCGGGGCACAGGCAACGAAAAAGGCGGCTTTCGGGGCATCTCGTCGAGATCTTTCCATAGACGGGTTGCTCGGGGTTTGCACTCGACCCTTCGTCGAGCAAGTCGGCGTTGAAATTCATCAGAGGGGGTGTGGTATATACTGTCATCTACGGTAGGGTTGGGGTTAGGGTTAGGGTTAGGGCTGGGTTGGGTCGACGGCTTCTCGTGATGTGATAAAAATAAACACCCAAAAACACGTAAAAACAGCAAGAAATCATAATATATTTGGTACTTTATCTGGTACGATTTGTGGGATAAGGGTGGTAAAGGCGCCTCGGATACTCCAGCATTTCGGAGTTCGATACTGAGGGTTCTGCTTGTACTCAGGGTTCTGCAATGACCATACTACCAGTACCTGCAGTATTTGGGCCTTCAGTACTGCTCATACTCCAAATACTCGCAGTATTTAGGTCGCCAGTACTACTTACTGTAAATACTCTCAGTACTCGGAGTGCGAAATGTACTCGATACTCCGGGTATACTCGGAGTATGAAGTACTGGGAGCATCTGGGAGCATCTGTGTCCTCTTTGTATTCGAATACGAGCATGATAAAGGCCGCGCAAAATCTCCGTGTATCCGCAGCATTCATACCAATCGTAGGGTATAGACGTACGTACGTACTCATAACTGCAGGCAGGACGGCTGGGGGCTCGGGAGCTCGGGAGGCGCTGCTTGCTGCTGATGTGTATGAGATACTCCTACGGACGATCATACTGCTGTCGCATACGTACGTACTCGTATACCCCTGTCCCGAAATATAAGCATGTTTTTTATTCAATATTAGGTTGTAAAAGGTTCTTATATTTCAGGACAGCGTGCGGTTGTAGAAAGAAGCTGAGCGGCAATCATACCTATATATCACTATGTCCGGAAATTTAATAACCGTATTTATATTAATATGGACATTCACACAGTCCTTATATTTCCGGACAGAGTGGTAGGTAAAAAAACACTAAAAAAACACACGAATAAACCTCACTCACGGCTGTTTCGAGCACAACGAAGCATCCCCGACACCACCCGCCGCGCCGCTCAAGCCCTTGTCCCACGACGGCCACGATGCCAGCTGCATATCCCCGCCACCGCCATCCAGGGCATCGAAGTCGCCTATGCGCTGGCGCCTCCGGCGGCGACCGCTGCGTTTTGTCACGCTGCTCAAGGGTACTGCTACTGCTGGGTTTGCGAGAAGGGATGTTGAATCGGTTGAAGATGGTGGCAGCGGCGACAGCAGCGGCCGCAACTGCCGCGGCGGGGGCGGTAGTAGCTCAGGTTGCAACAGTCTTTCCCAGCGGTATATCACGTTAAGCCTGCGTAGCTTGCACTCCAAGCGCTCGTTCCTGGTCCCGTGGACTGATGGTGAAGATGGTGTGGTGTCCACGGCTCTCCTTGTGCAGCAGTGTTTCTTGTCCATTTTTTCTACGCGATGTTTGTTGAGGTCGAAGTTTGATCGCCGTTGCTGATAGTGCTTGCAGTTCGCGTGTCGATAAAATCTACGGCTATCACGAAAGGCCCTCCTTCATGCTACTGCTATTGCCTGCTGCTGCCGTCTTGTACCAAGAGCCTAGCCCACAGCCCTAAAAGCTACGGTAGGTTCAAGAATGTACTCGAGAACAACCGTAAACCTAAACCGTCATTTTGCTGGGGGATCAAATTGGATGTCATCCCCCATTGAAAAAAGCCACCCAATTCCATACAAGAAAAACCCATTTGCCACGTTTTTTTCTCACCCTAAAAGGCTTACTCGTACCTCTCCCTGGTGGCCACCTGGCCCACGGGAAACGAAAGCTACGTCGGCGTAAGAAGTATCTCACGGTGCAGCGCGAGCGGTCGGGCCGGCCGCCGCCGAATATCGAACGCGATCGTCAAAATGGCGATCCCTCAACAATCCCCGCCGGGCGAGAGCGGCACACACAGGCCTCTTGACCCCAACGCGGGCACAGCTGTTCCGGAGAGGGAACCCTCGCCCCTGCAAGATGGCCCTCAGCAGCCTCACGGCGAGCCGACCCTCGCGTCCTCGTCCTCATCGCACGACCTCAGAGGTTCGAGCTCGGACTATGGGTTCGCCGGGAGCTGGCCGAGCATCCCGGTCCCCCTGACTTCCTCGGGCGGCCTTGCAAACAGAGACCTCCTGGTTTCTCAAAATTTGCAGCATCAAGAATCGCACCTCCAGGGAGGAGCTGCGACTGCCTCCTCCTCCTCTGCCGCCGCCGCCGTTCTAGCAAAAGGGGGTATCGGGCCCGGCGGGGCCGGTGGGTCTGGCAGTGGCAGCGGCAGCTGCGTCGGCGACGCCCGGTCCCCCTCCTACTCGGCGCAGGCGGAGCAGCAGTGCAGGGGCAGCAGCGACACGGCCACGTCGTCTCAGTATCACAACCTCTATGACAACAAGCTCGATGAGGACGACGACAACAGCAGTGGGCTAGCTTCGGAGGGGTACCAGAGTGCTTGGGTAGGGGCCTCGAGATATGAAACTATCGGGGTCGGCTTCGACGAGGCGGTGGCGGCGGCGACGGCGGCAGCAGCGGCGGCGGCGGGGGTGCCGAGAGCGAGGGCAGGCAAGCTGGAAGGCGGTAGTGGCAACAGCAGTAGCGATGCCCCCCCCGCGGCTTCGGGGTTTGCAGCAGCAGCAACAACAGCAGCCGGCGGTGGCGCAGGCGGTGGCGCAGGCGGTGGCGCAGGCGGTGGCTCAGGCACTGCTGTAGCTTGGACCGCTCCCAAAGAACAGGTGTCGCTTCCTGAAGACATCTACGGGGCCGCAAGGGTCTCGGAATACTGGCACGGGATGCCTGCGCTCAGCAGCCTGGCCTCTGCGTATGTGTACGATGACATTTGGGCTGGAGATGGTGGCTTGAATCCAAGGTGAGCGACCAGTGCTTGGTCATTTTGTGGCTTTCACGTATTTGATGTGAAGTGTGGTGATGCGGTGATACATATATCTCGCTCCTGCTCTCTATTTTTGTCGGTGCTGCCGCTGGCTGTGGATGTCGCTGCTATTTCTGCTGCTGCCGCTGCTGCTGCTGTTGCTGTTGCTGCTTCTGCATTCCGCTGCTGCTGTTGTTGTCGGTGTTGGTGTTGGCGTTATTATGTTATTATGTGCTCGAGTGCCCCTTTTTAGTACAACTGCAGGGTGTTACCGGATACATCCGACGGGAGTACTCATACTATTAATAGCGGGGGTTGCGGCGGCAGGGGCGGCGGGAGAGGGGACATGGGTGGGAGGTTTTTCCCGGCGTTTTTGACGCGGGTGGCTGTAGCTTCAAAGATTTTCGCGTTTTTTCCCCCTTGAGGTGCCCTCAGCAACGCCGCCACCACGAGCGCTATATATAGTCGGATGCCCAGCGAGTTAGTAACCGCAGTCAAAGAAAACATGGAGAGCTATCCATAATATAGTTCAACTCCGCTCAACTCATCGGGGCTAATGAGATATCAAGCAAAGGGCGCAAGGACTCTTCTCCGTCGCTGCTGAAAGCAACACAATACGTGCATCGTACAAAAACTATATTAATTTATCGATCTGGCAGTGTCCGCAGTGTCCCCGATGCCGAGCTATGAAGGCATAGAGCAAGTGTATATATTCCCTTTGATTCCCAGGTGCCTATTTTCTTCGTGTCATTCGACACTCGTTCGGTCGCGGGGAGAGCGTTCTCACGACCGCAGCAGCAGCAACAGCAACAGCAGCAAGCAGCACTACTAGCAGCCTCAAGCTCGTTAGGTTGAAGGATGTTGTCGTCGTCGTGTGTATTGGCCTAGTCTGTTTTGCTGTCGCCCCGGTGGGCTAGCAGGTAACCACGACGCTTGTTAGCGTCAAGGTCGCGAGTTCGAGCCCCCCCCGAGTGCATGCTCGTAGGGATTTTTTCTGGAAAAAACAATATCTTGACTACGTAGCGGAAAGCGCGAGAGCGTGAGTTACTCGTAGCAAAATTCGATGAAAATCGACGAGCGTTGGGAAGGCTGAACCCTCTGCGCGATAAAAATCAAGGCAAGGACCTACGGGTAGTGAGGGAGGACTACTTTGCGACCCCGGATCTGGGTTACGACTAATAATAGGGGAGGGAGGAAGACAGAAGTGCGAAGATAGAGTGTTTGCGATAGAAGTAAAAAAAAAATATACTTTCCTTCCGCTCAAAAAAGTGAATTCCCTTCCCCTCATGGTTTCGGTGTGTTTGCGATAGAAGTAAACAAAATCCTGCAGGCGACGCCTCCGAAAATAATAAGGGAAGTGGTGGTGAGGCAATGCGGCAAACCAAACAAACAACGAAAACAAAAAGTAGCGTACGAGAGGAACGGCAGCCCAGCAACGGTGGCGGCGGCAGGGGTATGACCGCAGTGCCGCAGCTGCAATCCCACGACCGCAAGCAGCAGCACCGGTGGCTGCAGCTATGTGGCGGCAGCCCCAGCAGCAGCGGCAGCCCCAGCAGCAGCGGCAGCAGCAGCAGCAGCAGCAGCAGCAACAGCAGAGGAGCAGCAGAGCAGGAGAAGCAACAGCTTCCGTTTTTGCTTTTCTCGATTTTGCGTCCAACTCTTCTTGTCGTCGTGTGCTGCTCCTGCTGCTGCCCACGACCTACGCGCGACACCGCGCCGGCACGCTCCGCTCCAAGCCCGCCCGGGGCCCGACATATATAGACCGTGGCGGCGCGCCGACGCTGCTGCTAGTGCTGCTAGTGCTGCTACCGCAGTGTGGTGAAATTGAAATGATACACGGCGATCTGTCATCCTGTCGCGCTCTACAAGCAAGGCGGTAAGACTACGTCTCCATACGAGTACGACTCGTACGAGTAACTCGTACTCGTACGAGTAGTTCTTCTGAACAGCGCATCCTCCACGACACCAAGCCGGCGAGAGCGTACCGTAGCGGGCCGCCAGCAGTCCGCCGGCGCCCCGTCAGCAAAAGCCAGCACCGCTTGTCCGTATCATACTGTAGCACACATCTCGAGCCTCTGTGCTCCCACCGGTTGTTGTGTTGTGTAGAGCAAGCAGCAAGGTTGGGGCCTATGGGAGACATGTCCCATAATTTGAAAAAGTGAATTCCCTTCCCCTCAAGGTTTCGGTGTGTTTGCGATAGAAGTAAACAGAATCCTGCAGGCGACGCCTCCGAAAATAATAACGGAAGTGGGGTGAGGCAATGCGGCAAACCAAACAAACAACGAAACGGAAAACAAAAAGTAGCGTACGAGAGGAACGGCAGCCCAGCAATGGTGGCGGCGGCAGTGGTATGACCGCAGTGCCGCAGCTGCAATCCCACGACCGCAAGCAGCAGCACCGGTGGCTGCAGCTACGTGGCGACAGCCCCAGCAGCAGCGGCAGCCCCAGCAGCAGCGGCAGCCCCAGCAGCAGCGGCAGCAGCAGCAGCAACAGCAGCAACAGCAGCAACAGCAGCAGAGCAGGAGAAGCAACAGCTTCCGTTTTAAATTTTCTCGATTTTGCGTCCAACTATTCTTGTCGTCGTGTGCTTCTCCTGCTGCTGCCCACGACCTACGCGCGACACTGCGCCGGCACGCTCCGCTCCAAGCCCGCCCGGGGCCCGACATATATAGACCGTGGCGGCGCGCCGCCGCTGCTGCTAGTGCTGTGAGTGCTGCTACCGCAGTGTGGTGAAATTGAAATGATACACGGCTATCTGTCATCCTGTCGCGCTCTACAAGCAAGGCGGTAAGACCACGTCTCCATACGAGTACGACTCGTACGAGTAACTAGTTCTTCGGAACAGCGCATCCTCCACGACACCAAGCCGGCGAGAGCGTACCGTAGCGGGCCGCCAGCAGTCCGCCGGCGCCCCGTCAGCAAAATCCAGCACCGCTTGTCCGTATCATACTGTAGGGGCAAATGGAAAGCACGGAACTTCATGGGACGAAATTTTAAGCCATCGCGGGATTGCACGGGGGTTTGCTTGAACGGGACACGGAACTTCAAGTGACAGTTAACGTTTACAATAAGTGTGGAGCGAGAGAGCCAGGGGGGGGGGGGGGGGGTGTACTCATATCGTGCACGGCCGTAGTCGTATGACTATAGCCCCTCGCATTCCTACAATGCCGGGACGGAGCACGTTGGGTTTTCACCAACCAGGCAGACATTGCTTGCACCAAGCGCGAAGCGCCGTGAGGTTGGGCGAGTCGGGCAATTTTTTAATAGCGGCGCCTTTCGTAAAAAAAAATAAAAAAAGGAAAAAAACTCGATTTATTTTCCCGGCGTTTTTGACGCGGGTGGCTGTAGCTTCAAAGATTTTCGCGTTTTTTCCCCCTTGAGGTGCCCTCAGCAACGCCGCCACCACGAGCGCTATATATAGTCGGATGCCCAGCGAGTTAGTAACCGCAGTCAAAGAAAACATGGAGAGCTATCCATAATATAGTTCAACTCCGCTCAACTCATCGGGGCTAATGAGATATCAAGCAAAGGGCGCAAGGACTCTTCTCCGTCGCTGCTGAAAGCAACACAATACGTGCATCGTACAAAAACTATATTAATTTATCGATCTGGCAGTGTCCGCAGTGTCCCCGATGCCGAGCTATGAAGTCATAGAGCAAGTGTATATATTCCCTTTGATTCCCAGGTGCCTATTTTCTTCGTGTCATTCGACGCTCGTTCGGTCGCGGGGAGAGCGTTCTCACGACCGCAGCAGCAGCAACAGCAACAGCAGCAAGCAGCACTACTAGCAGCCTCAAGCTCGTTAGGTTGAAGGATGTTGTCGTCGTCGTGTGTGTTGGCCTAGTCTGTTTTGCTGTCGGTAGAATGCTCGGTGTGTGTAGGCCAATGAAACTGAGAGCCAAAAGTTACCGTAACTTTTGATCAAAAACGTACTTCTCTAAAGTACGTTTTTGCCGTTTTTTAAAAAAATTACCGCAAATCCTTCCTTCGGGAGAATTTTTAGAGAAGTAAAAGTAAGAAAAAAAAAAACGCAAACACTCTATTAATAGTGCGAAGATAATAAAGGGGATGGGAAAAAAAGAAAAAAGAAAAGAAGAAAAAAATGCTGTGAAATGCACCGTGTTGCGACCAACCTCCGGTCGTATCCCACGCTTGTGCCCAGCGGCAGGACCCAGGGGCTGCGGAATTTCGGCTTGGCGGGACGTAGAGGGGCAAAGGGGCAAAACCTTGACGGCTTTCCGCCGCGCTGCTCTTAGTTGCTGATGTTACTTACACTACTTTGCTCTGAGTAAATACCAGGATATAAGGCCTGGTACTCTGTTCGATTCCACCTCAACCTGGTATATACTTACCGGTACTATTTAACGGTCGGAAGCCTCTTACGTACGAGTATATATGGTTTGTTTATACATATAAATGGTATTTAATAATATTTAATACCAGGTATTATACTACTTCGTACCTGGTATGTATTCATTACGTGCTGAGGTACGATTTCTCGAAAGTACCTGGTATTACGTACCGGTACGTCGTAGTGCTATACATTTATTTTAGTACTTCTGTAATAATAAAATAGGGTTTCCAACCAAGTATGAATATGTGATCCGAGTACAGGTACGAGTGATACATCCTTGAAAATATGAGGGAGACATCGGCGGCCGAGGCCACAATATGCCAGTTTCGTACTGTTTTTGTACGTGTACATAAGTATACTCGTACGAGAACTTGCGTGATTTCGGCCCACCCCTATGCTCTCCTTACTGCATTACAATGTAGTGTCCCTGTGTCATAGTTTTATGACCACAGAACTTGCATCTCTCTACTCTCTACATGAAGAATCGTCACGGACACTCGGTATTCTGGATGTCGACGGGTATATAGAAGGAACGGTTCAAAGTAAAGAACACACACACTTCGTACTGCTGCTGTTGTTGTTCCTTGTCTGCAAGCTTTCACCCCCCCCCCCCCCCCCCCCAACCAGTGTGTGCGGCCCCTTTTAGCTTGTAAAATTTCATTTATCTTCCGCCTGCCGCCTCCTCCTTATAAAATGACCCGCATACCTGCCTGCTACTATTGATAGTGCGTACTACCGCCAGGTATACTCATGTACCAGGTACCGGGTACTCTGGTGTTTTATATCGATCCTGAGATATGACACGTATTAATGGTATTTTGCCCCAGTTGTCGTGGTGCAAGTACAATGCCAGTGCGTACTCGTACAAGTACGTCAGGTGTCAGCGAGCGAGACCGAATTGGTCAGATTTGTGACCTTCGGGGCGTGGGACCAGTGGAACCGGAACCAGTAAAGTTTTTACCAGCAAGCACTTGTTCGGAGATGCCCATTCATTGGTCCAAGCTGCGGTGTTTCGGGATGCTTCATTGGTCCAGACTCACACATATTTTCATCCTGCGTCCACTTGACACCCTGAGTCCACCCCCAACCCCATTCCACCCCTACTGCACACCACCCCGTCCTCATCCCACGTGGACCTTAAGCGGCCAAAGTGATCCGGGGTGTATGATTTGCCGCGGGCAGGCCCCACCAAAGCGCTTCTACACCACGCCGACCAAAAAACCGAGGGTCGGGTGGGTCACAGCCAGCAAACGATTTCAAAATTCGTTTGCGTAGTAAGTGAAAGTGGAAAACATAAATAGTAGGGCTGTTTGTCCATGGACCGGGTCAAACAAAACCCGCGGGTCGGGTCGAATGGGTTATCACCTGACCTGACCCGACCCGACCCGACCCGACTCGACCCGTGATAATTCGAACGCCTCCTGACCCGACCCGATCCGACCCGACCCGACCCGTGAGTTTTTTTAGGAACGTCCCGGTTCGACGCGCGGGTCGGATCATGACCCCGTGAACATCCCGTTTTTTTTTTCACGGTATATACCGTCCGTGGGACTTTGGGGCCCATGCATATACTCGTGGTGACGAAATAGGCTACTGCTGTTCGTACGGGTGCGATGATGTCAAGCGTTTATGTGCGGATTTACTCTTACGGGGGATCTATAGTCAATAGGACCTACGGGGCACACTAAAACCTATATATTTATCTACTTTTACTGACAATATTTGTCCTTTTTTGCTATGGTCCTCCGTGGTATTACTAAAGCATTTTTTTGGGACCTTCGGAAGAAGGGGATGATGAAAAACAGTGATGATCACGAGGGCACCGGCCACACGAGGCAGACAGCCGGGGCCCGGGGCTGCTGGAGTATAGGGGATGTGTCACGAGTAAGTCACGAAGTGAAACAAACAAAAAACGAGATTGTCGTATATTATATATACGTACGACGACACGCGGAGAGCTGCAGCATGACCATACTCCTCTTCGTACTTGTCCATACTGTACTGTACCGGTACACCCTGCGGCACCCTTTCTCGAAGGTTGATTGGAACACCGCGCTTGTTGCTTTCTACCTGATGGTAGGCCGTTATCCCTGGGTCCCAATTCATGAGGTATAGGTGTATAGGCCAAACTTATCGCTGTTTTGGTCGCTATATATACCTGGGTCACACACACGCGCTGAATTCTACAGCCTATTGTGTTCTCCTCATACAGGACGTACATACGGGATGTACATCCTGCTCGAGGACATACAAAACCCGTAAGTACGCGCGATCGAAGTATTACACTCAGCAGCTAGCAGAGACAAGTCTCGACTAAATCCTCGATCTCACAGCTGTTTTTTTTTTAATTTTTTATAAATATACCCGGGTCCCAATAACGGACGTAAACCGCACTTGTCTCTTTTCAGGTCGCTAGACCTGAGTCCCAATACCTGAAGTGGGTCGCGCGTGTCGGTATTTAGGTCGCCATGCATGATCCCAAGGTTATTTGGAAGAGCGGACAGCAGTAAGACGATAAACTACGAGCAGTACCCGTACGCGACAAATTGTTAATAAAACGAGAGTGAAGCATCTCAAGCCTACATTTTTTTATAATTGTTGGTAATTTAACAGCATAATCTCGGCATAATAAGCAAGCGTTTGTGCTCAGCGAGGAACTCCACTCTAAATTCCTACCAGGTATATATAATATATACTATGCTCAACGTCGACATGATAATAAGCCGCGAGCCTTACGAGCCAAAAACAGGAGATTGTTAACTGCTGTCGCGTACTGTACCTGGTATGCTGTGCGCGTGTCGTACAGCTCCTTACGTTGCAGTACGGACACATCATCCCCTATCCCCTACCCCAGCAGTCCGGGTTTCTCTGTGTGGCGGATGCTGTGAAAATTCGGTAATTTTCGACATTTCATTTTCCCCCTCCTGCCAAAAAAACCCGGTATTTTACTCTTTTATACCCTTTGGGACCCCTAATATATAATAGAGAGCGACCAAAATAATGATAACTTTGGTGTTTCTTTTCTTTCCACCGGCCGCAAGACGCTGGTCAGATTTATCTCTGTCCTCACGGGTTATACCCGAAGGCTTTCCCGCGCTCGTTCTGGTTCTCTCTCTCTCGATCCCCTGTCGGCTAATTGTCCCACACGAATATGAGACCGTATATAGAGAGGTACGTACACACTTCCGGCCCTCTCATAAGGAAGTGCCCCACAAGAAAATCAGCCTAAACATTACGGGGGAAATAAGAAAGTCGACAGCCATTATACTGAAGTTAGTGTGGGACACACCCCTCTCTCAAATAAGAAAGTCAGCCTAAGCCCGACTTCTGGTTTCTTATAAGCGGGCCGGTACCGTACAGACAACAGGCCGGTAACAATCTCACCCCCGGGCTAATTTCGTGGGGGAATCTAACCCCCTAGAAACCCTTTTAGCCATTTTAGGACTGCAGTCCTGTTTTGGGGACAAACCATTCAAATTTTAAGTAATCTGTCCCCAAACGGGACTCCAGTCCTTTAAGGGTTAGGTTACAAGTCTCTCGGCTTGTCACGGTTTTATCGCCCGTGTTCTATTAATAGCAGCGTGGACGGCCCAACAGTAGTACGGGTAGGATCAAATCCTACGACTGCGCCCCGCCCGTGCCTTGAGACTTCCTGCGTTGTGTCTCGGGGACACCAAGTTCGGCTCCGGAGAACTTGTGCACGTACGTGCGAGTCTAACGAATCTGCACCTTGTGGGTGGGAGCAGGGTGCCAAATGGGATCAGATCCGGGTGGGATCAGGTCCGGGTGGGAGCAAGGGTAAAGATGGTGCAAAAGTACGTGCAGATCTAACAGCCCACAGCACGTATGTACGTGCAATTACACGGCTGGTGCACCAAATTGTGTATGCCATCCCCCCATTGACGTAATGGTCGTCGCTGTGGTCGTCAGATTTTGTCTCCATTTCCCCCCCCTCTTGAGCCCCAGGAGAGTTATTTGTCAACTTTGCGAAAGGTGTGTGTGTTTGGTTCATACACGACGAAATTCCTCGATCTCACAGCTGTTTTTTTTTTTTTTTTTTTTCAATTTTTTTTAAATAAATACTTCGTATACTCGGGTAAATGTGTATCATACATACACCCGGATCCCCCCCATAGTATATTGGAGGGGAAAAAAAAAAATACTTGGCAAAAAAAAAGAAAAAATCAAGGAAGACATGTCAGCCGTGAAAGACGAAATTTTACCCAATCTACTACCCACCATTACGGGGGACCAAAGTAAATATGACCAAATATTGTTATTAATAGTAAACATAGGGAAATGTGTAGGGTTTTCGAATTTACCGTAGGTCCTATATATGTATTATGGTCCCCCGCAAGAGTAAGGGCCCGTATTAACGAAAGAAAGTTTCAAATCGAATCGATTTGAAATCGATTTTTTTTTATGAATCGAATCGATTTTTTTCCGATTTGAAGTGAAAATACGGCTATGCGTCCTATCAGGTGAAATCACGTATGTTCCGTATGTTCTCGAAATGTGAATGAGATCGGAATAACGCGACATCCCACAGAACACCCGGCTGACAAGTACCGAGGGGAGAAGCGGAGAGCGACGGCGTGCATCGTCATGTGCACGCCGGCTACAGCATCTGTTTTATTTTTAAGGCGCAGGCTAGGAAGCTGTCACTCTCAGCTTCGCGTGGGTGGACGGAGGAAGCCCTTAAACGCCATGTACCGGACAGCGACAGCGATGCAGCTATCGAAGTCTTGAGTTTTTCCTCCGTGTTTTGGGTCGATCGCTTGGTTCTCGCCGGGCTTGGCCGATGGAGCTGGTGGAAAAATTGGGCTTGCGACCGCCATGATTTTTTTTGAGGAGCCACCGCCGGGCCACGTTGTGCTATGGTATGTAGCCGTGGGCGCGGCTATTGCTTCGGTCGCCACTCATTGGGGTTAACGATTTATCGCCTCGTTGGTGGTTGTCGAGAACAGCCCAAACAGCGACGGATCGCCTCGGGGACGTTCACCCAGTGGGAACATGCCATGCATGTTGGATGAACTCCAATCGATTCGAATCGATTCGATTCGATTTGCAAAAAATAAAGTCTTTTGGGACTTCTTTTGATATCCGATCGAATCGATTTTTCCATGCCCCAAAGTACAAATGTCTTTCCGGTGATTCATGCTTTGACCAATCAAATGAAAGTCCCTTCGATTCATAAAAAAAAATCGATTTGAAATCGATTCGATTTGCAACTTTATTTCGTTAATACGGGCCCTAAACTCACCGGTTTGTGCGTTTTTTTTTTTTCTCACGCGAACTTCAGCTTGAAATTGCTCCTGTTTTTTTGTTTTTTCTTGTAAATAGTCAAAACCTGCCATTCTTTTATTTTACTGTAGTCGCCTACCGGGTATGTCAGTACCCACCGACGGTTTCAATATCAGCCGGCGGCTTTGGGAGTGAATTCGATGACAAAATTTTGACAAGGGGTTAGTCTAATATGCGGTGGAAAAAGCAGGAGATGCAAAATGCTACCGAAATATACCCTGGGGCCATCTCTTACACAACGGTTTTGATTATCAGGGAAATTCTCCCGAAAATGAAGGCTGTAGAACCTTGGCAATGCCTACCAGGGACTGCGACGACGCCTGTAGATACCTAAACATGCCATTCTCTCGCTAACAAACTCAAAAGTATTTACCAGGTACCTGGTATCTCAGAGTTTTATAACCTATCACTTCTATATATACTGTAGCACCTTTGGTAGGCGTGTTTGACCCGGGAAACGGGCGAACCGGGCCCGCTCGTCTCGAATCCAAACCACCCAGAGGAATCCGGCGCTTTTTTTGTTTTGCCTTTTCTTTCGGACTACGTATTAGATACGAGTATAGAGAACAAAAATAAAAATAAAAAAACGACAGCTATGAGATCGAGGATTTCGTCTTGTTTTTATGTTTTTATGTACACAATAATGCAGTTTTTGTAAAATTGGTACAAACTACGTCACCTGTGAGTTGTGGGCCGATTGGGCGGTTGATACTCAACGGAATCTGCAAATAGTTCTTAAAAAAAAACGACCATCACACCGAAAAGTCATTTTCCCTGCTATTTACAAATTTCAGAAATAATCGACCCGAAGAAAAGGCGGGGGGGGGGTTTTCCCTCCCTCTATTTCTCGCTTTTGCAGGTGAAACGGTCCCCTATACGTAGATCTCTGGAAATAGCTTTTGCCTGAGTTTTGTGGGGGGGGGTTTTGTAACCGAAAGTGACGAAACCGTCAAAACTTCCAACATCTTCCAAAAAGAAACCAAAAGCAGGTCTACTTATACTATAACGGAGGAGCATAGTAAACAGGACCTACGGCACAGACTCAAAAACCTATATATTTAGCTATTTTTACTAACAATATTTGGTCCCTATTTACTATAGGTCCCCCATAATAGAGATAAGAGATACCCCTCATCGAAGGGCCGCATACATATATATATATATTTTTTTTTAAAGCAGCTGTGTGAGATCATTTTTTTCCTTGAACCTCACACGTATTGATAGTACGTATTTGCAAGCTGTGGGTGATATTATTTCGATCGCGCGTATGTTTCATGTCGTACCTGGTATATGATATTTTTCTTGGTACGAATACGAAAATAATTAGTTGTTGAAAAAAGCGCTTATTTATTTAGCCCGATTTGGTCGTTCTTTCGCGTAAAAAAAACACGGTGAAATTTCGTTCGATAACTGCTTGCTGTGATTTTCATCTCAGGCCACGCTTTCCACGCCTCGAAACCGATATCAACATGTACCGTACCAGGTATATCATAGCATACCAGTATCACACGCAGCTTGAAAATATGAGTTTCGACGAAATTCTCGATCTCAGAGCTTGAGGTGTTTTTTTTTTCCTTTTTTTGCTACTTTTCGCTACAATTACGGAGGAGGACCATAGTAAATAGGACCAATTTTTTTTGGTAAAACATATTGGTAGTGAAATATGTAGGTTTCTGATTTTACCGCAGGTTCTATTTACCACTGCCCTCCGTATAATAGTACGTACAATAAAAAAAAGTCGTAGTGAAAGATGGCCTCATGGTAAATTTCGTCGGGCACACGTCGAAAAGAGAAAACGACCTTTTACTTCCCCCTCTCAGACCAGACGAAGGAAAACCGAAACCGGTTACCGGTGGGATTTCTGTCTAAGTTGAAAGGAACCTATTTTTTTTTCAATTTTTTGTTTTTTTAATTTTTGTCTTTCAAGTGTTTGTGTGCTTGGTTATCTATAAATACTACCCCCCCCCCCCCTCATGCGACTCGCCGAACACCTCACGGCGCTTCGCGCTTGGTGCTAGTAATGTCTGCCTGGTCGGTTAAAACCCGACATGCTCCGTCCCGGTATTGTAGGGATGCGAGGGTCTATGGTCATACGACTACGGCCATGCATGAATATCGAGTACACCCCGCCCCCCTCTGTCTTTTCTCCGTCTCTCTAAAGGGATGCGTGGTCAATGGTCAAATGACCAAGGCAAGCAACCGATAAGTACGTCCCCTGGCGAAGAAGGAAGGGAATACCCTGGTACAATCAGCAAAAAAAAAGTACGTTATGTCTGGAAACAATGTAATGAGCGCCCAACGGTTGGAGGTGTCTCTATTAATAGTAGGAGTACGAGGAACGGTGCTCCGTTTCGACAGGGATGCGTGGGTCAATGACCACATGACTGCAGTAAGGCAAGCAACAAATGAGTACCCCCAACCCCCCCCAGGTCTTAAGCCTCGGAGGTAGTAGTGGGGTGTGGGGGGTCGATCCCCCCCCCCCCCCCCCCCCCCCCCCCCCCCCCCCTCATGTACCTGGTGAAAACCCAACGTGCTTGTCCCGGCATTGTAGGGATGCGAGGGTCATACGACTACGGCCGTGCACGGTATGAGTACCCCTTCACCCCTCCCCATGTACCTCGTCAGTACACGTGCTTTTTTTTATAAAGTTGAAAAAAAAAACACGCCTCGGCTGTGAGGCCGATAATTTATTAATAGTCGAAGCTGATGTTTGCGATGTGCTCGTAGGTGATACGACTGCGCTTCGGTCTCTGGTGCTGCCGGTTGTGTATTGAACGTCGTGAACATTTGCATACATACCAGACATACAAACCCGTACTCGTACATAGTACGCGCGATGGAAGCATCCCACGCAGCTTGCGAAGATGAGTTTCGACGAAATCCTCGATCCCACAGCTGCTGTTGTTGTTTTTAGTTGTTGTTTTTTCAAATATTTATGTAATTTCCGGGTAGACTACGTACGAATATGAAAAAGTGTTTATAATCGATCGTACTCGCACGTACAGGATTTATGTGCTTGAGGACAGGAAGGAGTTGCTTGGAGGTACAGCAGCACGAGAGTAAATGCAAATGCGGATATCGCACCGGTATGACATTATGACCGTATATATTAGTATACGAACATACTTGAGATATATTTATACCGATGCTTAACGTAGTTTTATTGATCCGATGATGTACAGCCATTAGTAAAATACTAAAAACAAATCGTCCGGTCGTCGGGTGTCTCGCCGCTTGCCTTTTCTCTCGTCACCTATCACTACGTACTCGTAGTAGCACAGAGTTTCGTTTTCGTTCGGTGTTTCGCAACCTAAATATTATCGTATGCATTATATCCATGCATTTATATATATTTATAAAAATTAAAAACAAAAGCTGGGAGATCGAGGATTTTCGTCGAAACTCATCTTTGCAAGCTGTGTGTGCACATTAATATACATACAGCTGTTCATATATAGCGTGTTCTATTTTTTTTGTAGCACCTGGTATCGGGTACCTTAGGTGTTTACCCTCTCCGGAAATTCAAGGACTGATGTAGTATTCATAATAATAATAACCAAACGATGCGATCATTTTCCGGACAGAGTGGTATGTCGTACGCGACATTTTGTTACAACACAATTCGATGCAAGTCGACGAGGGAAGAAAGGGCTGAAGTCTTACCGCGATAAAAGTGCAAGGCACGAACCGTAGTGGGAGAGGAGGGAGAGGAGCCTACTTGTTGACCCCAGATCTGAGTTACGGCTATTAATAGGGAGGAGAGAGAAAAGAAGGGGGGGAAGATAATAAAAGGGATGGACAAAAAAGAAAAGAAAAAAAAGTAGGGCCTGTCTTAGGAAGAAAAGAAAGAAAGGAAAACTACAGTAGCAAGGAAATAAGGGAAAACGAAAATTGTTTCCGTCGGTATTATCGGCGAAGAAAATAGGGGCGAATACACTCGAAGAGCTCGTACGCACACGCCAGGGCCGGACGAACATACCGCCAAGCTATTAATAGCACCCGTCAATACGGAGCATCGGACCAGCAGTGTACGGTGTTACAAAAATGAGTTTCGACCAAATCCTCGATCTCACAGGTGTTTTTTTTTTTTTTTTAATATATATATATGGGCAAGACACGCCCGTAATTCGACCGCTCGGTTTTATTGGGCGTGCCATGGGCCATGGAGGTAAAATTGGCGGCGCGTCCAATCTTGACGCTCTGAGGTCGAGCTACCGTACGTATAAAACCGTTACAGAGTACCGGCACTCCTTCCAACGAAACCGGGTATACCGCCCTGGGCTACGTAGGGTTTCTTATTTAGCAAGAAAAGTGTTCCACACGATTTCTGTGGAACCTCTCCCGAATTTCTTATTTTCATCAGGAAATGTAAGGCTGGTTGTGTTTCTTGAGGGACTCTTTTTTTTCTCGTGTGTGTGTGTGTGTGGAAGGGCCGGCATATTTTGTGTATTCTGGGTACCGAAAACGAACCCCCAGCCCCATTCTCGAGGGTAGTATGCTGAAATTGGTGACAATGATGATGTTTTCGCGTTGTTAATATCACGAGGGGCCATACCTAGTAATTAGAACCCAATGATGGGCCAAAAAACCACATATCTCCCTATATGTGCCACCTACAATATTTAGTTATGATTACTATATACCAGGGCATTAATTAGGTGTTGCGCTGTTGCGCTGGCGCAACATTTGGCCAAAATAACGGTTCTGAGTACTATGTATGCTCCCTCGTAAATACAGTACCCGTACCTCTCTACTGCAGGTTTATGAACGTACAGCAGTGGGGCGTCTACTGTAGGTTTTGGATTACAGTAGGGTGTCTACTGTAGGCTTTTCAAACTACAGTAGGGTGTCTACTGTAGGCGTTTCAACAGTAGGGTGTCTACTGTAGGCGTTTTAACCTACCTACAATATTGATGATTGGTTCTGAGTACTATGTATGCTCCCTCGTAAATACAGCAGTACCTCTACTGCAGATTTATGAACGTACACTAGGGCGTCTATTTTAGGTTTATGAACGTACAGTAGGGTGTCTACTGTGGGCTTTTTAACCTGCAGTAGGTTTACTGTAGTGTCTACTGTAGGCTTTTTAAACTACAGTAGGGTGTCTACTGTAGGCGTTTCAACCTACTGGCTGTAGGGTGTCTACTGTAGGCGTTTTAACCTACCTACAATATTGATGGTTGGTTCTGATTACTATATATGCTCCCTCGTAAATGCAGTTAGTACCTCTCTCTACGTACTGCAGGTATATTAACGTACAGCAGGCCGTCTACTGCAGGTTTTTGAACTGCAGTAGGGTTTCCACTGTGTAGGCTTTTTAACCTGCAGTAGGGTGTCTACTGTAGGTTTTTAAACCTGCAGTAGAGTCATCCCACGGTAGGGGCGCAGCAGAATTTTCTGAGTTCCTCACATGAGGAGCTCAATATCTCACCCACAGCATGATCTCCGAAACATTCGTTCGCGCAACCCGACCAAACCTTCCAATGCGGTAGTCCAAAACCAAATATACCAGTGAATAGTATCCGGTGGTTACTCACGTGAGGCGCACAACCGATCACAAAATATTGAGCCTAAAAGTGGTACTCCTACCGTGGGATTACTCAGTAGGGTGTCTACTGTAGGCGTTTTAACCTACAGTAGGGTGTACTGCAGGTTTATGAACGTACAGTAGGGCGTCTACTGTTGTAGCCTTTTTAACTACAGTAGGGTGTCTACTGCTGTGGGCTTTTTAACCTGCAGTAGGTTTAGTGTCTACTGTAGGCGTTTTAACCTACTGTATGTACAGTAGGGTGTCTACTGTAGGCGTTTCAACCTACTGTACATACAGTAGGGTGTCTACCGTATGCTTTTGAATCTTCAGTAGGGTACCTGAAGCTACAGTGGAAGGGTGTCTACTGTATATAGGTTCAAACTATGTTGGTTATGATGGAGGCGGTAAGCAGTGTCTACTACTGTATATATTATTAACAAGGATACCAAGAGGGCACGGACACCAGGAGCAGGGAGGACGAAAACACGCCAACCAAAACAACAACAACAACAGGGCGCGAAAACAACAATAACACCAACAACAACAACAACAACAACAACAACAACAACAACAACAATATAAGGGCACGAAAACAACAACGTTTTTGTTCAGCACGAGACAGTGTTTACCACTTGGTCCAGCTTCGAAACAATGGTTAATAGTCCACACGGACTTCCTCATTACATTTATGTTCCGAGAAGTTACTCAGGCAGTCGGTGTTAAGGATTTACAGTTAAAAAAATAACGACCATTTCTTCCAAGCTGCTTCGACGACATGGTTGATCCTCCAGACGAACTCCTCATTACGTTTCTATAAAATTCCAAGAATTTTGTCGTTCGGTCGGGGTTGTTAAGGTTTCCAGTAGAGTGTGTTTGAACCATTTTGTCGAAACTGCTTCGACAAAGTGGTTGCAGCTGCGACAAAATGATCGATAGTCCACACGAACTCCTCCCTCACATTTCTACGTACGTACGATTCCGAGAAGTTTCCCACGCTGTTGTGATCAGGGTTTTACTACGTACAGCAGTGTGTGTTTCGTCCATTTTGTCGATGCAAAGTCTACCGTCCCCGGTGGAATGACAGGTGAATCTCGTCCCTGTTTGTGTCAAGGTCGTGGATTCGAGCCCCCCCCCGAGTGCATGCTCGTAGGGACTTTTTCTCCCAAAAATATCTTGACTAGCGGAAAGCGCGAGAGCGCGAGTTAGCAAAGTTCGATGAAAATCGACGACCGTTGGGAATGCTGAACCCTCAGCGCGATAAAAATCGAGGCACGAACCGTAGTGGGGAGGAGGGAGGAGAGCCTGCTTTGTGACCCCGGATCTGAGTTACGACTATGGAGGGAGAGGGGCAGAAGTGCGAAGATAATGAATGGGATACAAAAAAGTGTGTGTTTCGTCCATTTTTGTCGATGCAAAGCTGCTTCGACATAGTGGTTGATGACGCAAAGCTGCTTCGACACAGCAGTAGTGGTTAATGATAAGTCCACACGTCCACCACACTGTTTTACCGGGGGCCATGGTAAAGAGGAACGCCATACGAGTAGTAAATAGGGGACCAAGTAAGAAAATGGTGCACTATTTATTACCGGTGGCCTATAGTAAGTAGGACCAAATATGGTTATTAACCGCCTTAAGAACTGGTCCCACTTATTTGGGGACAAACTACTTGGAATTAGTGTGGGATTGTTCAGTTCTGAATGGGTTAATAGAAAAAAATGGTATACTGTGTGACGGGGGGCCATACATGGTAAATAGGACGAAAAAGTGTTGGTAAAAATAGGTAAATGTTTAGATTTTAGTGTGTACGGTAGGTTCTATTTACTATGGCCCCCCGTAATCACGGAGAACATTGCCTTTGTTTTCGACACACACCTATTGATACAGGTTTTCTGGGGCTATGCACTTGATTACAGTATAGAAGGAGTGAGGCCTGGACACCTGCTGACAATGAACATTTCCGCGGGTTTTTTGTGCTCGGCGCCTACGTAAAAGCCGACCTCCCGACCCGAACCCTATACTCGTAGCAGTGATCAGTGCTGGGATGCTGTGCTTGGCAAGACTCTGGGTTGATTCGGCTGGCGTGGTTGCTGTGCTTGGAAAAAGTCTATATGTCGATTCGGCCGGCTCCGGATGCTGTGGCTTGGAAATACTTGAGTTGATTTGAGCCGCTTTACAACATTGATATTACCTCTTGAGCCAACCAGAGTGCGCAAATAGCTACCCCAGGAAGATTCGCCATCAGGCGATGTCCACTACTCGAAGGCGTATACTATACCTGGTACGAAGTGCCTCGCCCAAAAACTGTTTTTTAGAGAAAACAAAAAAACGAACGTTCCACCCGATGGCGTACACAACGAATCACAAAAAAAAAAAATGGTGTCCCAACGGTATTGGGGAGAATTCCCCGGCAGTAAGAGCTGTTTTGGCCAAAAAAAATGCTACCCCTGTCTTAGAAAAGCTGCTTCGACGAAATGGTTGATAGTCCACCCAAACTCATTTCATTTAGAATTTTCCGAGAAACTTCCCACGCCGTCGGGGGTATATAGGGTTATAACAGTAGTACCGTATATTATATGTTTCAACCATTGTTTTGTCGAAGCTGGGCATTAACGAGGTCCTTTTACCACTCTGGGCGGGGAAATGTAAGGGCAGTTTTTAAGACTCCAGTACGTATGAATATTCATTGTAATGGTTCGTTATACGCGTTTCCGTTCAGATTTGTATATATACGCGGTAGCCTCTCCGGCCCTCCTCACTCCTCACGTTGTGAGTGAGCACCAAGCTTTCGCTCTCGCTGCCGCCACCACCACCCCCACCTCCGCCGCCGCGGCCGCCGCCGACGACGCCAAAACAAAAGTTGAAACACTTGTAACACTGACGCGTCCACCGTTCCGTGCCCGCTCTTCTCACGCGCACGTGCAGGGAAGACATTATGGGCATCGCCGCGTGGGCCGCTGGGGGCGGCGTCGCGGCGAGCCAGGAGCGGAGGGGAGGGGGCGAAGCGGTTACCGAGGCCGGGGGCGGCTCTTCCCAACCGGGGGGGCGGGAGTCGGTCGCCACGACTCACTCGCCGCCGCCCCAGAGAGCCCCGCGCAGTAGCAGCGAGGAGGGGCGGGTCTGGACTGGCCAGCGGCAGCAGCAGCAGCAGCAGCAGACCGGGGCCGAGAATCAGCACCCGCAGCAGAAGAGGATGGAGTGGCGGCGGCACCGGCCTGTGCCGGGTAGCTTTGGTGGAGGCGGTAGCGGTGGGGGAAGCGGGAGTGGTGGCGGTAGCGGGCGCGGCCGCAGAGATGACGGGACGAGGAGCTGCGACGAGCAGGGGAACGGCAGCGGGATGGACCTGGGGGAGGGGGGCGCGAGAGAGGGCCTGGGGAGCCGGAAACGGCGCACGCCTAGCCCGGACACGGGGAAAGAATCGCTCTCCCAAGAAGACGCGCCGGCTCCGCTGATGTGGAGAAAGGGGGTGGGAGGGGGGATGGGCGGGCAAGGGGAGACGGAGGGCCCAGACTCGACGTTGATACGATGGTGCAAGAAGGTGGCCAACCCGCCCCTCTCCACGGGAGGCGCCGCGAGCGGCGCGTCGAGCGGCGAGGAGGAGAAGTTTTTCGCGGGCCGAGTTTTGGAGCCCGTGCCCCGACGGCGACCTGTCGGCGGCACGTTCGGCAGCGACGGGTGGATCATCGAGCCGGACTCGCCCGTCTCCCGAGAAGCGGGCGGGGGCGGGCGGTGGGACAACGACAGTGGCGGCGGCGGTAGCGGCGGTAGCGGTGGTGGTGGTGGCGACGACGCGCGATGTTCTGCGACGCGTCGGCGAGTAGAGAGAATGACCCTGCCCGCGGCGAGAAATCCGGACGGCGCTCGGTTTACGGCGGAGATGGCGGCCGCCGTCGCGGCCGCCGCGGCCGCCGACGCCATCGCCACCGGCGGCGGCGCCTCCACTTCCCCTTCCACGTCAGACGGGACGGACGCGACCTCTCACAGGGGGGGGGAAGAGTCGTTCTTCGCGAGCCACGCGCTGGAGCCAAGCCCGCGGCCCGGCTGGTGCGGCGATGCGTTCGCGGAAGGGGCCGCGAAAGAGTCTATCGCGCGCGTGGCTAGCGGCATCGTGGTCCACGCGCTCGCTCAGGGAATCGGGACCTCCGGCGCGGGGAGGCCGAGCGGCACCCCCCTTCTTCCGGGGGAGGTCCGCGGCTCGCCCGAGTGTGGAGTGACTCCTTCCCCTCCGCCCCCGACTGAAGGCGGGTCGGCCGCGGGTGCGAGGATAGGGCAGGGGGTTCGGTCCGCGTCGGCGTCGGCGGTGCGGACGTGGTCAGCGAAGCCGAAGGAGGAGGGGTGGCGCGTGGGGGCGCCAGCGGTGGCGCCAGTGGCGCCACCAGCGGGGGCGGCTGCGGCGGCCGCCGCGGCTTCGGCGGTAGACACTAACAGCGGGGACTGGGAGGTGCAGCCGGAGGCAATGGCTGCGTTTTTTACCACCGTCGTAGGTGTCGACCCTTCGGTGACGACGATGGCGAGAAGGGGTGCGGCGGCGGCGGCGGCGGTGCCACGACCGCGGCCGCGGCCGCACCCGTCGCCGCCGCTAACGGCGCCATCCTTGTTCTCTTCTCAGCCACCGTTGCGCCGCGTCCGGCGGTTGCCGTCCGGGACGCCCGAGCCTCTCGCTGCTTCTTCGAGCGGCGGGGTGCTTGCGCCGGCGGATATGGTGACGACGGCGACGGCGGCGGCGGCGGGGACTACTACAGCCGCGACGGCAGCCGCGGCGGTAGCGACTACAGGAGTGACGACGACGACGACGACCGCGGCGGCGGCGGCGGGAGGGGCGGCTGATCCTAGGCCGGACTCGAGCGAGAGCTGTAGCATGAGCATGTGGACTGACTCTGGGATAGGGGGAGGGGAAGGGAATAGTTGGGGGTGGTAGGGCCGGGCGGGCAGGCAGACTAAAGTGCGCCGTCGCCCTGACGGCGCACTCGCGGGAAGGCACGGTGGCTCTGTTGGGGATTGAATGGGGGGGGGCTGGTGGGTGGGTGGTTTTGAAGACCTGAAGTGAGGCATTTTACGTGAGATCTGGATCACGGAGGGAGTTTGAAGAGATATGGTTGTTTTTCCTCACGCCAGCGGGCAAAAGGGAGTGTGATGGGATTCGTCTGATTGCGCCCGTGACCTCGGGCGTTTCCGCGCGTCGGTAGCGCGGCCCTTCTGTTTTTTTTTTCGCCAGACGCCGCGCCGCGTCTTATGTGGGTGAAGCCAGCGACGCCGGTTGTTTCCCGCACAAACCGCGCGTGCGTCTCTGTCTTGTATTTCGCTTTTCCGTCGTTATGTCTGCCTGCCCTGGCTGTAAATTTCGCCTCTTCGGTTGGTGGTCGTGTGGGGCGTCTGATTGGTGGAGCGTCTATCCGTTCTCCAGGCTGTAGTCATGCGTGTCTTTTTTTGGAAGCGTTGGCCCTCTATGGGCGGCGAACGAAGGGGCGTTAGAGGCCGGTCGGTCACCATGGAGGATTTTTCTTCTTCTTGCCTGGGAGACGAGACAGACGTCACGCGGGTACGACTCTGTACTCATGGCGTGGGCAAGGTTGGGGGGGAAGGGGGGGGGGGGGGGGGGGGGGGAGGATGCTGCTGTAGTCGAATGGAGATTGCGGGCGTGTAGTTCAGTTTTGGACACGCATATTATGCTGTAGGGATTTTAGGGGGGGGGGGTAGTGGAGGAGGGGCGAATTAACTCGCACTGCCACAACTCATCAACCAACACCCGTCTGCGTTCTTTGATTTTTTTTTCGCTTCTTAGTTCGCGAACGCGTTCCGATGCCTTTCGTGTCCTCACACGCGATTGGCACACCATATTTCGCACCGGATAGTAAGCGGGGCTGTGAGAACTCCACCGCCCCCGATCCCCTGCCCTCTATTCTACCCCCTTCCCCCACCATGCGATGCGTCACGGCTTCCCCGGTTTTGGTGGGGGGGGGGAGGATGACAATCGGTCGGAAGGAGCTAGCTGCTGCTGCTGCTGCTTGAGTAGGATATTTAGAAAACAGACAGATGAAGGTATGTCGTGGGCGTGCGTACTCCGTACGTGCTGCTATTAATACGACGCGTTGAATTATCGGGCGGGGAGACGACCATCCACGCGGTTCGGGGTCGAGAGGGAGATCTGATGTCCTTCTAGGTCAAGCTTGGTTCGGTTTGTTTGTCGTTTTGTTGCTCTCTCTTGCTGTCGGTACCGTTCGTTCGTGTATCCTTCCATCTGTCTGCCCGTCCATGCGTCCCATCTTGTTCTTTTTCTTTATGGCTCTCTTTTTTGCCTGCTTTTTCCCTTGTTTTCTTAGTTTTGGTGCCAGTTCTGCTGCTGCTGGTGCTGGTGTTTGCTTTTTTGGTCTCTTCTCTTTTCTTTCGCCCCCCCCCCGCTCCCCCACCCCCCCCCACCACCACTTTCTGTGGCCGACGTCTTTTTTTCATTTCGTTTTCTTGTTTTGCCTGTCTGCTTTCCACCGTCGCGGCCCGGGCGTCACCCGTAGCCGGTGACGTTGTATTGTTTTTTTTTTGTCATTTAAGATGGGGCCAGGTGGGCGCCACTCCTATTGCCTCTCTCCCTCTCTCTCTCTCTCTCGCTCTATCTGCCCCCGGAGTCTGTTATTTCGATTCGATCATATTCGGTTCGGTTCGGTTCGTTCAAGTTCCATCCGGTGCGGTTCGTTCCGTTCCAGTTGAGCTTGATTCGGTTCGGTTCACTTCGGCTCGGTTCGTTCCATTCTGACTCGGTTGGGTTCGGTTTGGTTCGAATGGTTCCGTCCCGGTTCGTTCTGTTCAGTTCGGTTCGATTCATCACCGTTTGGTTTGGTTTGGTTCGGTTCGGTTCGGTTCGGTTCGGTTCAAATCGCCCCTTTCGGGTTCGGTTCAGTTCGGTTCATTCCATTCCGTTCGGATGGGTTTCGTGCTGACCGATTCGGCTTCTCTTCGGTTAGTTGCATTCCTGCTCCGTTCGGCTCGGCTTGATTGGATTCCGTTCCGTTGGTTCCAGTCCAGTTCGGGTTTTGTTCGGTTCGTTGCATTCCGGCTCCGTTCGGTTTTGGTTCGATTCGGTTCCGTTCCGTTGGTTCCAGTCCGGTTCGATTTGGCTCGGTTCGGTTCCTTCCGTTCCATTCTTTTTGGTTGAGTCCGTTCCGCTCCGTTTCGTTTCGTATCGTTTTTTCCTTTTTCCTTTCGGTGGTCGTTCGTTTGTGCGTCGTTCGTGGTGGTGGGTTTCCCGCCGCTCTTCTGCACATAAAAAAAATACCAAACGAACTAAAACAAGCAGACGGAGGCCACTAACTGTTGTTGCTGCTGTTAAGTTTGTTGGTAGTTTGTTGATTTTGGGCTGTCGTTATCCGCGGCGGTAGAGGCAGAGGCAGCCGCGGTGACAAGCGGTGAGTGTTGATAGCGATGCCAAGGGATGGCAAGGCATGAGAGAGGAGATGGAGGCGGAGGTGGAGGGGGCGGAGGGAGGTGGGTCTGCTGCTGCTGCTGTGGCGGTGGTGTACGAGCCGGTCCATGGTCCGCCGCTCGCGGTTCTCCTAAGGTCGAGAGGGGACTTTTTACCGGGGTGGGGACGGCGCTTTCTTGCGTCCAGGTTGGTCGGTATTGGTTTGGTTGGTCAGTTTAAGTTCGGGGGGTGTTGGGGGGGGGGGTCTGGCTGATTTTCCGACAGTTTTTTACGAAAATAAGGAGGAGTGGAATTATTTTTTTCTCGGCGTTTTGTATTTGCTTTTGTTTTTCCTTCTTTTTAAAGTTGTGCACTGTAGCTTGCTGTATGTGTGTGTTTTTCGGGGGGGGGGGCCCCGGATTTTTTCATTACTTCTTGCTTCATATTCGCACTTGTACAGCCGTTCTTAGTGAATGGGTTAATCAATCCAACATTGTCGCGCCCGCCCCACAACTCGCACCGCGTGTATGTGAAGTAACGGTTCTTGTTTTTGTCGCGGGTTCCCTCTGCTTTATAGTATTGCCGCCCCTAGGCGTGTAAAACCAAATATGGCGACTCGTTCGTAATCGTAAAACTGCGGACACAAAAAGTCTCCCTGCGGCACGCGTCTTGATGGACTGAAACGAGGATGGAATCGATAATGTATTTATGTATATGATGTCAGGTGCAACGATGCTTGTCCTGCCTGCCTGCCCGCCGGCCAGTCTGTCTGCCTGCCAGCAACCAACTATTTACTTCGTGTACGTAGCTCTGCGTAGCTGGTCTGGGTAGCTTTGAGTAGCTCTCCGTAGCTCTGCCTAGCTCTGCATAGCGCTCTAAACTGCGTAGTAGCTGTTTTGCTTAGCTTTCTTTGCATGTGATAGCTGTGCGTATATAGCTCGGTGTGGCTCAGCGTGAGTTGGAGAGCTCGGACAGAGCTCGGACAGAGCTCTGGGTCGATTGTAAATCGGGAAGGTATGGTATATGTACTCGTAGGCGGGTGAGACAGGCTCAACTATGGCTTCCTGTACGTTGATGGGTGTACATAGCCAAACCCGGCTCTTACTTTCATGCTCCAAAACCATCGCAGGCGTTGCCGAGGAAGGGATCGGTAGGGCCTCGTCGCCATGGGAGGCGTTCAGAGAGGATGTGCTTCCAGCCGCACGTGCTCGTGCACTACTGCCTTAGCTTAGTGATTTCATTACGGTACAGGACACGTACGTACGTACGTACGTACATACGTACTTCCTAAGAGTTTAGGTGTTCTATCTGCATTGTATCCCTAACCACTAAAAAACAAGAGTTTTGACCCAGATTCTTGAAGACGATTCTCGAGATTCCTTGACCCCGATCGACCATCGCGATTTTGATTCAAGACGATTCTTGACCCCGAGTATCGCTACGTATGTATACCAAGCATACCTTACGTAAGAAACAGGAAAGCTGGTTGCTGCAATAGAACACAGGACGCCTACGAACTACTACTACTACTACTACCACTACTGTAGTGCCAGTAAGAAACGCGAAAGGTGATCGATCCTAGAGTGGGTTTTTATTTGAGGGTGCGCTCTACTCTTTCTTGAATTCAGTTGGCCGGGTCTCAAATTTCTTGTTTTTTTGTTGAATCTCAGTCTGACTTTATTAGTGTTCGTTATATTTTGTTAGTCGCTGCCGTATGCAACGCTTCATACCTGGACAGCTGTGGTATTAATAACTCCCTCGATGCAGTACTTTGGGTGTGTATGTACTATTAATACTCCGTCCCCATGCTTGTGCAACCATTTCACTGCTTCATTGTGATGATGCATCACTGCTGTGCTGCGTTGCATGCTATAATGATAGCATGTGAAGGTTTTGGTAGCTCCATTTTGGTGACGAGAAAAGGATGTCGTGCCCGCAGTTTTCTGATTGGTCAATTTTTTAGGCTGGAATACTTGATGGGTGGAAAATCCTTGGTCGACATTTGTCGTCATCTGGAATTGGTGCACTGCAGCATGCATTAGTGCATGCCCAGCTGTGGCAGCTCTTTTATCGAAGGTGCTTTCATTTGTCGTGTCGAGTCGGGTGGAGACGGGGAAACAGCGGAAATATATATATATATTGCAGATGGGCCCGCGCGTCGTCTTAAAAAAACAGCAGTAGCAGCAAAGCAGCGCCAGCAGCAGCAGGTATCATGCCCGAGATATGACGGGACGCCATCATACAACAAAACTCGTCTATCTAGATGCATGGTACACATTTCGCCTCATGTGCGCACCGTGCGTGATGGTTCGTTGTTGAAGTTGATGTCGCACTTGAAGTAAGAGCAGTTTGGATGCCTAGCCTGCAATCTATTATTTATTAGATGTGACTTCCATTGAGGGGGGGTGTTAAGAAATATAGGCAATAACAGCAGCAGCAGCAGCCTAACTATTGTTGCCGTGATACACGTTCAGCATCGACTGCGGTGCAGCGGCCGATTCATCTAGGCAATGCTTAGGGGCATGGGGTGTATAGCATTGAAGATTCATCTAGTCAACGTTGAGTGGCATGGGGTTTATAGCATTGAAACAAATGGTGCAGATACGTATACAAACATTAGGTACCAGGTATGTATGCATACGCATTTACATGTATTTATCCCCACCATAAACGGGTGAAGGTACTGTTTGTTGTAGTCTCAGCACACAGGATGATTGGACAGCAGTTCCCTCTCCTCCTGTTGATCCTGGCTTACAAATTTCCCGGGGGGGTTCGCTTGCTATATCGGCGCTTCGTGGCGCTCTGGTCGTACGGTGGTGGTACGATAGGAGGGAGGAGTACTTTGTTTTTACCACCCTGTCCGGAATGTAAGGACCGTTAGGATAGTAAGATGAATACCCAAACGATCCTTATACGTTCCCGAACATAGCGAGCGGTATTATAATGTATTGCTGGAACACAAGTTGCACTTGCTCGGGTAAGCGTTGATTAGTTCTTGGCTGAGATCTCAACGAATGAAAAGGATTCAGTACCACAGGTATTTTATAGCTGGCTGCACTCTTCAAGTGCACTCACTGGTGGGATGGTCTGGGTCTGGATGGGTCAGCACGGGCGGGCTCTCATGGTAGCAGGACGCACGGGATACATGGAAGACATGGAGTAGAATATAGAAGGATCAAATATATATATATAGAAGACAAGAAGGGTCAAGAAGTGAACTACCGGGCAGCGGGGGACCTCCCAGCTCCCAGGTACATATCATATGAAATGTACCCACGCGAGAAACATGCCAACTGTCTCTACATATCCCAGACGATTACTACGTATAACCATCGCGTACGTATCGTATAATATACTCTCAACAACATGCACGCTTGATATTTTGTTGGTGGTGGCGGCGGCGGAGACGGGGCAGACGTTCCGTTCTAGCGTACCACTCTGAACGGAAATACAATGAACGTCTACGAGTATAGATTAATAGGAAGAATCAAACGTACCTTACATTTATGTCCAGATTGGCACGAAATAAATGCAAGGCTTCTCAACGCTTGGTTGGGCCGCTGTGCTAGGGTTGCACCCCGTCTGACTGAGAACCGGGTACCCGGTGGCGGGTACCCGGAACCGTCGGAACCGGAATCGGACCGGAACAAATAATTTTACCCCGGGTATTATTTGGACCCCGGGTACCCGGGTACCCGGGTACCCGTTGATTGTGCTTTACGGAGCCCCCAAGACTGGGATATACGTTGATTTATACATACACTGTGCCCCTAGACTCTCCTTTTTCCTTTTCCCCTACAGCCTTCGCACAACACGCGACTAGGGTTGCATCCCGTCTGACTGAGAACCGGGTACCCGGTGGCGGGTACCCGGTGGCGGGTACCCGGAACCGTCGGAACCGGAATCGGACCGGCACAAATAAATGTACCCCGGGTATTTGGAGAGGCAGCCTTCTGCCTTCCATCTTCTATATTTGGCATGATTCGTCGAGAGAATAGACGAAATGAAGTCATTCCCTCCCACCGTCCGCCTTACCACGACGCCTGCGGACCGTTCAGGCCCGCTGAAACGCTAAAAAGGGAGAAAATAGTGCATGGTAATCCGGGTACCCGGGTACCCGGGTACCCGGGTACCCGGGCTGAAAGCAGGCCGGGTACCCGGTTCTGGTTCCGTCTGAACTCCCCACAACCCGGTCCGGTTACCGGTTCCAAATTTTGAGGCCGGGGTGCAACCCTATACATACGCTGTACCTGGGTCAATGCGTACGTACGCAGCTTGTTTTACATCAGTTATTAAAGGGGTCGTCATTCGAGAAAGACACGTTTCCTTCCAGGAAAATTCCAGGTATCTTTATCTTTCCCCGCAGAATCACAAAAATACCGAACAGCCCAGAATGAAGATACGTATACGCGTACACCAAAGGCATTTTGCCCCATCGATCGATATGACGAAAGAGGAGGCCTGTTCGGCAACGCAAGCACATACTGGAGCACTGGAGCCCCCCTCTATCCAATGCGGCGTCATTTGAGCCCTTGTGACCGGCAAATTGTCCTCCGATCTGTCGGCAAGGCGTGTCTCTCCGAACTGCAAAAAACACAGCAAGTCGGTTGTCCAGCTCCGTGCACCAGGAACATTGATGGGGCCAGAGGAAGGCTGCAGCAAACTGCTCCTGAACAAGGGGTGCGGACCATTGCAAGACGTACAGCAACACCGTACGAACGTTATTTTTTTTGTGTTTTAACGCGTGCAGCCTGCGGTGTGTGCGGTCATCTTGGCTCGTTACAGCCTGAAACGAGTGTTAGGGTGCTCTCCTTGGGAGAGCTGGGGACGCAGTGCGTCTACCGCTTGACTCGCAGGTCGGGTTCAGGAGATCAGATGATATGGGTCCTTTTTATTATTGGAGAGCTTGCTGTGCGCAAGCTGAGTGAGTGATCTCATGTGGCGCGTGTTCCTCACGCTGCTCATTGCAAAAGTAGGGTAGACCTACTTTATGAAATACTGAAACGTCACTAACAACGTCAGGTCGCGCCTGCTCGCTGCAGATATGCTACTCGGCAGTCACGTCATCACGTACGTGTTTAGCGATACTGGCGTCTACTCATATCTCACAGAATTCCAAGCTGGATACCTAAACAACGAAAATACAAGAGATCTAATATACGATAGGATACGATCCAACCGTAAGATATGATATAGAAACGGGTATCATATCTAAACTGTTGGATGCCGTTGTTCTATCTTGCTCATACAAATAGCACACCATAACATTAGCCCACCCTGAATAGTCGTATATGCAGACCACACTACGATACAGGGATAGCTGAAAGTATTTTCAGAAATCGGGAAGGGGGTCGAAGATACTGCTATTCAAAAACAAAGAGAGTCCTATGAGATTATAGACCAACCCACACCTCTTGTATGAGGCTAAGATGCCTCAGGTAAGAGAGGTAATCCCTTGATGTGCCATCAAGAGAACGCTGGGGGGTGTACTTGAGTCAAAGGACACAACACGCAAAAAGCTGGCTAGCCTAAAACGCAAAGTAGAAAGAAGACGAAGAGGTAGTTCGATACGGTACATGTACCAACTGTAACGAAGGATAAGAGCCGTTTTAGACGTACGCACCCTGGTCTTCTATCCACCTGTCCCTAGTCTCTCACCGCTTCGTAGTTCGTTTCCTTTCCGTACATGCTTTCAGGTTGGCTTGCCTCCTTGTCTTCTGGTACCAACAGCTTCCTGCAAAGTACCAGTCTTCTGCCTGTGAACTCCTCCTCGATCCTCCAGTGCTACACAACAGATCTCAGTATCAAACCTTCGACAATACCTTGCTGTAACGATCGCTCTACTCAATCTCGCTTCGCAGTCACGCACGCTCAAGTTCTCTTCCATTTTTCCCTCCAAGAAAACATAAGAAACGAGGGGACGGCAACGTCAGGTCCGAGGCGTGACTACACGTGACTTGATTTGACATAAAGAACCGGGCAGGTACTAACGAGACGCGAACTGAAAGGAAGACGCGGGTATGCTATGTCGGCCGTAAAGGAGGACAATTACGGGCGGGGTAGTACTTGGGGCTAGCCGAATGTAGAACCTGGTGACAAACTATGTCTACGCGAGGCAAAAGGGTACAAAAGGGAACAGGAGTGGGATACACGAGTATTGGGTGCATCCGAGTCCGAGAACATAAACAGAACAGAACAAAAACAAAAACAAAGGCAGACAAAAACGAAAAACAAAAAAGAGAGATAAAACAAGGAAATACCGCCCCGAAGGCCAACAAGTGTGGCGACAGATAAAACTCAACCCTGAAGGTACAATGACACTGTTGAGTGTAAACTTGCGGTCCGAGTGAAGCAAGCAATACATCATATGTCAGGAGGGAGGTAAACACATCGCGGACGCATATCGAAGATAGCGAACGCAGAAAAGTTCCCCGGTTCCGAGGAAAACAGACAGATAAAACCCAACTCTGAAGGTACAATAACACTGTTTGAGTGTAAACTCGCGATCCAAATGATGCAAGCAATACTTCATGTGTCAGGAGGGAGGTAAACACACCGCGAACGCATATCGAAGATAGCGGAAGCAGAAAAGTGCCCCGGTCCTGAGGAAAACAAACATTATAGTACCTCGTACATCCATCAACCAGTGCCTATTGCCTGCTGGTTAATTGGATGAGGGAGGGTTGCGGGGTCCATCACCGCTCCGTAGGACACCGCGGGCGAGTCCACCAGCCTGATGACGCTGAAGACACCAGGATCCTTGGACAGCGCCTCGTGAAGTGTTGTAGAGCGACCGGAGGAGTTTGATCTTGATCGGGCCCGGGTCGTCGAGGAAGCGGACGATGTAGGAGTCGGCGGGGGAGTTGTTGGTCGAGGCGCGAGGGGCTACTTTGCCCAACCACCATAGACCGTTGTGGGCCTTGTACCAGAGATGTGCTCCAGCGGGGAGGGTGAAGGAGCTGAAGCGGGAGAGCCAGAGAGCGCGCGGAACAAGGCTGTATCCGGGGGCGAGAAAAATCCGCCCCGAGACCGCGACAACTCGCGGTTAGCGGCACCGATGCGCATCTGACGTTATAAGCGGTTGGCCTGGCGGTGTTGCGAAGGTGTCCCCGACCAGTAGCGGAGGATGTGGAGTCGGTGGTGCTGTAGGTCCCGTTCGTGCTCCCATGAAGGGCTGAGAAGTCCGGCCCAGTGCGTCTCGTACATGACGGCGAGAACACCCCCCCGGCCACGAACGAGTTGGTGTCCCGAGATATGTTCGACCTCGAGGCGTTCGGGCGGTGGGGAGATGTCATCGAGGGTGACGTGGAAAGGCGGGGACTTTGCCGAAAATGAGTTGAGCACGTACTTGGTGAGGTCGGCGGGGAGATGTTTTGGCAGATCTTGAATGTCGTCAGGGTTCCGGCAAGGCTTGCATCGGACGACGGAGACGCGAGGCTTGGAGTCGCGTCCAGGCATGTCGGAAGGGAGGTCGAAGTACAAGAGTTTGTCGTGAAGAGGTCGGCCGTCCGGAACGGCGGAAGCAGGAGCCGGACCCACGGCGAGGATCTTGAAAGGGCCGATCCAGTTGAACGAGAGCTTGGTCTTGAGGACTACGGCGTCGGTTCCTTTCCTGGCGCCTTGACGTATGGTAGCGGCAGTGTTGTAGATCCACGCCCACCCGCCGACGGAGAACGGTGGGGAAAGGCGGAGGGCGTCCATGATGGGGGCGTTGCGGCGGTCGAGACGCGAGACGTAGATGGCGTGTAGTTCTCGGACAGCGCGGTAGGCGCGTTGCTGCCGGGCGGTCGCGAGGTCGATGTAGGCGAGTTGGTCCCGGTTGAGGCTTTGGTGCCCGCCGATGTTGGGTGGGTCGAAGACGGTGAGGGGGAGTCGAGGGAGGCGGCCTATGTGGACTTCGTTGGGGGCAAGCCCGGTGGCGGCGCTGACGGAGTTGTTGTAGGCGCTCTCGACGTGCGGGAGGTATATGTCCCAATCGGTCTGTTGTCCGTCGCCGACCATGGCGAGCATCTGGGCCATGATGTGGTTGACGCGCTCGACTCCGCCGTTGGTGCAAGGGTGGTAGGAGCTCGTGGCGATCTTGTTGATGCCGAGGCGCTCATAGAGAGCGCGGGAAAGTCTGGAGCATAATTGGAGACCGTTGTCGGAAAGGAGTGTGACGGGGCATCCCCAAAGAGGGATGTAGCGGTCCACGAGGATGTCGGCCGTGCCGGATGCGGTGAATCCAGTCTCGGTGGTGGCGTACATGTCAGCGCGGCGGCTAAAACGGTCAGTGAAAATCAGGATGTAGACGTTGCCTCGGGTTGTGATGGGCAGGGGCCCGAAGTAGTCGACGCTGACGAGGATGCCGGGGCCATTGGGTAACGGCAGGGAAAGGGTGGGCCAGCGGATGGTCTGGCGCGAGGTCTTGCGCGCCTGACACTTGAGACAGCGGCGGAGCCACCATCGGGTAGAGATGTCCATGCCGATCCACCAGTAGAAGCGCATAAGCATACTGAGTGTCCGAGAGACACCCAGGTGGCAAGAGGTGGTGGAGTGGCATGTGTGCAGGATCCACGGCCGCATCAGCATAGGAACGTAGATGCGAGGGGGTGGGGCGGAGGGCGGGGCAAGGGAAGGGTCGGCCTGGCGCGGAGGGGCAGGTGGCGTACGGTGGACGAGGAGGACGGTGTCGTCGTCGGAAACGTGCAGTTGGCCCTTTGCAGCAAGGGTGAGGACCTCCGAAGGACGGGGCGACGGGCCGAGGGGATGTAGTCCAAGAGATCGTCCGGCGGCGGCGAAGGGGAGCCCAAGGACAGGAAGCGGAGGGCCCCTGAGCAGAGGGGTTCTTCGCGCTGTTCGCGCGCCCAGTCGGTGTAGGTGTAGCGCTCGACGCGGGAACGAAGGTGTAGATCGTCATCAGGCTCGACAACGGGTTCCGGCAGTCGAGGCGGAGTAGAGAAAAGTCCCGGAACGGCAGGTGGTGACGGGGCGGGTGCGGGTACTGTCGTGGGTGTTGTGGCTGTTGCCGTAGGCGTGGCCGGGTATTGTGCGTCGCGGCGGCGGGCTGTACCGGTGCGTCGGGATAGCAGTCGCGGCGTTGGAGTGGGAGGGCGACGGTGGGTGGGAGGAGGTCTTGTGGTCTTGGTAGAAGAAGTCTGGCGTTCAAAGCCGTAGTCCGTGGGTGCACGCGGAGCGCCAGCGGCAGCG
Source organism: Saccharina japonica (assembly GCA_008828725.1). Taxonomy (NCBI): domain Eukaryota; class Phaeophyceae; order Laminariales; family Laminariaceae; genus Saccharina; species Saccharina japonica. Next base: position 9,705 of record MEHQ01004018.1, on the reverse strand, counting down.
GCGGAGCGGTGACGAGTCCGAGAAGAAATCAGGCCTGACGAGGTACGAGGAGTGGCCGAAACCGAGACGCCCGAGGTGGGCGATGGGGAGACGGAGGATGGCCTGGAAGCCAAACCAGGAGGAGCTCCAGCGACCACGGCGGCTTTCTCGGAGCTGGGAGGCGATTCGGCGATGGGGTCAAGGGCGGAGATGTGACCGACGGAAACGCGGCAAGGCGAGTCGACGGTGGGGTCTTGAACGTGGTGTGGACCAGCGGAGACGCTGCGAGGCGGATCTGCGGTCGAGTCTTGTGCAAGGCGTTGACCAGGGGAGAGGCTGCGAACCAGTCCGTCGGTAGGGTCTTGGGCAAGGCGGGGGCCGGGGGGAAGGCGGTGGGGCGTTCCGAGCGCGGGCTCTTGGCAAAGAGGGGCGGGGAAATCGGCGCGCTGATCCGCGGCGAGGTCTTGGCAAAGCGCGGGCCGGGGGTAAGACGCGGCGGCGTCCGGACGGCGGCGGTCTTGGCAAGCTGGGCCGAGCTGGTAAGGTGGTGGTGGTGCTTCCGTCAGCCAGGTCTTGGGCCGAAGAGGGGCCGCGTGGGAAGCGGCGGGGCGACCTCCGGTCGCGGGTCTGTGCAAGGCGGACACGGCGCCGCCGGGGAAGGCGCGCAGGCGTATCCGGCCGCGCGGTCGTGAGAAGTGGCACGAAGGCAGCAAAGGCGCGTGGCGTCCGCGCGCCGGCGTCTGCGCCGCCAAGGTTTGCGACCGCAGGCGAAGCGTGGGCGTCCGTCGCAGGTCTTGGCCAAGAGCGGGCGGGGCGGATATGCGGCGGGCATCTCGCGGCGGGTCTGGCAAGGCGGGTGCCGGGGCGAAGGCGGCGGGGAAACCTTCCGCGGCGCTTGTCTTGGGCAAGAGCGAGGCCGGGGAGAAAGGCGGTGAGGCGTCCAGTGGCGGTGTCTGCAGCAAAGAGGAGGCCGCGGGGAAAGCGGCCGGCGGCGATCCGGCGCGAGTCTGCGCAAGAGGGCCGGGCGCAAACGGCGGGCATCCGTCCGCCGACAAGTCTTGGGCACAAGCGGGCGGCCGGCGGGACGCGGCGCCACGCCGATCCGGCGGCGGCTGCTCTTAACGGGAAGGTAGAAGTGCAGGATCCGGATACGTGTATGAAGCGCTACAAAAGTCTTGCGAGTCCGGATGTCCATGATTGTGCAGTCCGTGACCGCAACGTCTCCGAAGTCCGTTGCGTGACATGAGTGGGAGTCGGGTGGGGTCGGGGGGGCTGGAGTCGGCAGGAACGAGCCCACCCAAGCCGATGCCGGGGGTGGAAGGCTCGACCGTAGTAAAACCGCAGGCGTGGATAAGATAGACGCCAACGGTGTCGGGGCTGGTAAGACGATTTGGGCCGGTGCGGTCGAGTTCGGTGGCCGGTTGGGGGAGGCGGGAGAGGAAGTCGGCGTTGCCGTTGGCCGAGCCTTTCCGGTATTCCAGGGTGTAGGTGTAAGCGGAGAGAAATTCCAGCCAGCGCTGGACGCGAGCATTGTGTTCGCCGACCTTGGTGATGTTCTCGAGGGCCTTATGATCGGAGTATATAAGGAACTTGGTGGACCAAAGGTGGCCCCGGAGGCGTTTGATGGCCCAGACGATGCTACCAGCTTCGAGGTCGAGGGGGGTCCAAGATCGTTCGTTGTCGAGGGTGCTGCGGCTGATGAAGACGATGGGACGTACGGCACCGTCGGATTGTTCTTGTTCGAGAGTTGCGCCAAAACCGTCGATGCTGGCGTCGCAGTAGAGGCGGAAGGGGCGGAAGTGGTCGGCGACGGCGTCCCAGTCCGGGTAGACCAGTATCGGAGGTGTGGCGAGTTCGTTGAGGATCTGACGGACGATGGCTTCCATTTCCGGGGTGAAAACGAACTTGGCACCCTGCTTAAGTAGGGCATTGATGGGGCGTAGGCGGGTGGAAAGGTTCTTGAGGAACTTACGGTAATACCCGATGCCGCCAAGGAGGGAACGGGTTTGCTTGGTGTTCGTGGGCATGGGCATCTTGGTAAGCGCAGCAACCTTGTCAGCGTTAGGGCTAACGCCGGACGAGGAGATTGTATGTCCCAGAAAATCGGCGTCGGTGGCGCCAAGCTTCGCTTTAGAGGGAGAGAGTTTCAGGTTGTGCTTTCGGAGGCGTTCGAAGAGGGAGCGGATGTTGGAGACGTGGGCGGAGGGGTCGGGGTCGAAGACTATGACATCATCGAGGTATGCTGCTACGCGGTCGAGGTCCTTGATGACTTCGTTGATGACCTTGACGAACCAGCCGGGCGCGGCGTTGCTACCTTGGGGCATGACGAGCCACTCGAAGAGTCTGGTAGGCGTGCAGAAGGCTGTCAGCAGTATGGTGTCCTTGTCGATGGTAATCTGGTGAAACGAAGAGACGAGGTCGAACAAAGAGAAAATGCGTCTTTTGCCCAGGGAGTCAAGGACCTCGTCGACGCGGGGGATAGGAAGCTGGCCAAGGGAGCTGATGGCGTTGAGCTTCTTGTAATTCACCGTGATTCGAACATTGCCGTCCTTCTTGGGGATGGCAACCATGGGGCTGGCGTACGGAGAGGTCGAGTGTTGGATGAGGCCGGCGGCAAGGTATTGGTCTAGTACAGCGTCGGCCTGTTTGGCCAGGATGGGGTTAATGCGGTAAGGGCGGGAGAACACGGGAGCGCTGTCTGGTGGGACGGAGATCTTGAACGGAATGAGCGAACACGAGCCGAAGTCGGTCTTGGACGTAGAGAAAACATCCGGGAAGACGCAAAGGACGTCTCCCAGGGCGGTGATGACCGATGGTGACCAACCCGAACCGTGTAGGTCGAACGTGATGTCGCGCAAGTGGAGAGGGAGCCGGTCCCAGACGCGGAGAAAGCTTGTCCGCTGGTCGTCGTCCAGGCGCTCCAGAAGCTCGGGGCAGGGTGTCGTCGTAGTACGTGGGTCTGGAGCGTGTGGACCATCGTCGGCCACGGGAATGTTGTCGTGCAGGGCGTGGACGTCGATGGGTTGGTGGCTCGGGGGCTCGGTCTCGGGGGAGTCGTGGAGGGCGGAAATGGGTATCTGTATGAGCGGAGCAGAGGAGGTTCCAAGGAGGTCGCCAGGTTCAAGATCGGTGAATCCCGAGAGCGGGATGGTTTGGTAACCATCGGCGACGAAGAATTCGGTATCGGAGGAAAGGCCGTCGAGCGGGAGCATGTCGACCAGGTAGTGACCTGTAAGGGCGGGAATGCCCGAGGAGCGAACTAGCTTGACCGGGACGAGGCTTGCCGTAGGGGAAAGGGAGATGGCATTAACACGAGCGAACTCGAGGTGCAGTGTGTCGGTTGACGGGCGGTTGTCGTGGATGAAGGTTGGGAGGCCATCGGTGCAGGGGGTGGTCAGCGAGAGTTCGCCAAAGGTCGGTTGGGAGGGCAGACGGGGCAAGGTGGTGTACGTACGTTGCTCGAAGCGCATCCAGCTGTCGCGTCCCAGGAAAACAGGGTGTTGCATAGTGCCGTCCGGGACGATGCAAGCCCACACGGCAAGTTCCGCGGAGGGAGTACCGCCGTGTCAAAACTGGATGCTGAGTCGTACGGAAGTCGAGGTGAGGAGAGGGGCGGATTTTCCTAAACCTCCCCAAGAACGAGGGGTTGCATGTCGTTCGCAGGTATCCGACGCGGCGTCGTCGCTCTTTATACGGCTCCAAGCACCTGCAGAAATAAAAGTTTGCGGGGAGCCGGTGTCGAGGAGGGCTACGAGGCCGTAGCGGTTGGATGCCGAGGGGCCGCTGTGCACCTTGATCCTGGTGGTGAAAGAGGCGTCATCGACGGTAATGGTACCGCTCGAGAGGCCTGGTCCGTGTTCGGCGAGGGAAGGTGAGGGGGGAAAGGGGAGGTCAACTCCGCATGAGATGGCAGAAACCAAAGTACACGCCGGAGTTGCTTCCGGCAGGAAAGGAGGCAAAAGGTGGTCCAATGTAGAGGTCCCGGTTGGGGGAAGAGGGGCGACGCTGATCTCGTGGATCCCATTGTCGGAGGGGGAAACACGAGTGGCACGCGGGCGGGGCAGGGGGGCAAGGTGTCGGCAAATCTTCATGAGGATGTCACCGAGAAGGTTGAGGCCTGTCCAGCGCGGAGGTCGCAAGGCTTGCTCGTCGTCCGCCTTGAAGCCGATGCCCCAGACCAGATCGTAAGGGCTGGCTTCGGCGAGGAACTTGTCGCCGGTGTCGACGAGTTGTTGGCGCAGAGGGGGGGCGGAGAACTTGGCGAGGTTGCCTTGGTATACGATGTCGAAGCGTCGTTGCTCCCAAAGTTCCTGCGAAAAATTGGAGACCGAGCGGCCGAGGTGTTTTTGTCGCGCTGGGTCCGAAGAGGCCATGATTTTCCGGCGAGTCGCTGTGTCGCCGAAAAGCTTGGCCTTCTCCGACATCATGTGCTGCTCCGTGCAGTTGAAGTGCTCGTTGTCGACGGTGAACGTCGAGGGGTACCACTGAGGGCATGTCTTAACTTCACTTCGCGGGCATTGGAACGGAACGAACGTAAAATTATTTGCCTGAAAAAGTGGTGCTGATTGGATATTGAGAAACAAAAACACCGAACAGATTCCAAGCGTTCCAAGCTGTCCGTAAATTTGTAAAGAGGAAGCGTATGTGTCAAAACAGTAATCCTTGTTCAGCAGAACCGAACGGCCCACTTGGAACGAGATTTACGGCAGTTGATTGGTGCTGGAATGTTGCAACTGGTTGCGACATTTGCTGGGAGGCCCACGAGGGCATGAGGCAAAATGAGATGACATGGGAGCACGCGATGGAGCACGTGCAGACGCCACAGGTCTCGCCTGCGGTAGGAGCCACGCGATACGGCCATGGCCTGTACAGGAGGCTCACGAGGGAAAAATTCGGGTGGCGAACGAGACTGTGGCGATAGATATCTAGCAAAAACGCTGGACCGATGTTCACAGAAGCACCAGGATCCCTCGTCGAGCCGCGACGGCGATATCATAACTTCTAGATTTGTCCCGAGGGTGCCACTTGGACGGCTAGCACTGCTTGGTCTGAGGCATGCCAGGCGCTCTATTTGCGTGTGAAGCTATCCTCTGTACCAGGAGCACTCGCTGCCTACGTGACGGTACCCCTGTCCTAGAGTCCAGCTGCACAGTCCCGAGGCAAATTTCATGGGTTACTTTCTGTTGCGGCCTGTTCCAGGATCGGGTGCCTAAAAATTCGATCGGACACAAACCGCAAAAACAGCATGGAATGGAACGAACGAACGCGAATAGTCTCGTTCCGTTCCAGCCATTCCAAGCTATCGAATGGAGTTAAGACACGGCCTGAGAGAAAATCGACGAGCGGTCCCAGAAGAACAGTGTCTGCGAGGCGGTCAGGATAGAGGGGAGGGGCGTGGAGCAGAGAAGGGATGGGGACGTTGTCGGGCCGGTAGTGCCCGAGAGCGTGGGGGGGATGGTCGATGAAGTAGAGTCCCCGGGGGGCTGTCCGTGTTGGCGGGGTGCTTGGGACTGGCTGGCCCGGGAGTCCCTCCTGCAAGCGTTTTCTGTACGCGAAGGAGAAGGGAGGCACTCGGAAGAGTATGCGTTACCTGCAGTGGTCCGAGACCGGGGGGTGGGTGGCGGTGCTGGGGGCTCCTGGCAAGGTCTTGTTGACGAAGTCGAGTCTTCCGCGAGAGAGGTCGCGGGAAAGCTGTCCCTTGGGCCCAGGGAGAGCGGTATTGTCAGTACGGGGTGGTCAGCTGCGAGTCCAGAATCGCTAGAGATCACGGTTGGTGCTGTTATTCCACGGGGTCGGCGGACGGCGGAAGTCGTGCGCGAACGGTATCTACGGTCACGGAAAGGAGAAGATACGGGGGTCGATGGCCCAGGAGTAGAGGCAGGGTGGCCGGGGTGGGAGTGGATGCCGCTATTAGCCGTGGTTGTCGAGGTGTCCACAAGATTGGCGATGTCTGCAGAAATTTCGGCAATGGCGGTCATGGCGCGACGTCGCGCATCGAGGGCGGACGCGGAGGGGAGCAGAGTGGGAGGGCTCGGCGTGCCCACCCCCTCCTGCCCACACCTCAAGCTAACCGCTATTGCAAGGGGGCCAACCCGTGTTCGAGTGGTTAATATTGAAGATGGGTTGAGGGGGGGGTATGGGGGTGGAGAGGGTCGGGCGGAAGGGTTGGACCAGGTAACGCGCGAGCATCTTGAGAGGTACCCGGTGGGGTCGCGTACAGTGCTGCTGGTGCAGTCGCGAGCAGGTCTTCACCATCGGCCGGTCAATTGGTGCGGAAGGTGCCAGGCTGACGCGAGTTGTGGTTGCCGCCGTTGCTGGAAGGTCCGAGGCGCATATTTGATGTGGACGGAGAAGAGGAGGGCTGGGTGGCAGAGCCGGTAACGATTAGGGCAGAGGAGGGGGGTAGGGGGGGGTAAGCTGCTGCGACGGGTTGCCCTGGTTTTGTCGGTGGGTGGAGGAGTAGTTGGTCCACTGGGAGCCGGCAGAGTTGTTGTTGTTGGGGCGTTGTCCCTTGCAGTGGGAGCGGGAACGGCGGCTGCTGTTCGAGTTGTCGGAGGAGTGCTGTCCCCTCGAGGTCGAACGCTTGGTCTGGGCTCCGGAGTAATGGCGCTCGTGTTGTCCCCTGCGGTAAGAAAGCATACGTTGCTGCCAAAGCTGGAAGGCGTAGCCTCCATCGTTGAGCTCGCCCAGGGTGGGGTTGAGGAGGCCGGTTTCGTTACGGAATGTTATCTAATATACGATAGGATACGATCCAGCCGTAAGATATGTTATAGAAACGGGTATCATATCTAAACTGTTGGATGCCGTTGTTCTATCTTGCTCATACAAATAGCACACCATAACATTACACCTTAACACGAGTCTAAAAACGGCGCTTCGATGAGTATGTACAGAAAAAACTCGAATTTTACAGCAGCAGCGCGTGTTTCTACTGCTGCTGCTGTAACGAGCCAAGATGAGTGCACACACCGCAGGCTACAAGCGTTAAAACAATAAAAGGTGTCAACGTTATACGGTGGTGTTGCTGGACGTATTTTGCAATGGTCCGCAGCCCTTGTTTAGGGGCGGTTACAACCTGCCTCTGGTCCCATCAATTTCCCTGGTGCACACATCTGGACAACCGACTTGCTGTGTTTTTTGCAGTTCGGAGCGACACGCCTTGCCGACAGATCGGAGGACAATGTGCCGGCCGCAAGGGCTCAAATGGCGCCGGCATTGGATAGACGGTAGCTTCATGTGCTTGTGTTACCGAACAGGCCTTCTCTTCCGTCATATCGATCGGTGGGGCAAAATGTCTTTGGTGTATAATATTGTATATACAGGTACGTATAATCATTTCTAGGCTGTTCGGTATTTTTGTGATTCTACGAAAAAAAAACGCATCTGGAATTTTCCTGGAAGAAAACGTGTCTTTCTCAGATGGTGACCCCTGCATTACTAAGTCAAAAACAGATTTCGGAGGAAAATTTAAACAAAATTTCTACGATGTCGTACCCGATTAACAATCCCGTATATACGTATGATAGCCCTAGACGCGTGCTATTATACGATAATAAAAGGGGTAGCACTTTTTAGCTGAAACGTTTTCGGAATGACATGACGGGGCTCCTTAACCCATTCGGAACTGAAAACAACACCCCACACTAATTCCAAGCAGTTTGTCCCCAAATACGGGGGGCCAGTTCTTAAGGGATTGACCCAAAATTGACGGAATTTCATTCTTGTTATGCAATAATAGCTTTCGTCTGCCAAGGGTTTTGTTCATCGGGTATATATATACTATAAGTATACCTGATATGTTTATTTCAGACTGTTTAATTTTAATTTATTTTAATTTATTTTAATTATTTCTCCCCCCACAAATAGACGCACACTTCCTGAATTCTACAGCCTCAGATTGTGTCCCCCTCATACGGGATGTACACCCTACATGAGGACATATTATATAAAATCCGTAAGTACGCGCGATCGAAGTATTACACTCAGCTAGCAAAGATGAGCTTCGACGAAATCCTCGAGCTCACAGCTGTTGTTTTTTTTTTAATTTTTAAATATATATATACGTACGAGTACATAGCACATTTATTTTCCTCGATAATCAGTTTTTGTGGGTGAGGTACAGGGCTCCGCAAGTGACCACCCTTAGAAGGCAAAAAAAAAAAAAAATGTGCACGCACCTCTACCGTAGCACGCGTCCTAAGTATTACAACGAAAACTATTGCCACACAAAAAACGAAATTCCGACGATTTGGGGTGAAATAAGCCATTCAGAACTGAAAAACTTGTCCCACACTAATTCCAAGTAGTTTTCCCCCAAATTCGTGGGACCAGTTCTTAACGGGTTAAGGAGCCCCGACCCCACCGTGTTATGGTATTGCTGGAATGATGTGGAATCGCTTGGCAAATGCGTACCTGGTACGATCAGGTATAATAATCGTATTGGTAGTACTTGGAAGGCGGTATCTAAGATGGGAACCAGGGGTTCCCAGGTATTATCTACTATCTACCCCCGGCTTTCAGTCTTCATCGTGGGAAAAGGAATAAAACTGCTCTTCTTCTATCTCTAAGCAAACAACACACGCGAGTACCAACGAGTACCCATTCCGAAAACGGTTCAGCCAAAAAACGGTATACCTCTACCTCTAATATCGTACGAGTAGCACGCGTCAGTATCCCCATCAATGATCTACGTATATAGGTCTTTTGGGCGGATATACCGCAAGAACGCGAGTTATCGCACAGGGAGGAGGGGTAACGCGAGTTATCGCACAGGGAGGTGGGGTGACGCAAGTTATCTCGCACAGGGAGGGGAGGGGTGACTGACGCGGTTTCTTTTTCGGCGCTCGATTTATTTCTCGACGGCGGCAAGTTTTTTTTTTTTTTTTTTCGGAAGATAATATGGCTCTCTGCTCGACCAGATTTTTTTTGTTTTTTTTGTTTTTCGCCGAAAACACCTTCTTCGGTTGGTGGATGTTGGCTCTCTCTATCCGTTTGACGATAAAATCACGGTGTGTCCCCACCTCGATTAGTAGGGCTGGGCACTGGCTGACTCAGTCAGTAGCGATGCATACTGTCGTCATAATCAATCAGTATACTGGATTGCAGCAGTATATTGTCTCTCCTTTCTCCTCTCTCCTTCCGAAACGCATTTAGTGGGTTTCCGTACTATAATATGGCGTGTTTCTTGGACGTACATGGGAAAATAATCTGGCGTGTTTCTTGGACGTACATGAGAAAAAATCTACTGCCGAATATACTGGACGGGTCAATCAGTAGATTCCTACTGCCAGTATATTACTACTGCCAGTACATACTGTGGCAGTGCCCAGCCCTATCTACTAGTAATACACCCTCTTCGCTCTCTGTTCGTGACAAGGACGAACGAACACAAAAAAAAAACAAAAAAAAAATGTAGCGAACTTCCCTCTCCACGTAACCAACCACCCCACCCCCCTCGGGGGCACAGCCATCCGTTTCACCAGCCGAGTGCTGCACAAAAAACGAAACATAATCGACCCCCCCCCCCTTCATACGGTGCTCCGCCTCGAAGGGGATGCGTGGTCAATGGTCAAATGATTAAGGCAAGCCACAAATGAGTACACCCCCCCGCCCCTGTCCATATGCAAGTCCGCCTCACAGGCGGTTCTTAGCAGGATGCAGCTCACCCTCCATGCGACTCGCCCAATACCTCACGGCGCTTCACGCTTGGTGCAAGCAATGTCTGCC
>MEHQ01000742.1:27509-99495 GCA_008828725.1 Saccharina japonica | reverse complement strand
GCTGCTGCTGCTGCTGCCGCCGATGCGGGCGGCCTCCCGAGCCCCAGCCACGCCGAGGCCTTTGCGGCGAAGCTCGAACACGAACTGGCGGCGCAACCGTGCCTGCATTCGATGATGAACAACAGCAGCAGTAGTACGAAAAGTACGTCGAAAATTTTGAAAAAAAATCACGCAAGGTATGTACCGTATATTTCCGTAAATATAGGGAACGTTTTGATATTTATATAAATACATTAACGTTCCTTACATTTCCGGACATAGGGGTAGTCTAGCCTACCATACATACTTCGAGCAGTGGTACTGTAGTTATGCCGCTACAGTTGATAGTACGCATGTGGACAAGAGAGAGAAGAGAGAAGGTGACAGCCAGAGCGACACGGACAGCATGCGGTGTGCGCACATCCACCTGCGCACGTGACCACGAGCGCAAACTGTATTGCAGGCACGAGCCTAGATCCCCATGCCCAGAACTACAAACAGGCCTACTGGGGAGAGATATCGTCTGCTGCGGAGCAGGGTACAAGTTCCCGCTCTAAAAGATACCGCCGTCCGTGCAAAATGCAATGAAACAAAAGGCTGTCCTCACCGTCACGTCGTCGACCACTCCTGTGTCGTGAAAGTTCTGGCGCAGCGCGCGTTTGACATCTTCCAACGAAGGTCCCCTCTCCTCCTCCTCCCCATTCTCATTCACCACCTGTTGCCGCCGCTGGTGCTGCTGCTGCTGCTGCCCCTTTTCATCTACCCAACAGTTTTTTGTCGTCCTGTGTTCTTCCTTCTCCTTTTCCTCCTCCATTGCCCGCGCCCCGCGTGGATCCACTGCACGGGATCTTGTCAATTCCAGTGACTCAATAAAAGTCTGGTGAGCTTCTCCAACCACCGACATGGCCCACGGGGTGTAGCAACCGCAACCGACAGCAGATCCACGGCCCATCCATGGCCCAAGGTTCGAGAGCGTGAAAAAATCGGGATGCATGCACCCCGGATCTTCGGTGCTTCGCGGGTCTATTGGAAAACCTTTTTCGAGGAGCTCGAAGCTCGAATGAAAAAATAACACATTTCAAGCTCACAACACCGGCGGACAGCCGCATCAGCGCACCAAAGACCGCCATGTCGCGCTTCGCGAGGCTTGCAACTGGTTTGCGAGACTTCGGGAATGACATCAACGCGAACATTTCCAAGGCGCTCAACATCTCCAAGGTAAGAAAGCCATCTACGTAATCCAGGACAGAACACTGATTTAAAAAAAAAAAGTCGCTCGTATACAAACAAGAACACGCATATTTTGGCACGTTGCTTGTGCTTGTAGCACTTCAACAAGTCCACGTTTGGGTGCCGTGCGTCGCGGGTAGTGCTCCCACTCCGGCACCGGGTTGATAGGCGGGTCTCCATGCCAGGGCTCATTGCGTCGCCGGAACTTTTTCCTCGTGGTGGCTGTGGCAGATGCGTGCGCACACCAAGTTGCGGCCCTCCCTTTATACGACTCGCGTCTCTTGAACTCTTCCTGTTATATAGATCAACACCCCCCTGTACGTAGGGTAGCGTCCTTTTTTTTTGTTGATCGCTCCGTACGCTGGCTGCACTGCTCTCTACAGCAGCAGCAATACCTGTCCAGCCGACGTGGGCAGCTGCTGGCACTGCAGCAGCAACAGAAGCAGCAGCAAGCTGCGAAGCAACGAGAGGAGATCCTCCGTGATAGCAGATCGTCGCGCCTTGTATATATGTACGGGGAAACGAAGCACTCGAAGCACCCGCCATCGCAAGCGCTCGTTGGATTGGGTGCATAATACGGATACGACTGCGGGGTAATTATTTACAGACTTTACAGGTCATGTTTTACGTCTACTTGGTACAGCACTGAGCAGTGGTAGTACCACTATGTCCGGAAATGTAAGGATCGATTTGGTATTCACATACATAACAAACGGTCTTTACATTTCCGGAAAAACGTGACACATATTTATATCATATGTACATACCTCGTACGTGTGTACCACCCCGCAACATCGACAATCGTATTATAGGAGCAACTGCTGTTGTCTGTAGTATTAATGCTCGTACGTAGTGGACCGTATTATAAGTCGTCGCGGCCGTTGCTGTTGTGTTGTTTGTCAATGTTTGTAATGAAAACCATACACTCATGACGCGTACTATGTACAGGTTGCACGTGCAAATATTTTTGTGCAGGATGCCGGTTTTAATGGGTGAGGCTGGCCTTTTGGGCCGCATGTTTTTTTTAAAAAACGCCATCAAAACACGCGGCGGAGCCGCGTGGCTGCCCCTGCCGACCTCGTACTCCCCAAGGGGTTGAGGTTAGGGTTAGGGTTAGGGGTGTGTCTGGGGTTGGCTTGGTCTGGGTCGACGGGCAAGGATGCAATTGGCCACACACAGCCTGCACACAAAAATTGCAGGTGCAACCTGCACATAACGCACGCCTGCACTCATGCACCACTGAAAGACAGAAGAGACATGTTATACATACCAGGTACCAGGTATACAGCACGTACATGATAGCAGGTACCAGGCACCAGGCACCGCTGGTCCGCTGGATGTTACCGTTGTTATTTTGTGTTGGCTATCCGGCAGACAGCAGTAGTACGTACTCATAGTGATGTGCAGGGTGTGTCAATCGCAAAAAATTACCAAGAAACCGAAAATGTATGCACGTATAATACACACGGCTGTGTGTGTTCTTCGCTTTAAATCGCTGTATATACAAAGGCGTAAAAGCACGACACCCCAAACCGGCTTTTTGGCATTTTGATGCACAACAAGCCTCCCGCAATCAACACGCCCCTGCATCTCATCCGTCAAATACGAAGCTTGTCGTTGTTAATTTTTTGTTTTTCGGGGTTCCGTACGTAATGGTATTGCTTTGTCTTCCTATTATAGGCAAAATGATCTACAATACAGCGTATATAGAGACTGTTCATAGAGAGATCCGAGGTCCAAGATCCCAAGTGTCCGTGGTCATACCGGTAAACCGCTGCTGCTGCTGTTTGTACGACGAGATAGAGAGCACCGCACGTGGACTTACTTGCCTATTGTTTCGTTTCGCATATACTGCCCTGTACCACGGCTGTCTTCCTGTATGTCTGCACCACAGGGACGTATACTATCAGTACTGGGATATCGCTTCGCCTCCGCGTAGCATCTCTGTGTGGTGGTTTTGTGACCACATAATAACTTGTTTCTCTCTAGGATGAAGAATCGGCACGGACACTGGGTTGTGCTGGATGCCGACGGGTGTATAGAAAGAACGGTTCAGTGTGAAGAACACACACACACTCTCAGGTAAAAGTACTGCCTGATTCGACGAGATTCGACGAGGGGAAGAAAGTGCTGAAATCTTCTCGCGATAAAAATGCAAGGCACAGGTGTGTGTGTGTGTTCTTCACATTAAACCTTCCTTTCTACCCGTCGACATCCAGCACAACCCAGTGTCCGTGCCGATTCTTCGTCCTAAAGAGGTACCAGTTCTGTGGTAACAAAACTACGACACAGAGATACTACGCTGCAATGCAGTAAGCAGAGCAGCCAATGCAATGCCATGCACGACAGGCACGACCTGCGCTGCTAGCAATCCAGCTCCGAGTGAAAGTATCGCCCCGGTAGACCAGTGGTCAGCTTCAAAGACTACTGGCATTGGTACCCAAGTTCGAATCCCACCGTGGTGAGATTTTTACTTTATTTGAAAAAATAAAAAGGAACCAATTGCTGAGAGCGCCTTCGTGGCGTGGGTAGGCGGAATCCGACGCAAGTCGACGAGGGAAGAGAGTGCTGAAATCTTCTCGCGATAAAAATGTAAGGCAAGCACCGTAGTGGGGAGGGGGGAGAAGAGCCTACTTAGTGACCCCGGATCTGAGTTACGACTGAAGAGGGAGACATAAAAGAAGGGCGAAGATAATAAATGGGATGGACAAAAAAAAAAAAAAAAAAAAAGTGGGGAGGGAGGAGAAGAGTGAGTTACGACTATCATACAGTATTGATGAGAGGGAGAGAGAAAAAAAAGGGCGACGATAGTAAATGTGATGAAGAAAATAAATAAATACATTACGAGTATATGCCATGGGTATTGGATTGCAGTTTGCAGTGAAATGAGGCCTCTCAGTCAGTCCTCAGTCGCGGTTAATACCACCGCGTTGATTTTGCTGTTTCAACCTCATGGGCTATGACGCTCCAAAGCCCATAGGTTTCAACGCGGCGTGCAAACATCGGAGAGTGATCCCCTTGGTATATAGGCTACTAACACTACTGCTGCACTGCGAGTACGTAGTTTCGTCGTGTGTGTGTTCTTCACATTAAACCTTCCTTTCTACCCGTCGACATCTGTGCCGATTTTTCATCCCACGAAGAGAGATACCAATAAGTAACTGCTACGTAGTTATAATATCATACGAGTATGTACGAGTATTGTTGTATCTCATATATTACACGAATGCCTGTTGATGTTTTCCTACAGCGTTGGAGCCCACCGAAATTTCTGACCGAAATTTCTGACCGGGGTATATATCTTCTTGCAGTTGACAAATGCCTCGGACTACGTTTAAATGTTAATAAATGTGTCCGTACTGTAAAATGATTGGCACGCAAAAGTTTGTGCGAAACAAAAGTTTCAGCTGATGTACTGCTGCTGTAGTATGTACATACCTGGTACCAGGTATAAACGTTTTTTGTTGGGCATTACGTAGCCAAAATAGGTATACCTACGCACTTTGAGCCATTTATAGGTACACTGCATAATGTACCCCGGAAAAGGCTTCCTGGCTCGCCTGATATTGGGTCTGCTCTCCATTCTACCTACAAATGGCTCAAAGTCGTACGAGTAGTTACACCTACTCTCGGATACTCAATTTACGTGTCACCTGTTTTTGGCTTCAAGTGTACCTATAAATGACTCGAACGATCGCTTTTTGGCAACTGAAACATAGACGGCCACACCAGATGCCGGGACTGTCAACCAGCCGACCGTACCTGTCAACCAGCTGACCGTACCTGTCAACACAAACGCCCAAAAATACTGCCAAACACTACGAACGCAAGTGACGCCGGAGACAACACAGGTCACCTAACTAACTGGACGCCCGACTCATTCTTCTGAATTTCATATGTACCAATCCACATATACGAAGTTCTTATATTTCTTCGTGAAGCTCAGCTTGTCTCGTGTTCTTATGGTGCCTTGCAGTAGTTTTTAACAAGGGCATTAGCCAAAAATAGGTATACCTACGCACTTTGAGCCATTTATAGGTACACTGCGTAATGTACACCGGAAACGGCTTCCGGGCCCGCCTGATATTGGGCCTGCGCTCCATTGTACCTACAAATGGCTCAAAGTGCGCAGGTACACCTATTCTCGGCTACTCAATGTGCGTATCACCTATTTTTGGCTTCAACTGTACCTATACATGGCTCGAACGATAACTTTTTGGCAACTGAAATATGGACAGAAGGCCACATCAGATGCCGGGACTGTCAACCAGCCGATCGTACCAGTACAACCACTGACACTGCGGAGCTAACACGCATCACCTACAAGCGAGTAATCGTATCGCGATCAATGCATACGTATTCAGCACGACACCCCTCCTACGCACACACATATATATACGATGCGGAGAAACAACAATGACGAGTGTTTCCATGCCGTTATGCTGAAATACAATAAACATACTGTAGTGCAGTATATAGTAGGAGAAACTTTGGTATATATACGTGTACATAATAATACCATACGGTTACGAGGGGGTCTAAGTTACACAGCCGTTGGCGCGGTCCGGAACAATATTCCATTCGTAGCAAACGTGGGTGAATGTGCGGCGGTCTGTCTATATTTCAGTTGCCAAAAAGTGAGCGTTTGAGCCATTTATAGGTACAGTTGAAGACAAAAATAGGTGATACGCACATTGAGTAGCCGATAATAGGTGTACCTACGCACTTTGAGCCATTTGTAGGTACAATGGAGCGCAGGCCCAATATCAGGCGGGCCCGGAAGCCGTTTCCGGTGTGCATTACGCAGTGTACCTATAAATGGCTCAAAGTGCGTAGGTATACCTATTTTTGGCTAATGACCTTTTAACAAAGGTACGTACAGTAGCGGAGGCACGCTTGTGTATACCAGTATAATACTATTATAGAAGAGTGTATGTAGTGGTGAATTGTGCCATGTAGGCCGAAGGTACGGCTCGCCGTTTAGGTGTGATGGCCGGCGTCCCCGGTGGAATGACAGGTGAATATCGTCCCTGTTCGAGTCAAGGACGTGAGTTCGAGCCCCCCCGAGTGCATGCTCGTAGGGACTTTTTCTCGCAAAAAATACCTTGACTAGCGGAAAGCGCGAGAGCGCGATTTAACAAAGTTCGATGAAAATCGACGAACCTTGGGAATGCTGAACCCTCTGCGCGATAAAAACTAAGGCACGAACCGTAGTGGGGAGGAGGGAGGAGGGCCTGCTTTGTGACCCCGGATCTGAGTTACGAATATGGAGAGGGACGGAAGTGCGAAGATTATAAATGGGATGGAAAAATAAAGAGAGAAAGAAAACATGGGTACAGTAGGTCAGCAACACACATACATGGCGAATGGTCCAAGCGAAGGGGCCGAAGGCATGCACGACTATTAATGGGGTTATCTACGCACGACCTGCCCCCAACTTTTTGTGTGCCACGTGCTTCAATCACGGCGGGCAGTAAGTAGTAAAATTTGGCATTGCATTGTCTGCTCTGCTTACTGCATTGCAACATACTTGTAGTATCTCTGTGTAGTGGTTTTTGTGAGCACAGAACTCGTGTGTCTCTCTAGCATGAAGAATCGGCACGGACACCGGGTGTGCTGGATGTCGACGGGTAGAAATAATGGTTTAATGTGAAGAACACACACATAGCGGCTGTGGGCTATGACAGCAAAAGGAACGGTTAAGGTTCCTTGATAAAGGGTTGGGGTCGAACGGTAGAAAAAGGGGTGTGATGGTGCGGTTTGAGGTGTGTTCTTCGCACGCCCATACTGCTGCTGCTGCTGTTGGCAAACACCCTCGATCAGCACTCACTGCTGCTGTCATGCGATTGTAATATTGCACATACTTCGAAGTATACACGTACGCTCTTATTCATACATACCAGGTATTTCAACCGGTGATTGATGAGATCACCTTCGGAACTCAAATCGCGGCAAAAATATCTTAGCAGCGTCATTTAATTCGCCGGGTTGTGGACACCAGAAATCGCCAATAGCAAGAAGAGAGATGCAACAACAGCAACAACAAAAACAATCCATACGTAAGCGCCGCTTGGAGTTTTGAAACTGCTGCAAGCCGAAATTTCTTCGCCTGCCGGCCTCCTTCAAGTCTTGATGGGCATTTCGTCTAGTAAGTCATCGACCATTTGTCATCCGAACCGCTGCACCCTTGTCATGCTGAGCTTGGACATGACACTCGACTCTCGGCTATTACCTGATACCTGACACCTGGCTTAATCTGTCGGCATTTCAAATGGCCTGGTGTTTGTAAAGCCTGTGCATGTGTTCTCCGTTTCTCTCACTAGAAACAAGCACGCTTAACTCTCGTTGAGGTTGTCACACTCCCTGTTTCGGCGCGCTCAAACGTTTGTTTGTTTTTTCAACATTTTCAAGTTTTTGAAGGAAACATATTTTGCCTCGGCCGTAGTTTAGAATCCGAGAAAACACAGCTAAGAACGAAGCACACCAACACGAGGCAAAAGCTTTTCCCCACCAATTGTTTTTACCAGCGCACCTAAGGACCCCGAACACCCAAACCGACCCCCTTTTGTGGCCCCGACCCTATCTTGTGGCCACACACACGCACACCGCAGGTGTCCGACAGCCCCAACGACGTTCTCCTGGAGGAAGCCAGGGCTGGTAGAGTGCAAGGCCTGGAAGCCCTATTGGACGACGCTTCGTGTTCGGCGGAGGTAAACGGCGCGCTCGACCCGGCCTTCCTCTCGCCCCTCTGCCTCGCCTGCAGCGGCGGCCATGAAGACGCGGCGCTCTTCCTCCTGCGCCGCGCAGCCGCCGACCCAAACAACGCGGCCGGGGCGCATGCAGCCGTCGCAGCCACCGCCACCGCCACCACCACCACCGCCTCCACCTCTACCTCCAGCCCGGCCTCTATCACCTTTGGGGATGGTGGCGATAGAGACGCTTGCGGCGGCGGCGGCGGCGTCGGTGGTGGCGGCGAGTCCGGCGGCAACGATAGCGGCGCAACAGGCGCCGGCGGCATGCCCCCCACCCCCCTCGCGCTCGCGGTGGAGGCCGGCCTCGAGCGCGTCGTGGACGAGCTTCTCGCACGGGGGGCGCGCGTGGACGCCCGCCGCGCGGAGGACGGCTGGACGGTCCTCCACATGTGCGCCTCGCTGGGGAACGCCCTTGTCATGGAGTCCTTGCTAGCGGCGGCGTTCGCGGACGCGGGTGTCCGCACGTCCCGCCTGGAAACCCCTCTCAGCGTCGCGTCCTCCTGTGGCCACCTGTCGGTGGTCGACTTGCTCCTGGGTGAGAGCACCGACGACGCTGGAAACGGAGGAGCAGGAGGAGGAGGAGGACGATCGGTAAAGGGAGCGGCGCTTTCCGGGGGCGTTTCGGCGCTTGCGGCGACCGTCGAGGCCAGAGGTAGTGATGGCAGTGGTGCCGGTGACGGCCGCCGCAGCGGGCGTGGGGGGCGCTCCCCGGCGTTGCCGGGCTGTGGCAAGCACGCCGAGGAAAAAACGTGGGCCGGCCGAACCCCCCTCCACCGCGCGGCCTCGCGGGGCCACGCGGAAGTCGTCCTCCGGCTTCTTGCGCACGGGGTCAGCGCCGACCCCTCGGACTCGCACGGTGCCACGCCCCTTATCCTGGCCGCCAGGCAGGGGCACTGGGGCGCGGTCCGAGCGCTCGTTCGCGGGGGAGGGGCCTCAGCACGGGCGGCCACGCGGGAAGGAGACACGGCACTTCACGCGGCGGCGTGGGCCGGCGCCACCCACCACTCCGCGGACCGCGTGGTGAAGCTGCTCGTCAAGTCCGGCGCTGAAGTGGACGCGACCAACAAGTTCGGCTCGACAGGTGAGACGTGACACGGGCGAACGAGCGCAGGGTCGCGGGCGGTGTGCAGAGGCGCGCTTGGACGTTTGTTTTTTCGCCGGGGCGTTGACGATGATGATGATGATGGTGATGATGATGATGATCTGTAGGCATGCGCTTGTCGCTGCTTGTGCGTGTCGGCGTTCGCGACCCACACACGACCGAAACGCTTGCAGTGCTTTTGCGTTTTTTTTCGTTTGGCGGCCCCCTGTGGTGCCGCCGTTGTAGGGTACGGCTCTCTGAGCGCCCGTATTGACGTCGCGCATCCGACGACGCGGTCGATCTTGTCGCGCACCTGATCCCCGATTTCGTCCCGATGCACGCACGTCACCGCCACGCCCTGTCTTTTGCCACGCCCTGTTTTGCTTACCCTGCCTCCCCGCGCCCACGCTCCTTTTCGCGTCTCGTCTCTTTCCTCTCCCGCGCGACCCTCGATACAGCGCTCCACTTGGCAGCGGCCGCGGGAGCTCACACCTCCGTGTTGGTGCTGCTCGGCGCCGGCGCCAGCCCTAGCGCCACGAACTCGTGCGGTCTCAGCCCGGGGTCCTGCTTCCTGCGCCCGCTAAGTGCCATGGTGCCTAGAGCCGGCGCGGCCGTGCCGGGAACGAGCCTGGCTGCGGGCACGGACTTTTTCGAGATGCGTCAGGCTCTGCGGGAGCATCGGGAGCGGCTCGGCCACGTAAGGAGGTTGGCCGACGCTAACGCGAAGCGCCTCGTGGTGGCGGCCGTGGCGGACCGGGCGACGGCATCCGTGCACCGCTTCGTCGAGTTCGCGCTAAAGGTGAGTTTTTTTTTGTTTTGCTTGTTTTTGGCCGAGCGAAGCAGTAGCCGCTTGTCGTAATTGCCCGGCGCAGGTGTATGTGTCGTGCCCGCTTGTCGATTTATAGTGCAGGTGAAGACCTCCCGGTAGGGTACAGCAGTATTGAGCTAGGCGAGAGCCCACGCGTACACATGTCGTTGTGGTTGCAGGCAAAGGAATCACCACATCCTTTCCGTTTTTTTTTCAAGGGCAGGAAAACCGGTCGGCGTTGTCGCCTTTCCATGAATAAGACAAGGATTAAACCCCTTTTCGAGCTGCGCCCCACGTTTTTTTTTCAGGGGGGGGGCAGAAACTACTTGAAATTGATGTGGCATACATACATTTTGCAGGAGCAAAACAAAATTTAGGCCCAACATTGTTAAATCGGTTTCGTGTTGCCCTCCCACCCTCCCAACGCACCCACCCACCAGACCCAGCGGTGGGACATCGACGCGCGCATACACCGCACGCGCCTTCAACGGTTGGACAGGCTCCGGACAGAAATCTTGTCGGAACCTTACAACCCAGCGGGAGCCGCCGCCGCGGCCAGCGCCGACACCAACACCAGTCAGCGCGCGGGCGCCGACCCCCGCGCCGACGGCGGCATCAGCGGCAGCAGCAGCAACGAGACAGGCCAGTCGAACGCCCAAGCGCTCGCGCTGGCGCCCCCCCCCTTGCTGCTGGACCTCTCCCCCGAGCGCGAAGGAAGGGCTTCTCGGGCGGTCAAGCGGCGAGAAAAGGCTGCGGCGGAGGCGGTGAGGGGGGCGAGGCTCGCGCTTCAAGACCTGGAGGAGTGGAAGGGGAGCGTGCTGGCGGAGAGGCAGGTGGTGACTGCCTTCCTGCGCGGGGTGGACCCGACCCGGGCGCTGAGCGCGGGGGCGGCTTGCGACGGTGACGAGCAGGGGGGGGGGGAGGAAGCGCGGCCTCGCTCGAGGCGGACGTGGTTATCGCGGACCCGTCTTACCTCTCAAAAGAGAGGCATAACGGCCGGGAGTGCGAAAGCGCGGGAATAGTGCAGCGCCTTACTCGGTCGGTGTCCGGAACCGGGATCCGCTCGCCCGACTCTTCGGCCGAAACCTCGACTTCGCCCCCGGAGAGCGAGAGCTCCTCCGAGGGGGGGAGACGAAACAGTAGCGGTTTCGGCCGCGGCGGCGGCAGCGGCGGCGGCCGAGGCGAACGAGACCGAGCGGGGCCCGCTGGGTTCATACGCGCGCTCGCCGCCCTGAACCCGTGCGTCGGCGCGCTCAGGGAGGCGAGGGCGGCGGGAAAGTCGGGCGACCGCTTGAGCGCGGCTCTCGAAACGCTACGGGAGCACGTGAAGGCCACCCTGATCGACCTCATGGACCTCGAGACGTCGATCCCCGGGGACGGAGAAGACATGAACGACGAGGGCGGCGGGAACGGCATCGCCAACGGAGAAAGCGGAGGTGGCGGCAACGGTGGTGCGAGAGCAGAACCTACGTTGGCGCTGACAGCGACCGACGCGGGTGCCCTGGACGTCAAAGTTGTCGGGCTGATGCGGAGGCTTTCCGGCGGCGGCGGCGGTGGCGGCGCAGGGGGGGCGGCGGCAGCCGGTGGTGGTGGTGCCGACGTAGAAGACGGCGACGGTAGTGAGGCTGACGGTCCGCCTTCGCTTGCCGCCGTCTACGGCGACGGGCTGGGGGGGCTGGCGACGATGTCTGAAATGGAAGTTGACACAACGGAAAGCCTGACCGCGGTGGCGTTGCAAATGGTGATAAAGGCGGCCGCGGGGCCGCTTCTGAGGGCGCTGGACGACGCATATCAGGTTTGGCGTAACGAGAAGAGTGGGAGCGGGGAGGGGGAAGGGGCCGGGCAGATCGCGCGGTGACCTCGCTGGTGCGTTGGGCGTCCATCTCAAGAGTTTGAGGACGGTTCACGGTGGCCGATAGTTATCCGATAGTTATCCGTTGGTTCACTGCGCCTGTTATGGTGAACACGATGATGGTGCCGCGACGGGGATTTTCTCGAGGTATCCACGGCGAAGGGATACATATGTTTTTGAGGGCGGGCATGCGCTCTCGCAAGAAACGTGTGTTTGTTTTTTAGTGTTCCTCACCTCTTTGCCGCCCGAGGAGGGTTCGTCCCGGCAGCTCCCCCCCCCCCTCTCGAGCGTGAGCACGCCCTTTCTCGAGCAGTTGCTTTTTAGTTTTTCGTGATTTGCATCAGCTTGAAGTACCGCACCTTACCGTGTCCGATTTTCCAAAGGGGAGGACATGTAGAAGCACCGCGAGTCCTTTCCAATGGTTCTTAGCATCCAGAAAAAACCCAACCTGTTCGTTCCGCCCACATCTACTCTGTACCCCCCCCTCCCCCCGGCAGCGGCTCATCCGAGCGGATTTGGACCTCCGCCAACTTCTTCCGGAGGCCGAGGCGCTCCTCGGAGGGGCCGGTTCGGCGAAGGAGCTCGCGCTGGAGGCTCGAACTCGGCTCGTGAAAATTCGGCAGCAGGTGTGCCCGTGGGTGTCGCCTTTTTTTTCTTGTCGCAAGCGGGGACCTTTCCACGCTGTCTTGTGACGTTTTGCTTGCGGGAATAATTCCCCCTCCGCAGGACGTAGTTGTGTCCTTTTTTTCGCCCGTCTGTAGCAGTAGTTGCCGCTTCCTTGGGCTTCTCGACCTTGTTCCTCGAAGTCTCGGTGCCTATATAGCTAGGGTAGAGTAGCTGTTACTGCTGGTTCTGCGTAGCTCTCTGTGATAGGCGGTGGGGGTGGCGGTGGCGACGGCGACAGTTCCGTGTCCATCGGTTCTCACCCCACTCTGCTGCCGGAGCGCTCTGTGCACGGAGCCCTGCGCGCCGACGAAAAAAGGGTTCTGGACAGCACAGTTGACCCCGCGACGGATAAGTCGCATGAAAAAATAATTGCACGGTACGTCGCGCTTGCGGAAGGTGGGCTTAACCGCTCCGGCGTTTTTTTTTTCACTCCAACTTGTGAATAGGTGGTGGACGAAGAAGACCTGCTGGAGGAGTTGGTGTCGAAACTGAGGCGTCGCCGACGGCAGGCGGCAGGGGACGAGGAAATCGGCCTGCTCGAGGACGAGCGGCTGAGCGCGCGCGCCCGCCTCGCCTCCCTACGAACTTCCAAGCTCACGGAGCTAAGAGGTGAAGGCCACTTGCGGTGGGCGAGGCGGGGGCGGGCCGAGAAGGTTACGCCTAGAATTATCTCGCCGCCCGTCACGAAACTGTCTATGTACGTGCGCTCTATCCTTGCTTTTGCCATGCAGCTCACGTGACTGCTGCTTATCTACCACGCGAACGAATAGCGTGGCTGGCCCTATAGAGTTATCCCAGCTGGGATTTGTTTTTCGACGCACACACGCTATACTCTTAACGATCCCCACCCCTCTCGCCCTTTGCTTTGCGGCATTTTTGTTTTGTTTACGCTGCCGGGCTTTACTTTATATACGCGTGACAAGCCTTGAGGCGAGCGCGGGCGTATGAACGCTTCCCCGAGCTGCTTTTGGAAAACCCGAGTCGTGCTGAGAGTGCCTTCCGGGAGCTGCTGCTAAGGGGAATCGCTGTCCGCGACGTGGACGAGTGGCAAGAGCACCACATGGCCTCGGTGGCGTCGATGGAATCGAGGGGTGGCGGCAGCGGCGACGGCGGCAGGGGCTTCATCGGTGGGGTTTGCGGGGGAAGCGAACGAGTGCTTGATGGCCTCGGCGGGCAACAGTGCTGGCTGGCGGAGATCGATGACTCGGCCGTCGCGATCGTGGAGGTGACTATTGATAACTCTACTGGTGGGCCCTTTTTTTCTCGCTTTGGAACTAGTTTTGGGAGTCGATGGAAGGTGTTCCGTTTTCCGAAAACAAAATATCGGTGTCGCATTCGTGAAAAAAAGGGGATATGTACCGTAAGCACGCGCAAAAGGGGCAAGGCTTCATCTTGGTTTTTGTTTTACGGTATTTGCTCCACCGTGAGCCTTTATTTGTGCCCTGGCAGGCCAGCGGACGGGTGGGTGGGTGGGTGGGTGGGTGGGTAGGTGGGTGGCGGTTTTTAGTTCTTGCCGATGCCACTGCTGCTGCTGCTGCTTTTTGGGGGGGGTATTGTACGGTGGTAGTCTTGCAAGCGGGGCGCGCTGCCGGCGCTACGTACTGTAGCCACTTTGAGAGAGCCGAATTAATAACTCACCCTGCAAAGCGAGCCTAATACCCGACAGGGTGCAAACCTGGTATCTACGTTTGGCGTCAATTCACATGTTTTACCGTAGACTACAGCCATGCATGGATATGAAGTAACCCCCCCCCCCCCCCTTCGATAAACGTCCACGGGTATTATGCTCACGCCCCACCTCCCTCGGTACACCCCTCGATGCCTCCCCCTTCTTCCTTGCTTAAATCTTCGTGTCGGCTAATTTTAGGTCGACTGTCGGGACCGCGAGGCCGAGCGAGCTCTCGTCGCCACCCTCCTCCGAGTCACGCCGTCAACGCGCCGGCTCTTCCCGGAGCTCGCGACCATCTCCGCGGTGTCGCTGCGGGACGGGCGGGCCATGCTAGAGGTCCCGGTCGAGGGGGCACTGACCGCGAAGGCTTGGCTCGCGGCGACGGGAGTAGCGACGGGAGCGACTGCTGAACGTTCTTCGTTTTCGGCGGGGGTCTCAGATGATCTCGTAGAGTCGGCAAGAGAGACGGGGCTCACAGCGACGGGTGTTGCGCGGGGTGGGGGCGACGAGAGCAAAGAGGGGGAGAAGGACGGGGGCGTCGACGTCAATCGGTCCCAGTTGGAGGTCTGGGTCGTCATGGTCCAGGCGATGAGAGGCCTTGCCGCCGTCCATGCTATGTCGGAAGGGTCGACCCACAACGCCGTCTGCCTCGAGAACATTCTCGTCGCGACGCGGCCAAGCCAGGAACGATCGCTGGCAGAGGAGGCGGGGGCGGGGGCGGGGGCGGCGGTGGCGGCGGCGGCGGGGGGGGGGGGCTTGACGGAGACGGTCACCGCGTTTGGTTCGACAAAATTTTGCACCAAATTGAGCAAGGAAGCGGGAGAGCAGAACACCGGTGGTGTCTCGTACTCGTTGGAACGGCAAGCGTCACCGCCCCCCCGGCAGCCCGGCTTCCGCCGAGCGCAGCTGGGACCCCCGGCTCCGGCGGCCCTGGCGCGCCCACCGACGGAGTCCGTCGCCCCGGAGGTGGTTCGCGGCCAACCCTTCGGCCAGCCGGCGGACGTGTACGCGTTCGGGGTTGCGCTGCGAGCTGCGTGCTGCGGAGTGAAGGGAGTGGCGGTGTATTACGCGCCTGTAGATGGAGCCGGGGCGAGTGGTGGCGGGGCGCAGGCGCTGCTTCCGGCGGGGCGCGGACCCGATGCCGGTCCGCTGCGGCAGGCGTTGCTGCAGCTGCTCGGGAGCATGCTCGAGGAAGACCCTTCGCAGCGGTGCACGGTGTCGGAGGTGCGCGTCGGCGGCGCGTTTTCCGTTTTTTTTATTATGTAGCGTGCATTCCGGTTCTATTCTGGCAGGAATGCGATATAGTAGCTATATACTCGGCGCGTTTTGACGGTAGAACGCAGCGCGCGCATAAACTATCGCAAGCAGACGTTGACCTTCGCTTCCTTCTTACATACCACCTTGCAGCCCTTGCTTTTGCCCTATAACTGCTCCATCTCGAAAGGGATGCGTGGTCAATGGTCAAATGACTAAGGCAAGCAACAAATGAGTACGCCCCCCCCCCCCCTCCTCTTCCCCCCGTCTCGAAACCGCGGCTCGACCTGTCACCGCCCCCTCAGGCGCTGTCCTCAGACTACTTCCGAGTGCCTCCGCTTCAGCCCCCCGGGCCCGTTTATCCGTCGCAGTGGTCCCCGTTCCCAGTGAGAACCCGCCGCGTTTCCAGCACTGCCCCCGGCAGCCAGCCGCACTGGGTCGCCGTCGCCCTCACCGCCGGCCGCAAGGATGAACGCAGCGAAAAGGGTTGGCTCGAGTCGTGCTACGCGGTAGACCTGCCCACATCGGCCTGCGGCGCTTCCGAAAGCGGCGCCCGGGGGAAGGGCGAGGCCGGCACGGCGGAGAAAGAGGGCGAGGCAATCCAGGCGCTGCTGAAGCGGTCCTTGCCCGGGGCCCACCTTCTGCGGCTCGTGCGTCTGCAGGACCGAGGGCGCTGGCTGCGGTTCGTCTGCGAGCGCGACGCGGCCACTTACTCCTCCTCCTCCTCCTCTCCCCCCTTTCCTGCCGCAGTCGCCACCGCCGCCGTCTCTGCGGCTTGCGGAGACGGAGACAAAGCCGCCGTTAAAGCGGCCGCCTGCAGCAGCAACAGAATCTCTGTTTCCCGGCTGTTCGCCGACCCCCGCGACGTCGTGGCGGACGAGGTGCTCGCGGCAATCGGGGCGTCAACACCTCCTGCTGGCGGCAGCAATGCCGGAGGGAGGACCGTCGGCGCGACCGATTCGCCAGGGGAGGGGGGAGCGGACGACAGCGCGCGAGCAGCGGGGGTTCCGCAGTCGAGGTGGGCCGCCAACGCGCAGGTGAGGTGCGCCGAGACAGCGCGATACGCGGCCGTCGCTTTCGCCCCGCCGCTGGCGAAGGCGGGGGCAGGCAAGGGCGAGGGGGGCGACGGCGGCGGCGAGCAGTGGGCCAACGGTAACGTTCGCACGCTTGCCGTCGTCAGCGCGGTCACCGGTGGCGTTTCTGAAGAGCTCGGTGGGCAGGCGGGAGGCGGTGGTGGCGGCGGCGGCGGTGGCGGTGGCGGAGGGGGGGGAGTTCTTACCAAACCCGCAGGCGCCATCACAACAGGTGGATCCTTCTCGGATGGGCAGAACGACGATGACGACGACAAGCAAGACCCTTTTTTGGGCCTGTACTCTTCGGTGGACCGCCTTACACGGACCAGCGGGGCCGGTGTTCCTCCCCCCCCCTTAATCGACAGCAGCGGCGGAGGAGGTTCCGGAATCGGCGGACTCTCGCCGCTTGCGGCCGTGACCGGGCTGTCGCCCCCCGCGGTGTACTCCATTAAGACTTGGGAGGCGATGGATGGGTGCTTGGGGGGGGTGGGCGGGGAGCCGAGGCAGGACTACCGCGGTGGCGGTGCGGGTGCCGACGGCGCAACGGCGGTGTACGCGCTGCGCCGCGACGCGTGTTACCCAGAGTACCTTGTGACTTTCGCGCTCTAGCACGATGGCGTGGTCCCTTTTTTTTGTGCGCCGGCTTATCCCTACGATCCTGGCTTGCGCTCGCTCGGGGCGATGCGCTCTTGCCAAGGTGACTGCCGATCGCATGGTGTTTTTTTTTCCCCTAATGTGTATGTGTTCCCCCCTCCTCCCAGGGTGAATTGACAATGGCACACTTCGGTTCTTGTATTCCTGGTAGTTTGTTTGTGTCAAGGTGACTGGCAATCGTGCTGTAATTTTGTTTTTATTATTTTGGTGTCATAATTTTTTCTAGGGTGGTTGGTGGTGGCGGGCGGATTAGGTTCTCGGCCTCCCAGCCTTCGCCTCGGCCTATCAGTTGCTGCTGTAGGCACACTTCACATCGTTGATTTGTTTTGCACATCGCGTCGTACACGTCGCAGTCGTAGTCGTACCACCATTATAGGTGGGTTGTGTCCGCCCCAGCAGCAGCGGCAGCATGGGTGAGAGCTAGCCGTTGCCGCGATCGTTTTGTGAGGATTAGTAGTCTAGAAACAGCAGTGTATGCACACTTGTTTTGGTTAGAGGGTGCGACCCATACGGCCGTGAATTCAAGCGGGGGGTGGCGGCCGCGCGGGCGGCGGGCACGCTCTTTTGTTTTTGGCGCTGGCGTTAGCGCCGCACGAGTAACGAGTAGCGCGCCGCGCGAGGCAATACATTAGCGGGCTGAAGCTGCCAGCGAGTGTCGAGGGTAGATAGCGTCTACAGCATGGCCTCTGGCATGGGGCGTTGTCGTTTCGCCACAGTTTATTTTTGTTTCTGGACAGATTGTGAGGGCTTGTTTAGTTTCGCAACCGCATCTAGGCTACGCGAAAAGGGTAAAACGTTTGGGCGCGTGAAAGTAAACTATTCGCTCGATGAAAAAAAATACTTCTTGCTTGGTGAAGAATCGCAGACGCAGCCCACACCCAGACTTTTTATAGGGGAGTTGGATGCTCTTTCGGGGGCGTGCTCCATTCGGTGGAGGTGGGAGCAGTCGTAGGTTTAAGGATTACTTGCTGCACATCCTGTACTACAGTAGTTTTGTTTTATCTTTTATCTTTTGCAGCCTGGAGAGGGCAATATATCCCCGCCGTGCCTTCTGTACGGGCTGGCACCGCTGTACGTACTGCTCCGTGCGGTACCCCCGTGTTGGGATGAATGGTACCTCTCGGGGATTTTTTTCCTCGCTTCTTCGGTGTGTGCTGCCCACTACTGACGGTTAGCCATCGTCTGTGTATGTGCGTGAGTGGTGTCATGGGCATGTCTGCGCGGCGAGTAATAAAGTATTGCACACAAGAGGTTTTTTTTGTCACGAACGGTCCGTTTATCTTTCCCCGGGGTTGTTTATGGGGGTGCGTGTTTTTGGGTTTTCCCTCCTAACGCGCTTTGCGGACTTTATATTTGCCTGTGACTTTCGAAAAGGGAGGGGAGAGAAGGGAAGGGGGGAGGGGGGGGGGTAGGGAGGGGAGTTGGCGGGTTAAACGTTTTGGCTGTCCGGGATCCCCGGAATTGAGCAACGGGGAGGATTAATTTACCGGCACAGAGTAAATACCGCCGCATGGGCGATGCCAATATATAGTGCGCGTTTCTTCCTTCCGAATTGAATCAACGACGACCCCGCCAGGTTTGTTGTTGAGCCGAACACAACCTCCGTTCAGAGTAGGCCGGCCTTTAGTTCTTGGCGGAAGCGCGCAAGACGGTACAACACAGCACCGTATGGGCAGGGTCGTTCCCCGACACCATAGTTAGCGCTTCGAATCCCATTCGCTGCCCGCGACGGCTTCGCTCCGCTTTGTTACGTTTCGTTTACCTTTGTGTCGTTCCATTGTTTTGCTTCGTTTCGTTTGGTGAATTTTCGACGCGTTTCGTTTCGCCAGGGAGGGGGGGGTGTACTCATGTCATGCATGGGGGGGGGGGGGGGTATCGTTCACCCCGGACGGTCAGCGTTGGTGGTTTGTTTTCGGAATTGCAATGTGGGAAACGTTTCTCAGGCGGCCCACGTCCGGTCTTGGACGCCCCAGTTGTGGCTGTTACTGCTGTCTTCGATACTTTTGATCGGGGTCAGAGCCCGGAGCCACGTCGTCCGTGGACGGAGAGTTTTTTTTTGTTTTTCGATTTTCCCGGCGGTGGTGCGGACGCGCGAACAGGGCATGTTTGGAACATTTACTGCTGTAGTAGCAAATACATACGTAAAAGCTTTACGAGTGCAGGAAGGATCACAGAGCACGTTCAAGAGGCGCACCTCTGGCAGTAACACACGCACGTACGTTCAATATGTATGAGTGCTGCACAATGAACCCCACACTAATTACAAGAAATCTGTCCCCAAAAAACGCGGGTGCAAATCTAAATGGGGGTGAATATTAATACCACCTGTTGTCATCCGACCCGTGCTGTGTGGTTTATATATAAGGACCACACAACAGCAGAGAGAAAGCCGTTTCGGGTCCGTAGTTTTTTTGTTGGTCAGTTTGGTTTGCCTCGTGATCCTTATACGATAATTTATTAGCTGGAAAAACCTGGTGGGGTTCCATTCTGGGCATATAGCGTGAGGTCCGCCGCTTTCTACGGCGCGATCTCGAGAAATAGTTGCCGCGGCGCACACGCGGGATGGGCCGGTGGGTCATCATGTCGTACATACTGTGCTCGGGACGTAAGAGTTAGGTCGGGGTTTATACAGATTTTGTGGCACACTCTCCACCTCTGATTAATGCTGTTACTCGAACGAGGCCGATGATATGTGCTACGTATAGGCTGTCGAGGCATGCAAAAACATGTCGTGATGCTGCTCTGCTCTAGCCGGAGAACGGGGTTTGAGAAGTCAAGCGCACAATGGGTATATATCCCGGAGTGTTGGTTGATTTATGCTTCACTTTTTTTGGCTTGGGGTTTATCCCTAACTTTTTGACTTGGGAAATTTGCCTCGGACCATTATTTCTGGAGGATTTGGGGCTCCAGTCTGAATAGCCTGGAGAACAAAAAAAACTTTTTTGATTGGTCCAACAACTGATTTTTCGGGATGTTTCATTGGTCAACACACACGCACCCTGCCTCCCACTTCGCACCCGGATCCCAGGCCGACCTGCTCCCACCCGGACCTGAGTCCTCCAACGGGTAACAGAGCACGTTCAAGAGGCGCACCTCTGGCAGTAACACACGCACGTACGTTCAATATGTATGAGTGCTGCACAATGAACCCCACACTAATTACAAGAAATCTGTCCCCAAAAAACGCGGGTGCAAATCTAAATGGGGGTGAATATTAATACCACCTGTTGTCATCCGACCCGTGCTGTGTGGTTTATATATAAGGACCACACAACAGCAGAGAGAAAGCCGTTTCGGGTCCGTAGTTTTTTTGTTGGTCAGTTTGGTTTGCCTCGTGATCCTTATACGATAATTTATTAGCTGGAAAAACCTGGTGGGGTTCCATTCTGGGCATATAGCGTGAGGTCCGCCGCTTTCTACGGCGCGATCTCGAGAAATAGTTGCCGCGGCGCACACGCGGGATGGGCCGGTGGGTCATCATGTCGTACATACTGTGCTCGGGACGTAAGAGTTAGGTCGGGGTTTATACAGATTTTGTGGCACACTCTCCACCTCTGATTAATGCTGTTACTCGAACGAGGCCGATGATATGTGCTACGTATAGGCTGTCGAGGCATGCAAAAACATGTCGTGATGCTGCTCTGCTCTAGCCGGAGAACGGGGTTTGAGAAGTCAAGCGCACAATGGGTATATATCCCGGAGTGTTGGTTGATTTATGCTTCACTTTTTTTGGCTTGGGGTTTATCCCTAACTTTTTGACTTGGGAAATTTGCCTCGGACCATTATTTCTGGAGGATCTGGGGCTCCAGTCTGAATAGCCTGGAGAACAAAAAAAACTTTTTTGATTGGTCCAACAACTGATTTTTCGGGGGGTGGGCGGGGAGCCGAGGCAGGACTACCGCGGTGGCGGTGCGGGTGCCGACGGCGCAACGGCGGTGTACGCGCTGCGCCGCGACGCGTGTTACCCAGAGTACCTTGTGACTTTCGCGCTCTAGCACGATGGCGTGGTCCCTTTTTTTTGTGCGCCGGCTTATCCCTACGATCCTGGCTTGCGCTCGCTCGGGGCGATGCGCTCTTGCCAAGGTGACTGCCGATCGCATGGTGTTTTTTTTTCCCCTAATGTGTATGTGTTCCCCCCTCCTCCCAGGGTGAATTGACAATGGCACACTTCGGTTCTTGTATTCCTGGTAGTTTGTTTGTGTCAAGGTGACTGGCAATCGTGCTGTAATTTTGTTTTTATTATTTTGGTGTCATAATTTTTTCTAGGGTGGTTGGTGGTGGCGGGCGGATTAGGTTCTCGGCCTCCCAGCCTTCGCCTCGGCCTATCAGTTGCTGCTGTAGGCACACTTCACATCGTTGATTTGTTTTGCACATCGCGTCGTACACGTCGCAGTCGTAGTCGTACCACCATTATAGGTGGGTTGTGTCCGCCCCAGCAGCAGCGGCAGCATGGGTGAGAGCTAGCCGTTGCCGCGATCGTTTTGTGAGGATTAGTAGTCTAGAAACAGCAGTGTATGCACACTTGTTTTGGTTAGAGGGTGCGACCCATACGGCCGTGAATTCAAGCGGGGGGTGGCGGCCGCGCGGGCGGCGGGCACGCTCTTTTGTTTTTGGCGCTGGCGTTAGCGCCGCACGAGTAACGAGTAGCGCGCCGCGCGAGGCAATACATTAGCGGGCTGAAGCTGCCAGCGAGTGTCGAGGGTAGATAGCGTCTACAGCATGGCCTCTGGCATGGGGCGTTGTCGTTTCGCCACAGTTTATTTTTGTTTCTGGACAGATTGTGAGGGCTTGTTTAGTTTCGCAACCGCATCTAGGCTACGCGAAAAGGGTAAAACGTTTGGGCGCGTGAAAGTAAACTATTCGCTCGATGAAAAAAAATACTTCTTGCTTGGTGAAGAATCGCAGACGCAGCCCACACCCAGACTTTTTATAGGGGAGTTGGATGCTCTTTCGGGGGCGTGCTCCATTCGGTGGAGGTGGGAGCAGTCGTAGGTTTAAGGATTACTTGCTGCACATACTGTACTACAGTAGTTTTGTTTTATCTTTTATCTTTTGCAGCCTGGAGAGGGCAATATATCCCCGCCGTGCCTTCTGTACGGGCTGGCACCGCTGTACGTACTGCTCCGTGCGGTACCCCCGTGTTGGGATGAATGGTACCTCTCGGGGATTTTTTTCCTCGCTTCTTCGGTGTGTGCTGCCCACTACTGACGGTTAGCCATCGTCTGTGTATGTGCGTGAGTGGTGTCATGGGCATGTCTGCGCGGCGAGTAATAAAGTATTGCACACAAGAGGTTTTTTTTGTCACGAACGGTCCGTTTATCTTTCCCCGGGGTTGTTTATGGGGGTGCGTGTTTTTGGGTTTTCCCTCCTAACGCGCTTTGCGGACTTTATATTTGCCTGTGACTTTCGAAAAGGGAGGGGAGAGAAGGGAAGGGGGGAGGGGGGGGGGTAGGGAGGGGAGTTGGCGGGTTAAACGTTTTGGCTGTCCGGGATCCCCGGAATTGAGCAACGGGGAGGATTAATTTACCGGCACAGAGTAAATACCGCCGCATGGGCGATGCCAATATATAGTGCGCGTTTCTTCCTTCCGAATTGAATCAACGACGACCCCGCCAGGTTTGTTGTTGAGCCGAACACAACCTCCGTTCAGAGTAGGCCGGCCTTTAGTTCTTGGCGGAAGCGCGCAAGACGGTACAACACAGCACCGTATGGGCAGGGTCGTTCCCCGACACCATAGTTAGCGCTTCGAATCCCATTCGCTGCCCGCGACGGCTTCGCTCCGCTTTGTTACGTTTCGTTTACCTTTGTGTCGTTCCATTGTTTTGCTTCGTTTCGTTTGGTGAATTTTCGACGCGTTTCGTTTCGCCAGGGAGGGGGGGGTGTACTCATGTCATGCATGGGGGGGGGGGGGGGTATCGTTCACCGCGGACGGTCAGCGTTGGTGGTTTGTTTTCGGAATTGCAATGTGGGAAACGTTTCTCAGGCGGCCCACGTCCGGTCTTGGACGCCCCAGTTGTGGCTGTTACTGCTGTCTTCGATACTTTTGATCGGGGTCAGAGCCCGGAGCCACGTCGTCCGTGGACGGAGAGTTTTTTTTTGTTTTTCGATTTTCCCGGCGGTGGTGCGGACGCGCGAACAGGGCATGTTTGGAACATTTACTGCTGTAGTAGCAAATACATACGTAAAAGCTTTACGAGTGCAGGAAGGATCACAGAGCACGTTCAAGAGGCGCACCTCTGGCAGTAACACACGCACGTACGTTCAATATGTATGAGTGCTGCACAATGAACCCCACACTAATTACAAGAAATCTGTCCCCAAAAAACGCGGGTGCAAATCTAAATGGGGGTGAATATTAATACCACCTGTTGTCATCCGACCCGTGCTGTGTGGTTTATATATAAGGACCACACAACAGCAGAGAGAAAGCCGTTTCGGGTCCGTAGTTTTTTTGTTGGTCAGTTTGGTTTGCCTCGTGATCCTTATACGATAATTTATTAGCTGGAAAAACCTGGTGGGGTTCCATTCTGGGCATATAGCGTGAGGTCCGCCGCTTTCTACGGCGCGATCTCGAGAAATAGTTGCCGCGGCGCACACGCGGGATGGGCCGGTGGGTCATCATGTCGTACATACTGTGCTCGGGACGTAAGAGTTAGGTCGGGGTTTATACAGATTTTGTGGCACACTCTCCACCTCTGATTAATGCTGTTACTCGAACGAGGCCGATGATATGTGCTACGTATAGGCTGTCGAGGCATGCAAAAACATGTCGTGATGCTGCTCTGCTCTAGCCGGAGAACGGGGTTTGAGAAGTCAAGCGCACAATGGGTATATATCCCGGAGTGTTGGTTGATTTATGCTTCACTTTTTTTGGCTTGGGGTTTATCCCTAACTTTTTGACTTGGGAAATTTGCCTCGGACCATTATTTCTGGAGGATCTGGGGCTCCAGTCTGAATAGCCTGGAGAACAAAAAAAACTTTTTTGATTGGTCCAACAACTGATTTTTCGGGATGTTTCATTGGTCAACACACACGCACCCTGCCTCCCACTTCGCACCCGGATCCCAGGCCGACCTGCTCCCACCCGGACCTGAGTCCTCCAACGGGTACGAAGTACACATAAATTTACCCGCCGGCAGGGGTAACCAAGCACCCTGATCCCACGTCAACCAAAAAGGAGAGTCGGCCATAGCAAATCGAGGGCCGGCGACAGCCAGCAAACAATTTAGTCGAAGTAAGTGGTAATAACAAGCCAGCAAACAATTTTGTCGAAGTAAGTGGTAATAAAATCTCCCGTCCAAAAATGACAAAATGTGTTCTTCAAGGGGGATCGTCTCTCTGATGTGGAGAGACTCGTCTACACAGCAGCAGTCCTCACGTATGTATTTGCTTCCTTGCCATTTGCCCGAAAGTGCAACAACGCTCCTGGCAAAAAAAAAAAACATCACGATTCCTGCTACAAAAATGTGCACCAGTGGGACACCGGTCGGTGTGTATTTGCTGCATCTACTATCTCCCGTATTCATGTTGCATTTTGGCTTCTATACCGTGGTTTGTATGAACGCTGGGGTTATTTCTATGAAACTTTGTCGTTTACCGTCTCAGCATGTGAAACGTGATATATAATATATATATATAATATATATATATACCTGGTATCTACAGTATGGACGCGTATTTTGTAGCACTGCTGCTGCTGCTGCTACTGCTGCTGCTACATCGTGCCATGTGTCAACAAAACAGATGCACCAACCACACGACCGCGTCTCGAGAGACGAAAAGAAAGTTGGGCAGGAAGGCGACGAATCGACGGGGTCCATTGCCGAGGGCACAACATTTATTATGAGCTGAGTACTACGTACAATACGAGAGCGCTTTTCGAGGCTCTAGAATATCCCCAAACTTGAGAGGGCACTGCCGCCGCCGTCCATGAACGACGTCCTGCTCCATTTCCACACACACACCGCCCCGAAAAACAAGAACGCCACCTACCAAAGCATCCACCGCCAAGCACACAAACTGTACCCTGCTATTCGTACCCTGTTGCTACGTACCTTTCTCTTGTCTCTCTCTTACGAGTACAGCACGGACGCATTTTATAGCACTGCTGCTGCTGCTGCGTCGTGCCATGTGTCAACGAAACAGATGCACCAACCACGAGTCTCAAAAAGACGAGGGAAAAAAAACGGGCAGAACCTCGTATTTAGCTTGACTTGTGTTCCCGCTGTCACTATATTCGCTCTCGATCGCCCACTGCCGTCAACGAGGGGAAAAACAACGAAACACACGCAAAAAAAAAAAACAGATGCGGACGATTGTGCCGCGTGCGACCGGACCACGCCTTCACGCCAGCTAAATACACGCTGCACGCACGTGCTGCATTCGCACAGACAATGCAGCAGCGTTACCGTTTCTTCGTTACCATGCGTAGTGCCGGTCCCTGTATAGTGCCGGTATGCGCCAGGCAACAATACCGGCACTCTAGCGGCAACCGGCACTAATTTACTCCGCACACAACGTACGACACTGATGAATCCCGTCTGTGCCAAGCGATCCCACCGGCACTATAATGGGCGACCGGCACTATAATGGGCAACCGGCACTATATAGAGACCACTACCGTAGTATGAAGACTCAAAAGGTACTTACATTCCCCATCCAGAGTGGTAAACCTCTACAGAAAGGAAAGAGAGCGGAGGAAAAACCTGCCGCACTCATATTTACACGTCCACCACCCAAATTTTCTCCGTCAACCACACGCCATCGCATTTTACCAACTCCCAGTTCACCGAGGTCCACGCCTCCTCTTCCTCTGGACGTAGGAGCACCTTGAAGGTGGAGGGGAGGTAATAAGGGGGAATGAGTAGACGCGAGCGGGAGGGGGGGCGGGGGGGGGGGGGGGGCAGGGGGGTTTGTTTGGGGGGGAAAAAAAAAAAAAGGAAAGGGGGCCCCCCCCCCCCCCCCCCCCCCCCCATCCCTTCCCCTCTGCACCCCTTTGCCCCTCCCCGATAAAGCAACTGAGTCACACAAAGGGCGTTACACGTATATAGCCTGTTCGCTTGCTCATGAAAAGCTCACTCAGACGAGGCAAAACAATCGACCGCTGCCGACGTGTTTTGAGCATGTTGCGTGCTTGCTTGCACACCATTCTCCTCCGGCTATCGGGGAAAAAATGAAAAAAAATGAAAAACACGTACCAGGGTATTAAATATAACCGAACCAGCGCAAAAAATACACACAAAAAATACAAGGGAAAAAAAAAGAAACGAGCGCCAAAAAAACAAGCAACACGAAAAATTGAATTGAAACGAGCCACAACAAAAACAAAAACAACAAAAACAACAAAAACAACGAGCGCGAACTACTGGGCGGATTGCCCTCGCACCACGAGGTCTGCAGTGTTGCCGTCCTCGGAGACGTCCTCGCTGTGAAACGTCAGCTCATCCCACTCCTTGAAGATGGAGTACCACGGATCCGTCAGATACTTCACGATCCCAATCAAAGAACACAGAGAAGACGCATGCCATGGAAACAGCCACCAAAAAACGAAAGAGAGCGCAGCGGGGAGCGGGGGGGGGGCGGGCGGCATGGGGGATGAGGGGAAGGAGGGGCGTACTCCATTTGTTGTCTTGCCTTTAGTCATTGGACCCTTGGACCACGCACCCCTTTTCGAGCCGCGAGCACCGTTCCTACTCCCTACTAGAAACACCTCCAACATTTGTGGCGTTCCAATACGTTGGTTTCCATAATACTACAAAAGCTATCTTGTTTTGGCTAATCCCTATCCCCTTCCTGTTTCGCCGCCTGTGGCCACCATCTTATCTCCTAAAATAGCCGGATCTTTCTCGTCGCTACTTATCTAGTGCACCAAAACTTTCTTCCTGTCCACAACGTCTATTTTCCTCATGCCCTCTCACTATTGCACACCATGTCGTGCATGGCCGGTAGTCGTATGGGCCATATACCCTCGCACCCCTAAACGGGCCTGAGCGGTATCGTTGGACGGAGCACGTTGGGTTTTCACCGAGGGGGGGCGTACTTATTTGTTGCATACCTATATGCATTTTCGGGGGCAGTGTTTTCAAAGGGGCTACTAGTTGACATACCTTACATCTTATAAGACTATTCAGCTGACCACGTATCCCTTTCGAGATCGAGACAGTAGGGAAGGGAAGCTCGTGAGGGGCGGGTGGGGGTGGTGGGGTGAGACTCCATTGTCGTGCGATGGCCACGTTCGGGATATAACCTATATCCTCCATCCCTTGCAATGCGGTGGACGGACACGTTGGGTTTTCACTAACACAGGCGTAGGGACGATGCAGAACAAGGTAGATGCTAGAATTTTTATCCAAGCCAGGTTATTCTAGGTTAGAATGCTTCGCGATCAAAGACGCAAAAGGGCGTGGTCTGAACTTTCCGGCAAAGAACGCGGCCACAGCGCGCACCGCGGGGGGAAATTTTGGTATAGTGGACAATTGAGGGTGAAATAGTGTACCAAGTTATTTTCCAGTATACAGACGCCCGGTGGTCTAACAGGTAACCACGAAGCCTGTTAGTTGGAGGTCGAGGGTTCGAGTCTCCGTCATGGAGATTTTTATTTCAATGACACAACTGTCGAGAGCGCAATCTATAGCGTTCGGTAAGCACAATTCGACGAGAGTTGAGGAGGGAAGAAAGTGCTGAAATCTTCTCGCGATAAAAATGCAAGGCAAGAACCGTAGTGGGGGAGGAGGGAGAAGGAGATAGAAAGGAAGGGCGAAGATACTAAATGGGATGGAAAGAAAAAATATATATGAGTAGGGAAAACGACCCGCTCGCTGAGCGTCGTCCGTCCCCAAACAGAATCTTGCGCGGAGGGCTGAGAGGCGTCGTCAGTGTCTAAACTCCCCGTCGCGCACGGGCATCGCAACCTTCCCCTCCCCCCTCGTCCCACCGCCTCCTCCTGCACTATTTCATTTCTTGGTCCACGCAAAAACCGCCGATTACAGCCCTCCCCACCCTTCTCCCCCACTCTTTCGTGAAAAAAAAAAACACGCCCCCAACATGCGAATCCAAACCTTAGCAAAGTGCGCCGGCGTGAGCGTGCTGGCGACATTTGTGGGCGAGCAGAACCGGATCACGCGCTCGCACCCCTCGTTCCTCCGATTCTTCGCCGCCGCGGAGCCGTCGTTTTGACGGAGAGAAATTATGCAGGTTAAGGCCACCTATGGCAACAGCAGCAGCAGCAACAGCAGAAGCACGAAACGGGCCAAATGGTGTGGTGCTGTGTGCTGCAGGTGACGGAGTCCGTTCGAGCAGACGCACTCGTCTTTTGTTTTGAAAGGTAGAATCTCGTGAGCATGGAAACGCATGAATGCGCGCAGTGCGTGCCTAGTGCTCGGAGGGGGGGGTTGGTAACACATGCGTGTGCGGGACGGGCGGGCGACGGTGAGCGGAACTCCCAATACAACCAAGCCACAAAATAGACCAATGGGAACAACACCCCACTCGATTTCTAAGTCTCGATTTTCAAGCAGTTCGGCGCAAAGTGGTGGCAATTGTAAAGAGGGTTAACGACAAGCGAATACAAACAAAACGAACCCCATAACAAATAATAAAATGAACCCGAGTGCACCGAGTACATCCCTTATGCATGTCAGCGTCAAGTGCCATTTTACACCGTGTTCATAGTCTATGGTCTATTATGGCCATACGACTACGGCCGTGCACGACATGAGTACACCCCCCACCCCCCCATGCCCGCCCCGGCTCCGACACACCGACAACGAAGCAAAAACGCACCGCCTTTGGGGACAAAGAGGCGTTCGGGTATTCCTCTAGCCAGTCCCCTCCCGCGGCCGCGAGGCGCGCCGGGTCGTAGTCGGCGTACTTGCACGACATCATCTCCAGTCGGTCCTCGTCGAACAGCTCCGCTACCGTCAAAGAGCGCGGCGGCGACTCGCTCCCTTCTGCTGCTCGTCCGCCGGCAACGCTCTTGTCATCAACCTGGCCAAAACAAAACAACGAAAAAAACAACGAAAAAAACGCATCAAAAACACACAAGAAAGCAGAAGCGGCACTGGTGTATTTATTCACCAAGGGGGAAACAAGACAACACACAGCAGTGCGAGAGGCTTTTCATTTTTCAGCACATGCACGGGCGGCTAAAGCAGGTTAAAACAAAAAAAACACACGCACACGCACACGCACACAGAGCCGGCCTGCGGCACACCCCAGGCCCCGCTGGTTCTGAGCACGCAAAGAAACGTAATCTACAGGCGGGGGGAATATTTTGGCGGCGGTGAACGTGTTTTGTGATCGTGGAGGCTGCTACTACTGACGCGCGGAAGGGGAGGAGGGACGGAGGGTGGGGAGAAAGGTGCGGAAAACAAAAACGACACCTGGTACCAGGTACCAAGTATTATTTGGTGTATAGAGCAGGGGGGCTTAACGATCCTCACGTCGCAATTATTTTCCAATATCATTATCTCCCTTTTTTTTTGTCACGTGATGAACCTACGTAAGGCGGGAATACTACTTTAGCCGCGCCGCGGTCAGCGAGGAGATTCGCACTGAACCTTGTCTTCCACTAACGTATGCTGTCCAACCATCGTAGCCGGAGGAGAAAATAGACGCCACCTCCGTCCCACCCATCGTCGACCGCAGATCAGCGTGTCATCGAAAGGGCCCCTCCCCTCCCTCCACTTGACCCCGGCGCACTCACCCACAGTCGCTCTATCAGCCAGCAGCCTTCCTCTCGTACAAGGTCCATGTTCACCGCGCTCCAAGCCGGGTCGTTTTCCCTTCGTACGCGAATCTAGCGTAAGAGATTCAAGACAGAGTGGCGCGTTCCAGGAGAGGGGACAGGGGTGGGGGCGGGGGCGGGTAGGTTTGGAGGAGGGGGGGGGGGGGGGGGGGGGGGGGGGGTGGGGGGGGGGGGGGGGGGGGGGGGGGGGGGGGACGAGGCAAGGTAGGGAGATATTAGGGGCTCAAAACAGAGCGTCGAAGCTCACACCTAAATTTTGTTTTTTGTCATTGACGGAAAGAGATGAGGAAGGACAAACGCGGGCATGCGGCAACAAGCGCGCGAGCGAGCGAGCGCGTGCGTGCATGCGTGCGTGCGTGCTTGCCACAAGATGAATTGTGCAGCGGGCTAAGCTAAGCGCCTCCAACGTGAATCGCGCACGACTGGCTCGCGGTGCGGTCCCGGGCGACTCAGTTCGGTCGAATATTGGACCAATTACTGCGGGAGAACCCCCGCACTCTGTCGCTGCTTCTACCTTGCTGCTGCTACTGCTGCTGCTACTGCTGCTGCCGCGACAACCCCCTGGTAATGAGCGCGACGCCATCCGAAGCGCGCAGCCTTTGCCGACGGTTCTGCGGCGCTTGTTCCCTCGCGGGGGTCGTCGGCCCCGAGCCAACCCCACGCCCGCGTCCAAACCGACGCCAACGGAGTTCACGAAAGTAACGCCGAAACCAGGGGGGGGGGGGGGGTGTACTCGTGTTGTGCATGGCCGTAGTCGTATGACCATAGAACCCCGCATCCCTACAATGCCGGGGCGGAGCACGTTGGGTTCTCACGAACAAGGCAGACATTGCTTGCACCAAGCGAGGGGGGAGGGGTCACAAGACGCGCATCATCACGAAGGTCCCGCGCACCTGCTGGTAGGCCCTGGTTTCCCCGTCATCCATGTCGGGGTCTCCCGGTGGGCCCATCTCGTCCCAATCGCCCAGAAGTCGATAAAAAGTCATGCTTTGGGTTGGGGTCGACAAAGAGAGGAGAGGGGCCAGACAAAGAGAGGAGAGGGGCCACCGCCGCAACAGGGTTAAACGTGCTGAGGTGGAGGTGGAGGGGCGGGTGTACACCTGAGGCCACATTTTGATTTTGCGCGCCTGCGTGCGTGCGTATGTGTGTGTGTGCTCTTTCGACTTCGAGTACTGCCTTGCTGTGGTGTGCTATGTTGTTGTGCCGTGCTTTTCTGCAGCGTACCTTAGCGTAACGCAGCGTAGCATGTCGTGTATATACGTTCTCATACAACAATCGATTGCCGTGGCGCTTGCCCTTGGCGATTCAGTCAAGCTCACGGCGAAATAAAATGAGACCCCAAAAAAAAACAGATCTACTGTAAACAAATACAACCGACCGCAACCTATAACCCCCCCCCCAAAAAACCCAACGTGCTCCGTCCCGGCCTTGCAGGGATGCGAGGGTCTATGGTCATACGGCTACGGCCGTGCACGATATGAGTACACCCCCCTCCGGCACACCTTCCTGTTCGACCGCCCACACGCACAAACCCGGGACCGGGAAAACGATGAGCAGGGGGCTAGGAGCAGCAGCCCGTCGCTAGCCAAAAGAAGCGTGAGGCTCGAAAGGAGCTCTGCTGCTGGACGACTGCGTACC
Organism: Saccharina japonica; assembly: GCA_008828725.1. Taxonomy (NCBI): domain Eukaryota; class Phaeophyceae; order Laminariales; family Laminariaceae; genus Saccharina; species Saccharina japonica. The sequence goes on along the minus strand of MEHQ01000742.1, from coordinate 68,094 downwards.
CCACCCCCTGCGTTATCGCCATGGCTGTGCGCAACAGTGAAGGCCTATGTAGTGTTTGCACACGCTGCGGTCACACCTCGGGTCGTCCAGATAGGTGCGCATTCCGCCCGGTGTGAAGCCGGAGGCCGGGTTGGAGGCGCTTGAGAATCGTATCGCCACCTCGCAGCCGTGGTTCGGGTACGGGACGTCGTTACGGCCGAGGGCCTGCAAGGGAGCAGGCAGCGCGTGGCGCGACCCGGGCGGGGGGTGAGGGTGAGGGTGAGGACGAAGGCGAGGGAGAGGGGGGTTGAGTGGAATGGTCACGGTGCCGGTAACGGAAATGGGAACGGTAATAGTAACGGTACTGGTAACGGTAACGGTAAAGGTAACGGTAACAGTAATAGTGACGGTAATAGTAACGGTAATTAGAACGGTCAGGGTAACAGTAATGATAACGGTAAAGGTAACGTTAACGGTAAAGGCAACGGTCATGAGAACGGCAATGTCAACGGAAATGGTAACGGTGAAGGTAACGGTAACGGTAACATAAACATTGACGGCAATGATGACGGAAAAGAGAACGGTAACGGGGACATAAAAACGGTAACGGGTAACGGTAACGGTACCGACAATTACAACCGTAAACGGCAACTGTCCGACACGAGAACAACGAGCGCCCAGGCAGACCAGCAGCTGCGCGGAAGGCACAACAACAACAACAACAACAACAAAAAACACTTGCTCCGTGCGTCTCTGCGTCAACTTCGTGCCGCATAACTCCTGCTCTATGTAGAATGTTCTGGCTACCAGAAAACGATGAACACTGCCGCGTGCATGCGCGCGCGTGCGCTTATGCGTGCGCACGCGCGTGAGATGCACGCAGCACGAGCAACATGACTTGCACCGTTCGTCGACCAAGGGGCGGGCGCAAGGGGCAGGCGCATGGCGGTCCATCTATTGCTGCCGGCACATCACCAAACGGAGTACGTATCTGGTACGGCAGAGCGGTATCGGGCTCTGCCGTGCCGGCCTCGGGGTAATCTAACTTCATAATCAACGCCGACGAAGGATCGGTAGATTCAGTGGAAATGGCTGCAGTCAAGCGTCAGCAAGCAAGCGCCTTCCACGACCGGTCCCTAAACCGTTGCTCAAACAACAAAAACGCCGCGAAGCACCCTTGGGGCACTTCTCTGCCCAACCTACCTGGACAGTCACCGTAGCCACGTGTCTCGGCGTGTGCTTCGGGTTCGGGGAAAGGCGCTCGTCCTCGAGGCGCTTATCCCGGGCTGAGCGCTTCACGCGCTCCCAAGATTCGGCGGTTACCCCCGCCGGGGCCGTAGGTCCGAGCGTGTCTGCGCAAACAAAAAAGCAGAAACGTCCGTACCCACAACTGGTGTAAATAATGAATTACCTTGATGACTCTTGCGAAGGGACGAGAGCAGCGCGTTGACTTCCTACGTCTCCCGTTCGTACAGCAGAGGCTGTAAAGGGGGCCAAGCAGGCGTCTGCTTCGACTTCCAGGATGTACATACGAGGAATCGAAAATCTACTCGGGCTCGGTCGTCCCTTCCGTGAGGGTTGTATACTACTCGTTTGGGAAAATGGTTGATGCACACTGTGGTTGATGCACACTGTGTACGAGACGACTACAACGAACCCTAACCCTATAACCCTAAGCCAATCAGAGCAGCCCTAATGCTGACCCTAAGCCAATCAGATACCCTAACGCTGACCCCACGCCAATCAGACCAAATCTAGAAAAAGTGGTAAGCCCTCGTACTGCCTCCCGTCACGTGTGCGGGTTGTTGGTTAGACGTATATGAATGGCTTGGTCGCGCGGGGTTTCCAGGTCCAAAAGGCAACCTCTGTACTCGTACGGAATCCGGGAACTGTGCATTGTCGAGGCGAAAATATGCGCACGGGAGGTCCAACACTGCCATAATCAGGCGATGCAACCGCCGCTCCAGGCAGCGCTTATTTTGTCCCTGCATGATTACCCAAATTCTGCCGATTGCCTATCCATGGCTTTTTCCCGCATTTTGTTCGTTTTTAGCTTTCTTTGCTGACCAGAAATGATGGCATTCGATGGTTTCGGTGTTGAACGTGGTCTCCCCAATACAGCAGTAGTCGACAGCATTTATTTATAGTCGCTGCTAAATAAATCATAGGCATGTGGTTTACGTATAGTCCACCATTACCTACATCAGCGGTACGCTGACACACAAGCTACTTCGTATATACACGCAAATTAGTCAAGAATATCCATCGCGCAAACGGTGCCACAGCTGCGTGCACCAAGAACAAGCCAGCCCGAGCTACGGCTGGTTCTACTGCTGTAGGTGGGCACTGGAATGCAAGCCCAAAACCTGCTGTGAGCTTTCATCTGCAGAACCTCAAGAACGATGGGCACATTCGTCTTCGGAGATGGCTGCTGTCTCGTCGAAACCTTCGACAACAACAGCGTGAATCAAGCGGCACGAGGTACTGCGTTTGTCTAGGCTCCTTCCTGCGCACAAGCGACCGAAGAACAACTGCTGCACCGCTGTAGTTTGGACTTTTGAAAACCGTGCGAGAGCTTCTCAGAGATGAATAACACCAGGTTGATGGAGGTGACATCATCGTCTACTGCTGCTATCGGACACGGCGACAACAAATCTCGAGCCAGAAAGCCCTCGTGCGCGGGTAGCAGACGCGTGCTACGATAGATGCACAAGCAGTAGTGGTCCCTCTATAGTGCCGGTTGAGTAATGCCGGTTGCCCAAATGTCTTGCGGAATCGCTTGGCACAGACGGGATTCACCAGTGTGGGGCAGTGTGCGGCGTAGTGCCGGCTGCCGCTACAGTGCCGGTGTTGTTGGCTGGCACATACCGGCACTATAGATAGCGGCAACCGGCACTACTGCTGTACCACTTTCTGGCCGAAAGTTGTCTGGCTGCCAGAGCTCGTCAACTGAGTATGCGCTGTATCCCTAGGTTATGGCATTGCTTATCTTGGCTTTATACGTTTCGTCGGTTTTTGGGTGATGTGTAAAGCTCCTTACACTACAATCAAGTGAAAAGCCTCAGAAAAAGTACGAGAAGCGTACGCCTTACTATATAGGGCAAATAGCACGCGTCAGCAACTCCGCGACAACTGCTGCAATTAGGAGCGCTCTGCTGCTGTGTGTAGTTCACGACGGACTGCCGTGGATCGTACCCCTCGGACCACGAACGTCAGCTACTGTACGATAGCAAATGCACCACAAGCGCTGAACTGCTGTGCACGATTCACGACGGGCTGTGGATCGGACGTATCCGGTCCCCGAGCAACCGGTGTATGATACCAACCCTAGGACCACTGCTGCAGTGCCGCAGTTAGGAGCTCTGGTGTGCGTAACCAGGAATCCACGACGGACTCTGGATCGAAAGCCTCTTGCTCCGAGCAATTGCGACCGACACGAGCGTGCTAGAAAAAATATGGTGCGACACGTCTGCCTAGAGCCTGCAGCAGCCGAAGCGGAGGCATTTGGGTGTTGCTCGTCCAACAGCGAGGCGCGCAGGGTGTCGAAGCGTGAACGCTCTCCAAGTTGGGAACGCTGCTGGACACGGACACAATCATCATGGATCAAAGCGAAACGCCCATACAACCTAAATACAAAACATAAACGTACCCGTGGTGGTCTTCAGCCGTGCGGGTGGCGGAGTAGGCTGAACATGAGGACAGCGCTGCCAATCGGCGAAACCTCACTGCAATTCTAGAAATGCAGCATAAATTGCAACCCACTCGAAGCTCGTACTAGGCGTGCGTTATGTGCAGGTTGCACCTGCAAAAGTTTTTGTGCAGGCTGTGTGTGGCCAATTTCATCCTTGCCCGTCCACCCAGACCAAGCCAACCCCAGACACACCCCTAACCCTAACCCTAACCCGAACCCGAACTCCAACCCCTTGGGGTGCACGAGGTCGGCAGGGGCAGCCACGCGGCTCCGCCGCGTGTTTTGGTGGCGTTTTTCCAAAAAAAACATGCGGCCCAAAAGGCCAGCCTCACACATTAAAACCAGCATCCTGCACAAAAACTTTTGCAGGTGCAACCTGCACACAGTACGCGTCCTCGTACTACGGTTCTGTACGTACCAGTGTGTTATTGTTTAGGGTGAAAGGCGTTGTACGATCACCCCCGGAAGACTACAGAAACCTCCATTTTGTTGGCCAAAACAACTGCTCTACACCTCGTATCATACAGCAAAACCGTCGTCCTCACCCTGATCCCACCCGGACCTGATCCCATTTGGCACGCTGCTCCCACTCAGTGGCGCACAAATATAACCAGCCCTCCCCAGGAACTACCAGGGGCCGAGGGCGCGAAACTCGAACCGTAATCATGTGGGTTGCAATTTGTGCTGCAGTTCAAGAATTGCAATAAGGCATACCTGGTACCTGGTACGCTACGTATGTGTATATTATACATACGAGTATCATAGCGCTGCCCCTTCCAATTACGACAGGCGGTGTAATATGGGCAAAATGCAACGCTTGTCGCTTTGTTGGTATACGATAGCTTCCGGAAAACGGGCACAACAACAGCACGGGCAGCCCTTTGCACGCTGCACTTTGCTCGCATGTCTCTCTATATAAGCACGTTGTACACACGTTACGCATATAGTACGTGCAGAACATACGTCCAATGGCATGGAAACGGTGATACCGTGTGTCCTATTGCTACTCGTATACACGATGATCTTACGCTGGCGTGGCGCCGAGAGAGATGTCGCTGCTCCAACACGTAACGCAAGGGACATCGTACGTACGTACTCGTAGGCTGGCGTGACTCTCATTCGAGCCACATCGGGGGAAAGTCTGGGAGGCTTCAACTGCTGCCTTTCACGTTGCAAAAGTCTGTTGCTCCATCTCACGACGGCAGTTGGTACGGCGCGCCACTGGCTCAGATGACACCGTACAAAGTGTGGTGTGCCAGGTGCCCGGTACACGAGTACTGGTACGTGTGTATGTACCCTTTGGTGCGCGTTTGATTCTCACCTGGAATGAAACTATTAACAACGCTGTCGCCGTCGTCTTCACCCTCGTCCCCGATGCTTTCGCCGCCTATCCCTACCGAGGAGCGCAGCTCCCACGAGCCATTCCTAGCAGCTGCCCGCTTTCCGCTGCCACAACCTGGTGCCCTGTAGTACCCACTGCCCCCGCCGCATGCCGCCGTAGCTCGACAACGCAAAAAGGCGGGACGATTGTTCGCGACTGCCGTCGAACGAGATGATGAGTGCAACAAGGCGACGGAGCTGCTGAACGCCGGCACACCGCGGATGCTTGCCAGGTAACCCAGCGGTTTTATCCACGCGGTTGGTCTTCTCCGAATCCTTCTCGGGGTATTGCAATCGGCCTCAACCATAACCGACAACGAGAACCTTGCGGTTCGACACTCGTGCTGTCTTCTTGGTATGTAGCTGCTACGTACGACCCTATATGAAGTTGCTCTGCAACGCGCAACACCTCGGCTTTCTCGGGGACAGAAATTATGCGGCGCAATAAAAAAAAATTGTAGAGATCATGGAAGGCGTTTGTAGGTCCAAAAGTGGGTAAATGAAGACGTTGATGCAGATCCAATGCCGAACGACCTGGAGAGAACGCAGAAGCTGGAAGCAGATTCAACCAGAGCTAGTCCTGCGTAACATTTGCCCAAACCGAGGAGAAGAGGACGCCGCTAGCACTGGAGTCGAATCGCCATCCGATTCGTTCTCAGCGTACCCCGGGCTTTCCGGCTCGGCGAGTGCAGGAGCAGTAGCGTCGCCCTACCTCCGAAGGATGGCAATCAACACGCCGCAGAGCATGCTCGAACCATGGGGTGGGGCAATGCTTGGGCGAATCGAGGACCAGCGGGAGGCGGCCTTCAACCGGCGAGGGAGGAGCCGGCGAAGGAGACGGACGCTTTGTACAATCGCTGTTATCACTGCTTATGTAGCAGCGTGTCTCCCTTGTGGCAGGAGTTTCGTCGTGCCTTCAGCAGGACCGTCGGCCCACGTGTCCCGAGAAGCGAAAGCTGGCGTTAGCGGGTATGGCGCGGGCTTGGCGGAAAGAGGGAGCAGAACAGCCCGGCGGAAATGGAGAGCGGACGACGCCGTACGTATGGTGAGTGTGTTTCCCTAGGTACTCGAGACTTGCGACAGTTGCCAGGGTAGTGTACGTTTACCGCAGGTCTAGGTGTATGTCTTCCTCCTATGCGACGCAACATGAAACATGTCTCGTGTTTGGTGGTTTGGTATTATATTCGGCTCTAAAACTGCTGTACGAGGGAACTCTCGAACTCTCGCATCATGCTTTCTGCACACCCAGCCTCATTCGTACTGCTGCTGTGTACGGTTCGTGCTTGTTTCAGGTCGTTTTTAGCGATGAGCTCTGAAGCTCTTTCATTCCACGTGCAGTGTTGTGCCTGCCGGATCGCCCTCGGAAGGCGTAGGACTAGCGCTGCACCCCGGAAGCCACGGCCGTTCCGCTACTTATTAATAGTATTCTTACCTCCTTTTTTTGGAGGGTCATAGCCCATACAGGAGTAGGTACTATTCAATCAACATCAGGTCACACTCTCACATTGCGCACAACCCCTCGTACTCTGTACGAGTATACCACGTACACATGATACAGGGATCCTACGTACGTACTTAAGACACAACATCACACACAACAGCCCCAAGAGTTGACATAGCTCCGGCATTTACGGCTGCGCGAGGACGGACCCGTAGGACCAAGCTTCCTCGGCCACTCCTATCCTTCCTTACACACCACCCTTGACCACCACCCCCTCCCCCGCCTTGTCTCGCTACCCCAGGTGGCGACGGGGCCTCGCGTGGACGAATTTGCGTTGCCTTCGGTCACCGTTGCACCAACGCGGCCGGCGGGCGAGGAAGGGCCTCATCTTCCGTGGACGGGGTCGGTGGCGGGGCCGGAGTTTCCGCTTCGGTACATGCCTTTCTTGGAGCACATGCTTAACGTGCTGGCGCGCTCGTTCGGGGAGATGACGGCGCTCCCCCTCGCGGACAAGCTGGCGTTTGTGGAGAACCCGGAGAAGGGAGCCCGGATGTTGAGGTGCGTTGCTTTGCGTTGCCGTCGTCCTCCGTCGCCCCCCCTTTAGTGGCGGACCTATCATGCTGCTGCTGATGTATACGAGTATATACGAGCGGTAACTCGTAGGAGGCATGTTGAAATTGAAGTTCAAGAGCAACGAACCAGCAGCAGTTGCCTGGCGTGCTGGCATGTACCAGGTGCATACGAGTATAACATCCAAGGATATCCAAGGATGTGCACATCCAACGAGTCACGAAACCGCGCTATCTCAAGCCACGGCCTGTACATGCATGCGCACAGCGAACTGGGCCACTTTTACCTCCTGTTGACTCGTGTATCATACGAGAGTTCTTTAGTTCTAAAAACCGAAAACCAAACAGCAGTACGATTGATGCATAAAACTGCCGCTGCTGCGCTGCTGGCCTTGCTGATTGTCCTACTGCTGTTTATCTGTGTATAGTACTCGGATGACACCATACCACAGGTAGCACTTCAAAGCGCTCGTACCCCCGCAAGCGAGGGATATCATAGCCGCCGTACTGCTATTGAACCATGTTATATTATAATCCCTAAGCGAGGATTTGAGAGTGAACGGAACCCCCCTGAGTTTAAAAAAAGGTGTACCAGGTATCTCAGAAAGCTGCTTCTACTCTGTAGTTCTGTGCAACGGACCGCCGACCGCTGAACAGCATTTCAAATCTTGACCTCTTGTACTGCTGTACATTGCTCTCTGCTCTATGCGAGGCAATCGAAGCCCGAGGATCCGAGGGTTGCTGTCCTAATCGCGCACCAGGTGCTCGACTACTGCTGTACATCGGACCTGGGTAGTAGGTGTCATCCAGCATGTTCTCAAACAGCAGTAGTCTGGCCTCTGACTGTTTTTGGTACGACGCAGACTCAAATCTTATCCCCTGCCCAAGAAATGAAAGGCCACGATATCCTCGTGTATACAACAGAGTAGCAGCTGCACCTTTCGTTTTGAGGCACAGCTGCTTGAAAGTTGAGTCGGGTAGCACTATTAATACTATCAATTAGTACAGCCAGCAGGAAAGACAAGCGTTTTTTCATGATTGGAAGAAGAAATTCGATTATACAAATTACCAAACTAAACACGAAACTGCTGAAGTTTCGAGTTTTGAGTGGTTCTTCAGCCCCACGAGCTAGCAGAGCAACAGCACCAGTCAGATGGCAGCTGGCAGCAGCAGGCAGTAAAGTCGGTGGGATGTAGTAACTAATGCCTTGGGTAGAAATAAATAGCAGGTACCAGGTAGGAGATTGCAAGTTTACCTCGTCATACCAGTCCGGTCCGACGCTGATTCCGCAAGCACGGTCCAGCCTCTTCCCACGGCTGCAGCAGCCGCCCGTTCGATGCGGCTTTCTGCATGTTTTGCGTTCGTATGCTGCTTCACTCAGTGGCGTGTTTTATATTTCGAGACCCGACGGTGGTGTAGCTTGTGATCGATGGTAGTTATTACTTCTTTATATAATCTATCCCTCCTCGGACAGATCATCGGTCCCCACTTCATGATGTAGACGTTTCAAGGTATTTAACGTTGATAGACGTATTGCGCATCTTGTACACATGCTCTAGCTCGTAGCTCATGGTGGTGTTGCCGGGTGGGACCCGTGTACTCTGCACGATCTATATAGCACATGTTTCCTGGGTTACATGTGTACTAATCAGATATTGCACAACCTTTCACAGCGGCAGGTAATGAACTACTGCTGTAGATGATTAACTGTAAATAGATAGATAGATCTATCACCATCTGTCTGTCAGAGGTGTGGAATCTATGAAAAGTCCCGTGGGTCACTGGGCAGGCTCCAACATTTCTCGGGTGACAGACTAAAGAATATCACAATCTAAAATCAGGAAGAAACAAGATAACCTCAACAATAGTAATCGCACCCTGTAAACAAAGTGAGAACAGCGGCCAAGTCGTTCATTTAAGGGTTTTTGAGTAGGCTGGCAATGTAGGCTTTTTCCAACCGATACACGTCGGTTTTATGTATTTCGACCACGCACGGCCATTATTGATGAGTCACCCACAGCGCACAATCCCCTGTGCATAATGTACGGGTAGATGCCACATGCAGGTTTACACCCCTGCTCGCGGCGGGTACTGTTTTGTCCGGCCGCTCTCTTCCTTCTATACCGCCGTGCATTAATATCAACACGGTTACGTAAAAGGCAGCAAGATGTCGCCGCCCGGCCGCCCTCCGCTTACCGTGACGCTTGGAAGAGGTTTTTGCTTTAATGGCGTATATGATGCCGATAGCGGGGTTGAGCAAACCGAAGCGCCCAGGATGGTCAGTAAAAGCCAACGCCGACGCTGGCCGCACCGGACATAAGTGTACCGTGGGCGGGCAGCAGCGCGTCGCAAACACAACATAGCGCTAAAGACGATGGTCTGTTTCGTCGTGTGAAAAGAGTGGGGTTAGTTCCCGGCGGATTAAATGTTGAGCTTTTACGACTACAGGTATGCGGGGGCACGAAAGTCTTGTCGTGCCGCATGCAGTACATATGCATTTACAGCCTCTGCTACCGCCGCGCTCTTTTCCGTGAAAGCTCACACTTGAGGTGTTTTGTTTTTATATGTCGTCCTGTGTGAACACAGCAGCGTTTCCAAAAAATATAAAATGAAAACATGTTTTTTGTGCTCAATGTTACAAAAATCTGCGTGTGACCAACCCTTGGCCTCCTCTCTCCTGCGCTTGATAAATGTCTGAACACACGGACCCCACCTCGCGTTTTTTTTCTCTTCCGTACCCCCGCGCCCTCCCCCCCAAATGGGTTGTGCCATTATTTGTATTCCTCAAAAATGTAACAGCATGAGCTTCACCAGCCCGCAAGTGCGGAAAGTGAGGCTCACGTACTTCGACGCGGGGGACAAGGTGCAGGTGCTCAACGCTGTCATCTACCCGGATTCGTCGCTGGACTTTCCCCTGATGGGCATAGATCTCATCTCGTTCGGTGGCAAGCACCTGGCGGGCATCGACTTCCAGCCTCTCTTCGAAGACGAGGCTTGTCGTGGACGGTGAGAAGATGATGCCTTGTAGAAAGCGCAGGCAGGATCAGTACGTACTGGTAGTGCGCTTAGGATTTAGCGGCAAGTGGTTATAGCCGTCCACACGTAAGTTTTATCGTTACATGTTGATCCCGAGAAAACTCCTAGGCGGCAGGGGCGTGGAGTTAAGGGTTATTGTTTATAGTCGTGTACCAGGTACACCACGGCCACAGCAGTAGCGTATCTTTGTTGTATCGTGTGCTTGCGAGCGATTCCCACCGGTATTCCTACGTTGTGAGGTGTGTTGATTTTCCCGCTGGAAGGTGCGGGTAGGTGCCAGGTTCCGCTTGGCTCGCCTGGCGTGTAACTGGCAGAGGCTTGGTTATTGTTCACAGGGGAGTATTTGCGCTAGCTCGAGGGGCTGTCGCGTGATGTCTACAGAGAGACTCCTTTCTTATACGAAGTGATGAGTGGGTGGGTTTGACTTGCGGGCGGACGGGCGGACGTTGTTTTGCTGAGAGTCTTGTCTGTCTCACGCGGGTTCGTATCTCCCTTCGCCCCTCTGCGGGCTGCGGATGGCGTAGTTCTGCACCTGGGCTTGTATTTTTGCCTCGCGGGGTTGCATGTCAACGCTGCTTGGTTGCGGCCATTCCCTGGTGTGTATATCCCGCGGTATTTCGCTCGTTTGCGGATGCCACGCGGCACTGCCTCTTATGGCATGGCTCTCATCGACCATCTCGCTTGTCTCATGATTGCTCTTCTTGCGCAGTTTCTCGGAGCAGCTGGTGCCAATCAAGGCGCAGTACCCCGAGTTTTCTCAGAAGATGTCTCCCCGGTTCTACGATAGCGCGCGCTTTTTCAGTGAGGAGATGCTGTTCGGCAGGTGAGGTGCACGGCACGCACTCTGCTGTTATTTGTGGTTCGCTTGGCCCTCCAACGACCGTGAGATTATGCCGTTTTGTGTTGATTGAGCCACTTGGGCTTTGGGGGTCAATATCTGCGGGCGACAAATTCACACCCGAATGAATATCTCTCTTTTTTTTTCTTCTCGTTTCTTGCACAACATACAACACACCCTTTGTCGAGAGGCCCTGGATTCGTTGGGGAAAAGCGCGGACGGTGATGCACAGCAGTGGCAGTAGTACCTTTTAGCCGTGTCCTGTCACCCCGCGGCACACAATACGGTAAAAAAACACGTACAGCAATTGCGCCGCGTTACGTAGCAGTAAGCAGTTCATGGCTTCGCTACCTTTTCCAGGAGCTATCGCTATCACACCTGTACACTAAAAACACGAAGGCGACACACCACCACGCCCTGACAATTCCCCCCATTCAACGCTCCCTTCCTCTCTTGTGCCGTGCGCGCCATCTGTAATGCCTTACCCAAAAGATACGAGGACGACGACGTCGTGGAGGAGCGATTGTTCCCGGCGTTCCAAGAGTACCTCTCGGCGTACATGTCCAATCTTCTTGCCGCTGCGGAGGAGGGGGGAGACTGCTCCCCCGAGGCTCGCGCGCGCGTGCTCGACCGCCACCGCGCGTACGACCAGTACAACGCAGAGCGCGACCCCGCGCATGGGCTCTTCCGAAATTACTACGGCGAAGATTTCTCCGAAGAGTTTATGGACAACTTCTTGTTCGAGTTGAGCACTCGACCACCCGAGGGCTATCCGAAGGGATCGGCGTTGCGGGGCGGGGGGGGAGGTGGGGGTGGGGGTGGGGAGGGGCGGCCATCGGGTGGAAACCCAGGCGCGTGATGAATTATGTAATGGTATGGGAGCTGGGCGCCGCTCCCTGTGATTGGTGCAGGGTCGGACGTCGCTGTAGTGGGCGGGGTCGTTTTGTGAGAATGGTGTGACGGGGTTTAATCTTTTGATTTTTTGTATTCCCTCTTGTTTATTTCTGGTGCACGGGTCGCGATCTGGGGGAGGAATTGGTGGACCAACCGTTCGATCCCGCCCGAGTGCAAGCACTTGTTGGCTGTCGTGGATTTTTTTTTGATGTTTTACTCTGAAGCGAGATACAAAATGCAGACCTTTATTTGTCGCTTTTTTTTGTGTGTTTTGACATATAAAATATTAGATGAGTTTTGAGAGAAAAAGTGATTTCACAGCTTAGTTTTTTTTTCAGTTTTTCAAGTATACGATGAAAGGTGTGCATTTCCTCGAGTAGTTGTTACTTTGTTAGCTCGCACGTGACAGATTCTGGGGATTCTATCCAACCGGCGGTTCGAAAATAGGACGTAACGAACTGCAAGCACGCCTCCCAGCTTGCTACGAGCTCTTGCGCGTTTTACGCTCCTCGTGCGGAACAAACGCAAAATAATAGCATTGAAATTGGTGCATTGCAATGGCTTTGTTGTGCATTCAATATCAATTCGTATACCAGGTATGCGTACTTGAATATTTGCCGGAGACCGGGGTTTTCTAAGTCGTTTGTTGGGTCTACTACCTTGTGCTCGTGACGCCCGACCATTGATAAACTGCAATAATAGTATCTGACGGGATGCCGTGCGAGTGAAAATTGAGAGATATATGATGAGAAGTGTGATGTTGGAGTAGAATAGTGTTGATGCGCGTTGCGATGGGCTGCCGACGTAACGACAATATTCGATAGAAGTACGTACATAATGACATGCGAACATACTGCAGGGAGGGAGAAAAAAAGGGCTTGGTCCTATCAACACGATATATCAACGCCTATTATTATTGAACTCCAGTAGCAATGGTGGCGGGCAAGTTTTTCGTTTTTTTTCAGTACTATGTAAATGCCTGGTACTTGAAGATCCCAACGAGTATCAGGGCGGTGATAATTAGAAGGGAGCGCCCGGCGGACTCTATATGCAGTAATTTGTCGTCTCTATCGAAGACCAGGAAGAGAGTTAATACGAACACAAATAAAATACATTTGAAACGCAATTTCATTACGAAACCCTCTGGACGTATTACAGTACCGGCCCTCTACAAGAAACCTGAAATCGGGCTCAGGCTGACGTTCTATTCTGGGCGCGCGCGAAAGCACACTCTCTTATGTCGCGCTTTCTTATTTTGGTCCCCGAGAAGACGTTTCCCCTATTAGTAGTGCTGCACATTGTCAATGAAAGGTGCCTTTTGGGCCCAGACCAGCAACAGAAAGGGGTCACTTTCTTTCCTAAAGCTTATGCCCTGACTAGGCTGAGAGTTTTCTTGACATTTTCACTTGTTCAGGCTGACTTTCTTGTGAGTGCCGTTTACGAGCGGGCCGGTACTACTACTACTACTACTACTACTACTACTACTACTACTACTACTACAGTACTACTACTACTACTACTACCTACTCCTACTACTGCTAATTACTACTACTACTACTACTACTACTACCACTACTACTACTACATACTACTACAGTAACTAGGTATGTCTAGGTGTTTTCGGAAGGATCGAAAGATCTGGTCGAGAGCCTTCCCAACATCTACAGTAACTAGTCATTATGAACTAAGGACTTACAGCGGTAGTATTTAGCACCCTATACCGACCGTTGTCGAGAAAACGATCGCACCCCTGTGCGAACTCGACGCTCTTTACCACCAATAACAATATATATGCGATGCTGTGTGTGTGCGTTTATTTGCCCTTCCTTCCTTCCTTGTTGTTGTCCTGCTTGCTTGTTCTTGCAACATTCCGCCTCGACATCTGTCTGTCGTCGACCGCCAACAGCAAAACACCAACTCTCCACGTATCGTAAAGGAACAAGCATGGCGACTGAACAAGTCGGCGTGCAGTACAGGAAATATGCGATGTTGCTCTGCTGTGCAGCAGTTGTTAGTAGTAGCTCGTAGCGCAATTACCTCGTGCACCAGCACTACATGAGCCTCACTTGAGATTATAGGGTAAAGGCTCGTATATTATCGGTCAAAACTTTACAGCTCATTCATTACAGAGGGCGAAAGGCGGAGAGACGAGATGTGGACACATGATCGATGCGTTTCCTCTCTGACCGCTCGTTTGGATAGTAGCTACGACGTAGCCTATCGCACCAGGACGAGCAGAGCGGAACTCCTCTTGGATCCTGATATGTTTTGTATGCACAGTGTCCCCTCTAGTCTATAACGCCTGTCTGTTTCTCTACAAAACCTATTTCCACGCTTCCAGCGTCCAGCGGGCAGCAGAGGGGAGAGGGGCAGCGGCAGTGCGGGGATCTCAAAACCTCGACGCGGAGACATGGCTGGGAGAAGAGTTTTTGTTCGCGGCCGTCTCTGGGTGTCATCACGCGGAATCAGTAGCTTCCGCCAGTCGGTTCAGCTAGAGAAGCTGTCGTTCTCCGATAAAGATGTGCTGTTCATGGATAATCACGTGAGTGGAACGCTCCGCTCTGCGGGTATTGGAGACGAAAAGTATAATGCTGATAACGACGTACCAGTACTGACCAGGATCGAGTGTAGGCGCGTCGGCAGCTTGCTTAGGCTTGTTTTTTGCGTCCTTGGCAACCACCGATCATTACTCAAAACATAGCGGTTTAGGCGCTCACAAGTCTTGTTGCACTGCCCGAACGAGCTGCAAAGTGCGACCCACACGGTTACTGTTTTTTTTATGCACAGCAGTATGTAGTATGCAGTTGGTTGGGCTTACACCGTAGGAGAGGGTTCACGAGGCCAACCTTTACAATGTAGACATGTACATTTGGGCTGGGTACATATGAATGTACTTCAAGGGGCAAGCGAGGATGCCCGCCCCAGATCGCCAGCGCCTTGTGATGTTCGACTACCAGGTTCATGCTCCGTCTCGGCCAGCTGCCAAAACGTGCCTAAGTTCCACGGCGAGGCGCCGCGGTACCCGATGTGGCGAAAATAAATCCTGTCACATCTATCGATGTTTGGTTGCCGCGAGGCCGTCGCGCCGCGCGCCAAGCCAATCCTCGTCGGCGACAACCGGGTCGTGCCTAGGGAGCTTCGCCGAGTGCACTCGCCACGCGATATCGAGGATGCAACACGAGCTCGGGCCATTTTGGTCGAAGGAATTGTTTTCGCTCCCCTGGCCAATAAAATATTTCAGGCAGGATCGCCAAGCGGCGGCTGGAAAGTCGTTGAGGATTGGTTTGAGCCAAGAGGGGCTGCCCAACATGTATGGCTCGACAAATCTGAGTACCTGCGAATGCAAAAGGGTGAAGACCCGTTGGTGTGGATCGGTCGCGTCGACGATGTCGTGAACATGCTTGCGTGCCTTGATGTCCACAAGACCGAGGTTATGGTTCACCGTCAGATCGTCCGTCGCCTGACTGGCGATTATGACACTGAATGTCGTCTGTTCAGGCATCGTAACCTCCCCCGTAATGAGCTACTCGTAGAGGAAGTTCTTCGGGACAGGTTTGCCGAAATCCAAGCGGCAAAACCAGCGGGACGCCAAAACGCGTTGTTCGCAGACACTCAGGGTTGCGGCGGTCAAGGCACCGGAGGAAATGGTCGCAGCCGCCGAGGGAATCGTAACAAGGGTGGTCGTGGTGGTGGTCGTGGTGGGGGGCACCCACGGTGCAACTACATCTATTCAGGGGCAGGCTTTCAACGGTAGCAATGGGGTTTTCTTTCCTCGGTCGCAACCATCAGGCGAAATGCTATCGTTGCAATCAGCCCGGACGCCGACACAACGAGTGCACCGCGACAGTAACGTTGAATCCCAGCAATGATTTTGGTCAGGGCAACACTGCTATAGGTCGCACCGGCTCCTCCGCCGCCGAGCTCTGCTTCTCCGTCAACCTGTACGTCGACCATGGTGCCGACGTACTCGTCTTCTCCCTCCGGTGGACACCAGCACCCTCAGCAGTTCATGGTACGTTTAGGGCCGACTGGTATCTATGGCTTAGCCGGACAAACAGTTTTTTATCGTACTGATGACGGTCGCGAGGTTTGGACTAGCTACGGTGGGAGTACTATACACATGACTGCTGATGGTACGGGGGTGTATGCCTGTGTTCCCCCCCCTGTAGATAATGACGGGGTGTTCGATGGCTAAGGGGAAACGCCAGCCTCTTCGAAAGACCACTCTCTGCCGCTCGGAGGGCCCTTTGCAGCAGGTGTTGATCGACCTGTCGGGACCTAAGCCCGCCCAGTCCGTCGGTGGTGCATTCTACATCATGCTGATCAAGGACGACTTCTCGCGCTTTGGCTGGACGTATTTCATGAAGCAGAAGTCCGACGCCGGTGCGACGTTTAAGCGGTTCTTGAACGACATTGGTGAAAGCACGAAACCATCGGTTGTCGAGTGCGTCCGATCTGACGGTGGGGGCGAGTTCAGTGGTGGAACGTTTAGGGAACTATGCTAAAAATGCGGCATCCGGCAAGAATTCACAACGCCTGACACGCCGCAGTTGAACGGTGTCGTGGAGAGGGGTCTGGCGATCGTCCAGGAAGCCGCGCAAGCCGCCTGTCTAGAGGCGCCGCGCCTTTCCCCCCGACGTTAAAACGCCTGCGACTGCATCTCTGCGAGCCGAAGCGTGCATCTGGGCCAATGACCCGCTAAATCGATCCGCCACGGAAGCCAACCCGGGCCGTGCATCGCCGCGGAGCCGATTCCATGACGAGGCGCCGCCGCCGCTATCGATGCTGCCATTTTTGAAGCCAGGCTACTGCCGCGTTCGCGGCGATATGTGGTCATCAGGGGACATTCTGGGTACACCCCCGGGTATCATAGGTGGGTTTGCTACCCGAGCCGGACGGAGCACCGTTTCTACTCCTAATGTAGACACCTTCAACATTTGGGTGAATTTGTGAACATTTACGCTCGGGAACCGGGATCAACACCGCCGCCGCTGCCACAACAGCAGCAGCCGCCTTCGCCTACACCATCGACACTGCCGCAACAGCAGCAGCAACCGCAGCCGTCTACGTCATCGCCGGCGTCATCGCCACCGCCATCACCATATCGAGTTACTCGCCAGCTGGGCAACCACCTGTCCGGGCCGGGAGACGGCGACGAACGGCAACCAGAGCGGACGAGAGCGCAAAGCAGAGCCCATCGAAGGGGTCTGTTGTCGATGCTGACGAACCAGAACGACATGGCGCAGGCGTTTGTGGAGCAATGCCCGCCCAGCCAGCCTCTCGCGAAATTGCCGACGTGTCCGGCGAGCGAGCTATCAGCGTCAACCTCATTCGCCGACGCAAATGCATCCGAGTTCACAGGGACACCTGGCACGAGGCAATGGCGAAAGGGTATATCGGTCTGTGTGACGCGGGGACTTTCGACGAGGCTTAGCAACCAAGAGAAGAACGTGATATCCTCTAAATGGGTCCTTACCGGGAAGACTGACGAGCATGGGAGTGTGACTAAGGCAAAGGCAAGACACTAGTAGCAAAAGGCTTTAGCCAGCGTGAAGGAATTGATTACTTTGAGGCATTTGCCCCAACACCTGCCGCGGCTTGCATTCGTTTACTGGCTGCCACAGCGTGTGAATTGGATTTGGATTTATGCCATTTCGATGCCGAGCAAGATTTTGCTCAGTCGAATCTTGAAGAGGATGTTTTTCTGCGTTTGCCACAGGGCTGCGGTGAGATGTCCGGCAAGGTGGTACGTTCAAACCGCAGTCTTTATGGTCTAAAGCAAGCGTCACGTTCGTGGCACAGTCATTTGCTCACCCGCATGAAAAATCTTGGGTCTGAGCAGTGCGCTGCCGATGTATGTGGTTTACGATTGATTGAAAATGGCTATGTATATGTTATCGCTGTCGTACACGTAGATGACATTTTCGCAGTTCGACGCACAAGTAGGTGTGAACACTTTTGTGAGGATTTGAATAAACTGGTTGCTATCACTAACCTTGGGGAACTTCGCTGGTATGCAGGATGTCATTTTTTCAGAGACAAGAAAAAGGGTTTGCTGACTATTTCACAGAAGGCTTTTGCCCATAAGATCGTGGAGAAATTCGGTATTGTCTCTAACCTGACGATTCCGGCTGTGGTTGGTCTGAAGCTTGAATAATTCGAGAAGGATAAGCCTGAGGGTGACTAGCCTTTTCGTGAGATAGTAGGTAGCCTGATGTGGCTTGCGAACCAGGCAAGACCCGACCGACATCTCAAATGCCGTAAGAGCAGTAACCCGGTATGCCCACGCACCGCAATCTGTGCACTGGGGGGCAGCTTTGACTATTTTGAAGTACATGAGACCGCGAGTGATCTTGGTATTACTTGTCAACGGGGTTCTGAATTAGATTTGGAGGTATTTGCCGATGCGGATTATGCCAGTAAGGCAACCCATCGGAAGTCAGTGTCTGGTGGAGTAGTAATGGGTGGAGGCGCAGCAGTAAGCTGGTTTTCTAGGACGCAGAAATGCGTCACGCTTTCCACCACGGAGGCCGAATACGTGGCCATGTCTGAGTGTGGCAAGGAAGCTCTTTCATTACGTAGGCACGTGTAGTTTTTTATTTTGCCTGCTCGTCGCGTACCATGCATGAAGGTTTTTGAGGACAACCAAGGTGCAGTACAGTTGGCACAAAACCCCCATCACAAACTCGAATTCGAAGCATATCGACGTGCGTCACCATCATTTGAGATATTGGGTATTTAACGGGAATATTGTTGTCACCCATATCGCGTCGGAATACCAGCATGCTGATTTCCTGACGAAGCCCTTGAATAAGGATTATTTTGAGTTCCACCGTGACTTCTAGAATGATGAATTTGAGTCATGTGCAAAGGTCTGGAACTTGCAGCGAGGATTTTGAGATTTAGCATGAATGAAGTAAGAACTTACGTTTGTATCAGGAATTTGTGATGAGGCGCTGGAAAAATTCTGTAAAAGTGTTTGTAGTGATTTACTCTCGTGCTGAGCACCGAGTAGGGGGGCTGTTAGTTATACTCGTGTGCAGCAGCATTGCACTTGTGTGCAGTAGTGTTGCTTTATGCAATGATGTAGGGGGTTCCACATATTGGTAGGCATTTGCCAATTGGCGTTACACAGCAGTAGCGAGAAGCGCATTTTTTCATGTCGTCGTGTTTGCACACCGACGCACTCCTTCATCTGCTTGAGCTCGTCCTAATATATACCAGGTATGTCGATAAGGAGTCCCTCCAGCACCGACGTACCTTCTGAAAGGGAAGGTTTTCGGCTTATCTATCTATCCATTCCGTGGACTAAGGAACAGATCGTCCTGAAGTTATGATCTGCTATTCGTTGCTGTCGTACCTGCAACATACGGCCCACTGGGCAACACGAAGCAAGCAATGGTTGCGCGTAGTAAAACAGTAGTAGTGCACGGGTGTACGAGGTGTACGTACAGTACGGGTAGTGTTGTGTTACGGCTATGCTGCGGCCTATTTTAATCATGCCGCATTGTCATGTTGTGCGTGTTCTAATGTGCGTTCTACGACAGACGGACGGAAGTGTGTCCCGGCGTTATGCTGGCGAATCGTGTGCCGTTTTAAGTTGTGGGTTGTGGGTGACCGTGCTCGTTGTCTACCCCCCATTGACGGAACGACCACGACGGATGACCTGGCCAGGCTCGTGAGGCAGCTGGTGCAGGACAGGCAAGAAGGCAAGAATATCAAGTTCGCCGCGAGAGCGACCGGGAACTGCGACGTCATGACGACGAACGATTGAGAACGCAGGTTTTCGAGGAGCTGGATCGCAAAGATACTGTGGCTTGTGAAGTTGGGTGTTAGGTACTGTAGTACTGGTGACCGGGTAAGGACCGCTTACCAGTCAGTTCTGGGGAAGAAAGGGGAGTCAGCTCCAGTGGGAGTTTACCAGCTTTTGGTCAGGTGGTAAAGCTTTCCAAGGAATGGCACGAGTAGTTTTAACATCGTAAATAGCTACGATATAAGGCTGAAGTTGATTCTCGGGAGTTTGGGAGCTTGAAGCAATCGGGTTCTATTTTTTTTTCTTGTTTAACCGACTGCTTCAAGCTCCGAAACTCCCGAGAATCAACTTTAACCTCACGGCTATCTACGCTATTAACATTGTAGTGCTCGTACCACTCCTGGGCAAGCATACCCACCCCACCAAGAGCTGGCAAACTCCCGCTGGAGGTTGGTCCCCCTTCTTGCCCGGCCCTGGTACGAGCTGTTCCGACCCGATCACCAGTACTACCAGGCGCCACTTCGCGAACCGCAACATCTATGTATGCAACACCAGGAACATGTGCCGCGCAATTCCATGTCAAATGCCGACATTTACCCACACGGTGCGAGTGAAGCATAGTGTCAACCGCCGACATACAGTGCACTCTGGCTGGAGGTTGTTCAGTCGCTCGTCTGCACAAAACGCTACCAGATACCAGGTACTGATATAAAAGAAGCAAGGCCCCTATTTTGCCGCGTAATTCGATATCCACAAGTGACATCCATCCGTGGGTCTGATAACTAACCCCCTCAGCGCTGCCCCGACATATGCACGCGTTCCAACCTACCGGTATGATGCAAACTGTTGCCGATCTCCGGTAGGTGTTATGTGTGAACAAACCGGCGGGACTTTTATCTCAAGGCGACCGCACAAAAGACGCGGATGTAGCCGCTTTGGCCCGAGAGTACGTCCGGGTGGCCGCAAACAAGCCCGGCGAGGCGTTCCTCGCTCTAGTGCACCGCCTCGATCGCCCAGGTAATGCATGCGTTGTCTCTTCATTTCTTGATTCCTCAAGGCTGGTGTGTGCCCACTTTTACGTAAGCCGTACCCCGACAACCTCCCTTATGTGCCTCCACGTGATTCCCAAACCGCTACCTACGCAGAAAGACATTTCCTGCCCACAGTTTTATGATTGGTCAAATGTTTAGGTTGGAGTTTTTTATTGGTGGAAAATCCTTGGTCGAAAAAATCCTCTTCTCTCCCTGTTGTAACACGACGCGCTTGGTTTTTCTCGCACCATATTGTACATCGCCCTTTGGATTCGCTCGCCTCCCCTTCAGTCTCAGGGGCCATGTGCATTGCTCGCACCAGCAAGGCGGCCGCTCGTCTCTCCGCCAGCTTTCGGGCGCGCGAGGGCGTCGAGAAAATTTACCACGCGGTTGTCACCGGAACGCTCTCTGGGAGGGGCACCCGCGAGGACTTCCTGGTCTCGTTGGAGGGGGGCGGGGGCGCCGCGAGGGACGGGCGGGGTCCCCGGACAGCGATATTCCTACCGAGAGAGGGGGGTAGCGGCTGCACCACAGGAGAAACATCGCCATTGGCTTCTCGAAATCCAGCCGTAGCGGAGGGCGCGCGTTATTTTTCCCCTCCGCCACGCCGAGGTCATCCGTCGTTAGAAGGGGGTGCTCGCAAAGGAGACGTGGAGGGGGCGGGGGGCGCGGGACCACCCCGGCCGTCGCCACCACCACTTCAGGCGGCTCAGGATCGCGCTGACAGCGGCAGCACCAGCGCGAGGGCCATCGGCGCTAAGCGGGCTGTATTAGAATGGGAGGCGGTGAAGGTGGCGCCCTCGGCCACGGCTCTGCTTCGGTGCCCCCACACGGGGGACGCGCGCACCCTGGTTCGCGTTCGGCTCGTAACCGGGCGCAAACATCAGATTCGGGTCCAGCTCGCCGAAATGGGCCACCCGGTTGTCGGGGACGTCCGCTACGGGCGCTCTCGCCGAGGAAAGGGTGGGACCGATTCGGGCCCTTCGGGGAACACGGAGCCGCTGGGGGACAGGAGCATTATGTTACACGCGAGCGAGTTGGCCGTGCCCCACCCAACCCGGGTTGGATGCGTCGTGCGAGTGGTTGCGCCCCCGCCCGCGTCATGGGGCGCACTGTGCGGAGAAGGCCTTCTCGAAGCGGTGTTTGGAAATAACCTGCCAACAAGCACTTGCGAAGCGCCTGCTGTAAGGTCGTGACCCCATCTTCGTTGTTTTCCGGGCTTCGTGCTCTCTGTTCGCTATGTTATACTCGTACGAAGCATTTATGCGTTGAAAAATGTAATATTGAGAAGAAAAAAGAAAAAAAACCAAGCTGTGAGATCGAAATTTTCCTCACATATCAAAACGCCCGAGTGGTTTCGGTCGCCGTTTTTTACGTTATGGAACCGCTAAAGGGCGGGAATTTGCGTTGTTTCGTCAGGCGACAGGTGAATTTGGCAGCAGACGAACGTCCAAGTATAAGTTCAAGAAATGGATTATCGCTGATGGTGGCCTATTGAGGATCATGGAAGCGAGAAGGGCTGATATGGTGAACCCAGGAGACGGCATATGTTAGCATAGTTTGAAAAGCCCATTGCAGGGTATGCAGGGTGGCAGACCTTGCCATACGTTGTCCGTTGCAATCGGTTGCGAACACATAACGATTGCTTCAAATACACCAAGGCACAAAGTATCAGCGTGAGCGTGGCTCTAATGTTCTTCTCCAGCTCCACTTGTGTACGATTTCGCTCTAAAATTACTGGAAACCCCTGACGAGTTATCATGTTAAGCGGCAAGACTTGGGCTGCACTGCGCCCAGTGCCATGTGCGACGTGAAACGGGTTCAACAGGGATCATATGATGCCGATAGTTTTCAAGGTTTTATTACATTTTTTCAAGACTAGCCATAAAACACGTTGGGTGGAGGAACATACACACCAACGACGGAGGTGCGTCTCACGCCATACGCATTGCGGCCGATCATCACCGGGGGTGGTATCCTATCTCCATGCCCGATGAAAGAGCCTACTGTAGTACGGGTCTTCACGATGGTACGGGTCTTCAAGATGCCGGGGGGGGGGGTGTACCTATGCGCCCTCGAAGCCTCTGGAATTCCCAGGAGACTCCCGGCCCACTACGTATCTACTCTATCTTCTGAAAACAACTTCTCCGTTTAGGTACCACCTATATACGTCTAGACAAGAACAAAATACTAACCCGTTCGTTCCTACCCCGCTCTGACAATTCAACTGTTCTAGTTAGTTACACTAGAGAGCCCTCCACCGACGGAATGACCTTGCGTTCATCTCGTCAGTCATGCTTATTCACAAAAAAAAGGCGTATATATGTTGCCAAGTACAAAGGTGGCAAACTCCCAGAGGCGAAACAGCGGGCACTGACACCTTTCTGTTTCGTCGTATATCTACGAGTATGGAACAACGAGTATGTCCCCTGATACAGCTCACTGACGTACTCAAGGTACCCTTGATGTTCTGTAAACGCCCAAGGTCTGGCCCTCTCCATACAGCCGGCATGGTAGACCGCCATCAATCCACAGCCGGACAATCACACGGTTCGGAAGGCAAAACAATCATCCCAGCGCAAGGAAAACCAAACCACAACCCGCGGTAAAACACATTTCGATGTGTCCTGCTATGGACCAAGACAACGATACGAATGGCACTCAAACGACAGTTAACATATCGTGAAACAATTCCTGCCATTCTCATGGAAAACAAGACGCAATACACCCACACTCCCACGACAACCAAGCAATCAATCCCACATTTTACCGAGACACCTCACCAACCTATCCCACAGAACGCAACATCCTATCAACTAGTCCCACAATCACTCGCTAGCTTGCACCCGTACAACTTCTCAAATGGTCAAAAAAAGGACACGGTCCGTTTCATGTTTGGGTAGTACGTAACGTTCATCCAAGCAATATCGCCCCTGCCTCACTACAACGCTCCAGCATCCTTGGCACCACGTATAATAAAGTGCACTGCATAAATCTTGAACCCGTCTTCACAGGGGCGAGCCGGCCGCGACACCACTCAAAACCGAAGCCCCACCGCTTTTGAAAAGGCCTACCGCCATGCCTTCCAGCCGCGCGTTCTCCACAAACGCCCGCCTTCGAAAAACGCCCTGGAACAAAACGGCCCTTGATGAGGACAAGAGTCAAAATCCGCGAGGGAAAATAAAACCAACAACAAAACGAGCCCGTTAGCTCGGCTGAGAGCTTTCCTCGCTTGTGCTCAGGCCTCCGGCATCCCCCCCCGCCAAGTAGAGTTCAGCGTTGAAAGCCGGAGCACCGGGGCAGCCAAGGCGCCCACCTTCTAACGCCTCGGCCGACAAGTGACCGAGCAGCACTTCTTGCCTTTGCTCGTCCGTCCCCGAAACCACCACAACCTTATCGCGGGTCACCTGTGCCGGTTCATGTATAGCGCAACACGGCGAATAGCAGAGAGGACGGAGAGTAAGCTGACAGGGCGAGAACGGTGGTGCGTGGGTCCAAGGCAACCGAAACTCTATGGGGTTTCTCATTCGCAGCTTCCTACAAAAAAAAATATCAGCATCTACAGCTGATCTGCACACGCGACTACTGTCACACTGGCTATGGTTGTCGACTGAGGAGCTTCGGAACATCTACGTGGTCGACAATTATCAAAGGTACTTATGCAAGACTCCAACCCCTCTATGGTTATACGACTACGGCCATATACGACATGAGTACACCCCGAACGCTGACTGCGTTCGCCGCAAACACGCACTGGCTATCTTGGCACCAAGCTCGCCCGCGAGCTGGGCAAACGGTACAAGCCCGCCTGACACTGTGATCCCGACGTTGCTGCCAAGCGTACGCCGAGTACCCACCTGTACCAAGAGTGGCTCACACTTGCAGTAGGCCGTGTGCGTTTGAAGTAAACGAAAACAACAACCGGGCCCCGCCGCATCCAAAACACACAGCAGCAAGGCCACCAAAACCAAAACTCGTCGTGGTTAAAATACAAACCACAACGACGTCATTAGTGGAGCAAACGTAACAAGGTAAGCGGTACTTGTGCGCCGGGGGGGGGGCACACGCTCTGCGCCCTGCGGCCACCGTACCTGCGCGAGGACAACCGAGATGGCCTGCCACAGGTAGTACATCGCCAGCCCGGCGTTGACGATGAACATGTTTCCCAGGCGCGAAGGGTAGCGCAGCATCAGCATCGATACGGCCCGTCTGATGAACGCGAGGGAAGGTAGCCCACCGCCGGCACCTGCCAGAGAGCAGTCTATCTGCGGAACCAGACCAAGCACGCCAATGCACCCCGTACAGATGCAGCAAGAGAGAGGTCAGTGTCCACGCTTATTTGAGAGCAAGACTACGCTGTTAGCCGAGAAAACAATAGACTTTCACATCTAAAATATGAAATTGCACCGATTAAAAGGGACTCGTAGCTCTGATGGTGTGGCTTGAGGTGTCTCCTATACCCCCCCCCGGGGCGAGCGCTATGAGGATCTCTAGGGCCGAAGCAAGAGAGTCGCCGGCGGGCCACAGAAACGGAGCACACACAGCTGTGCACAGGCCGTTGCGGAAAAAGTATGCGACCCCCATAAAAAATCAGAGCATGACGAACAGGAAACGCAAAACTTGGACAGCAAACCCCACCGCCGCCTGGTACTGACAGTCGGCTTCTACCCACAGCTCGTAGAAATTTCAACCCCTGGTGCACTGCACCCAACCGGCGCAAGGCACCATCGCGCAGACTCGAGAACCCTCGCTGCTACAGGTGTGTTGCAGGAACGCAACATCCACCGCGAGCGAGGGTACGGCGATAGTCAAAGAAACCACCTTCTGCACCCTCTGCTGAAGAAAAGGCGGTGAACAGCTGATAAGCGCCCCAAAATCCTTACGAGTACACAACTAACGAACTCACCACGACACAGAATTGGCCTTTGCCTTCCGGGTTTAGAGCCGCCGCCTCCATGCTGGCTATCGCTCGCTCCTGCCCAGACCACGGGAACGAATGCATTAGGGAGGGGAGAGGAGATACGTCAGCCGCGTGCTTAGTACCTGGTAGGTGACATGACAAACGCCCTCCCTCCGCAGCTCTGCTCGTGGAGCTATTGGGCTTGCACTTTGCTGGCCGTAATGGTAAACAACATGGCGCAAAACGACAAGCTCGCTGCTACTGTAGGGTTCAAGACGCACAGGGGTCTCGAGGCTCGGTTTGTCCCTTCTTAACTCGGACCTCGAATCGTCACCAAAGACCAACGACCAACGAAGGGTTTGGCAGTTGGCAGGGGTTTGACAATTCGAGCTCCGAACGGCCAACGGAATTTACAAGCAGACCAATGGCCTCCCGCTCTCTCAAGGTTGATATATTGCTTCAAGTAGAGTAGAGTAGAGTAGAGCGCACTACTTGCATAGCAGCAAAGCAGCAGTATATATCCATATGGCACTTTCGGGATACTGAATACGTACATACGATACGAGTATCATACACACCAGGTGCCGGGTGCACAAACAAGTCTCGAAACTATTAATAGACTGATTTCTCATTAGCTGCCCGCCGCTAAAATACAAAATACATAACTGAACAATAAAACAAGTGCACGTACATAAATAACTATATATGGTTCTATATCAGTATCAGTATCAAGCACTGCCGTAAAACCCCAAAGCTACGTAGTGTTGCGCTGGGTCGTTCGCGGGTTTGAAGGGTTTGTGGAGATATTTTCCAAGGCTTTTCATGGATTATTAACGGGACGGTATTGACGGTAACGACGGGACGGAACGGTAAAACCGTCGTCGAATTGATAACTTCGTCCCGTCCCGTCGTCATTGTCACCTGCCGTTGACTCGTACCGTCCCGTCCCACCGAGAAAATATTTCCCATTGTAAATTACCGTCCCGTCCCGCCGTCAAAACCTGCACCTACCGTCCCGTCCCGCCAATGCCGTCACTCCTTCCCGTCAAGACACCATGAATACTACTGTAACACTTCTTCTGCCCGTCAAATATCCCAGGAGACGGCAGTTTAGGCGTGTGACGGACGGCCGTCAGGAAATACTATCATAGGAAATATATACTATCTTACGTATAATATGTAGTTGGCAGAAAGTACGAAATTACAATTTCAAGTAAGTATACCGGGTACCCGGGTACTCGGCCCAAAAAACCGGGCGGGTTTTGACTCGGACCCGGACCCCATGACGCGTAGTACTCATCCGGATAAACCCGCCGGGTACCCGGGTAGTAAACGAACGGGTAGCACCCCTACCAGGTACAAAGGTGTGAGGCTGTGTATGTTACACGTACGAGTATGATATAGAGTTAAGACAGCAGGCTTGTAGAGTAACACCTCAGTACGTACACAACCGGACACGGTTTTCCCCCCAATCAGTTTGGTGTGTCGTGTAGAGTTAGAGTTGTACCCTGCTCGTCTATTACCCGGGTACCCGACGGGTAATACCTGGACCTGCCACTACCCGTTCGGGTACGGGTAGATACTCGCCGGGTATTTGTACCCGGGTACCCGGTGGTTTACATGTCCCCGGTGCGATACGACGTAGCGAGAGCAACTATTCACAGTCCATGGACTGCAGCTCTTAGCTACAGCAGTCCACACGCTATTCCGCTAACCCGAACCCTATACTTCTGCACCTACTATTAATATGTGGGAACAGGGTGCCAAATGAGATCTGGTCCGGGTGGGGATCGGGGTAGAGGGGTTGACCAACAAAATGGAGGTGTAGTCTATTGGGCACCCCGTTTCACCCCTCTCGAACATCAAATCACTCATAATAGAACGTGGACTGCACTTAAGTTCTGCCGGCAGAAAAAATCTGCCGCTGGCCGCGGCGCCCCGCGAGGACGCGGGCCGTCGCTCGCCTCGTTGGTTGCCCACGGGTGTTCGGTGACCCTTCCCTTGTGCGTTACTTATTTATTCGATTTTTCCAACAATGCGCCATTCCTCGGTATCCTACGACCCAAGGTCATTTTATTCACGGAATTCTAATCAAGTACCCAGAGTAATTTATTTTTCACGGAATCCCAATTCATTACGATTCATATTTAATCAACTACGAAAGTTTTTGTTCCTCGTTAATGAGGACCCTACCTGGACCCTACGTAACGTTTATTTCATTTTCGTTTTTCTCCGCTCTTTCCTGTGTGAATGTCCGCTTTCTTTATGCCCGAAAACAGCTCTGTATGTTGTCCGGGTACCCGAGTACCCGGGTACCCTACCCGAGTACCCGGGTATCCGCACTACCCGGGTATGTGTGCCTGAAGAAGCGGGTAACCGGTACGGCTAATATATATGAAAAGGGTACCCGACGGGGTATAGCTCCAGTGTGGTCACTGGAACAAAAAAAGCCGTCGCCTCTGGTCGCCTCTCCCTCCTCGTGCGTGTGTAACGGGCTGCGTACCTGCAGGTGTTATATCAGGTTCTGGAATCATATCATACGCATGATGTGTAATACGCACTGCTGTGCTCCAAACGCAGTCGTTTTCCGTGCCCATCAGCATGGTTGCACCATCGCGTGATCACGTAATCAACATTGATCACACCCCACTAAAAAATATCTTCGAGTTGACCCGCCCGGTCGCGCTATATATTATGTAAGAGCATCAGGAGGGTCACGGTCAACCACGTGACCTTCACAGGCCGACCGATCACATCCGGTGTATATACGCAGGGAGGCTCTACAGCAGCAGCAAGTACCAGTACACCAGTACGTAGCAGTTGCGCAAAACGACAGCAGCAAGCAGTAGACTGCTGACTGCTGTTACTACGAATTGTGAAAATGTTTTGGTCCCAGTTAATAGGGGCCTCCGTAGTAGACTACGTATATACCTGCTGGTATAAAATACGCTTACTGCTTGTAGACTATACTGCTACTACTGTACTGTACAGCAGAATATAATAATATTAATAGTAGGTGCTGAAACTGAAACTGGTAATAGCACTACAGCAGCAGCTGTATAACTACCTGCCTGAGTACAACAGCAGCAGCAGTAGATATAAGTAGAAGGGGCGTCAACCTCGTGTCGTACACAACGAGAGAAGCATGCAGCCGCACCTTATGCTTCGATCGGCGAGCGCGCAAAGGGAACCAACGCAAAAGAAAAAGAAGAGGACAGACAGCTACGAGTATATCAAGTACCTGGTACCAGGTACCAGGTACGAAGCTTTTTCTCTCACCACGGTGTAAATCAGGAAGCGAACATTTGCCTCCGGGTCGAGGGCGTTGTTCTCCCTTCCGAGGTGCACCCAGATCAGCGGCCGCTTCGTCAAGCAGGTTCCCCGCACGAACAGCTTGCCGGAGGCAGCCTCGGTCCGGAAAGTCTTGGCTTGCTCCAAGATGTCGTCCACCCCCTCGTCGAGCCTCCACTTCAGTGTGTCGATGAAAAAATCGGAGACCCTTCTCCCTCCAACGGGCTCAAGGCGCCACTGCGCCGCCACCAAGTATCTCCAGACGGCCGATCGGCCTGCGATGATTTTCGCGGAGGAGCAGAGCGGCGACGCCCGTACCTCATCGATCGTTGTTTCCAGCATTGCTGACTGTTTCGCGGTTAAACTCGGCGGCTCTCCTTCCCACCCCCACTGCTGCTGTTTCAGGCGGTCATCATCGACCGGCGATACGGGCACACCCATTTTTTTTTGCAGCGAGCGAAGCTGGTTTCAGACCGGCACAGCCCTGGCTGGACTTGGAAACAATAAAGGGTTGCGTAGAGCTACGTAAATACTTCGGTAGCCGCAAGTAGTCTCCACGTGCGCTTCGGGGTATGCCGAGTCTGCAATTAGTGCTGCACGGTGAGAGTTGCAGCACACTCAGCTGGCAGTAATGCTGCTGCTGCTCGTGCTGCTGTGTCGTTGTGTTGTGGCTGCCACCGGTACGTATGAGAACTTTCTCGGGAAGATTGCTTCAGGTTTTGCTATTTTGGGCCGAAAAAAAACGAGCTCTCCCACTCTTTTAATCTCGCCGACGTCTCCGAAAACAGAAAACGGAGATACCATTTCCGTACTTTACACTCTCTACGCCAGACAAACAGAATAAAACTCCATATCGATCTCCGGAGAATTTAGGAGAATCGAAAAATCGTGATCCAAAAACGGCGAAAAAACGAAATAACGAAAGAACGCGAACTCTCTCGTCTCGAGATATTTTTACTCTTGAACCATCTTCGACAAAAAGGTTGATCACACAACTCCTTCAATGTCAACGGTCAGCCGAGATTTTTCTTATGCGATCGGGTTGGGTTGGGTGTTGGGTTGGGCTTGTCTATTGTCTACGCTATACAACAGAAAGTAGCAAGCATTCTTTTAAAAGTCAAAAGCATTTTGTTGAAGCTTGGGCACCGAGTCCGACCATTCCGAGAAATTTCCTAGACTGCTGTCTGTCGAGGTTCATTTTTTTTTCCCAACGCCCCAGCCCACCAGTATACTATCAAAAAAAAAAAAAGAGTACGTACTCGTGTACTTGTCGTACACGTATTTTTTCAAAGTGACAAAAAGAGAAACGTTTTTTCAAAAGTTCAAACGTTGACGCAGAAGCAGTGTCCGCTGTTCCGCAACGACAAAGCACATTCATTCCTGGCCTACCTCAGAGTCTCTCGACCTCTCGCAGCCCCCCAGCAGAGAATCGAGCAGCACCCCAGTGGATCCGGCTTGCAGCCACTGTTTCCCCGAACCTCCGTGCAGCTGGCGTTAATTATTTTATCGCGGGTATAGGTAGGGTTCACGACAGCAGTGTCGCAGCAGCGGCAGCAGCAGCAGCAGCAGCAGCCCTTGCTGGTTCTTTCTTCAATCTGCTTGTTCTTGCTTGTTGGAGTACATAGTTGCACGACGCCCGTCGGGTCTGCCCCAAGACCAACAAAAGCGGATCCCCCTACAGCACATACAAGGAAAGACGACACGCAGGAGGACAGGAGGAGCAAACATGGGGCGAGCTTTGATATCTTCCGCCCTGCTGGCGCTCGCGATGCTTACCCTGGAGCGAGCATCCAAGACCGCTGCTTTTTGTGGTAGCCCTTCTTTGCTGTGTCGAGGGAGCCGGGCAACTTCTGGCCAGAGAGGGGTAGGTGGTGCGTCGCGGCGCCCCTTGCGCAGCGGGCCCGCGACGCGGGTGTCAAGCAGGCAAGGGCGCACTGCTACTATGGATGTCGGCGAAGAGTTCGAGCATCTTGACGGGGTGAGTCGAGGGGAGGAGAGAGAGAGAGAGAGAGAGAGTAAACACTACGAGGGGTATATCACTTTCTTCGTTTGATGTAACTTGCGGTACAGCAGCTTGCCTTTCAACCGTCGGCAAACCAAATCGATCTTTATTTACAAGTAAAAACTCGCCCCTCCTTGGTCTGGCCATCTGGATCTAGAGTCTGTGAAACTAAAGTCTCCAAAGGGTAAACTCATAACCCCTCCCCCCCTTCCCTCCCCCGCAAGTCCCAGTTGCTGCGTAGAGGTTATTATGTACGCGCACGTATATACTACGCACGCACGTGGTTGGTGTATCTCTGTGCGGCCTTGAGGATACACGTGCACCTCTTCCGAAAGATATTTGTGCAGACACAAGCGGGCGGCGGCGGGGCGGATCTACGAGTATATCCTTCTCGATTTCTGGATACGATTTGTTCCATCCGGATCAGAAGCGGGGCCACAGACACGGCAACGAAACATCAGTAAAAAATATCTCGAATCTCGCAATAACTCGTATACGAAGTACACCCGCACTGCTGAGTGGGCTGTTGCTGTGTGTGACACAGCAGTCAACGCTGTCGGCATTACGTTGGGGGTTTTTCGCATACATATAGTCGCATATGCTTCGCGGTCGCCCCCCCCTACCCCCCTTCCTCCCCTCGCCAGACTTCTCCCGTGCTCAAAAGTAGTATTGCGCGCAGAAGAAGGGGTTGCTCTGCACGCGGATCCTATGATGATACGTATTATATTATACGAGCTTGATTGTTGGGATACGCTTATAGTAGGCGTACGTCGTAAAGGGTTTCTACGTTTTTATGCTCCCTCGTCCAGAGGCCACATCCTTTCCTTCCTGTGCTGCAAATAGTATTGGAGTTTGGAGTATTACGCAGCACTGAGTACGAGCGGCTGGTCCATCTCACTTCACGTTTGCGTCGTGAACCACGGGTGGGTACATCCCAACAATTATGCGCATGAGGACCGTCCGCGGAGTCCGAGATACTCTCAATGGCACGCGCGCACGGGATCGCCAACGGGGCCGGGCGCCCCACCCCTTACCCCGCCCGCAGTGTTTAATTATCTCGGAAAACGCAAACACAGACACTTCAAGTACTTCGTACTGCACTTCACAAAAACATAAAAAAAATGTCTTCAACTCGAAGTAAGTGTTTTTGTCTCCACAAATGGGATTTTTACATAGCCCTCGTATATACCACTTTGGCCCGTACTATAATGCTCATTTGGATTAAATGTTAATATACAGACGATCCTTATATTCCGGATCGGAGTGGCACAGCAGGGGTTAGTTCTTAGTTTTGGAACTTCAGTTTAGAGCGACAAAGTGACGATTATGCATACGTACCATGGTATGTGTGTACAACATTACAGCAGTTAGTGGGTTTCGTCAATCGCCCCAGCTAAAATGCACTAGGCATACGTCTTAGAGTTGGGGGGAAAGGTTTGGTCGTGTATTTGGTCGGACAAAAAATAAAATGTTACACAGAGGGGGGGTGGGAGGTGTGGTCCAGGTACTTGGTCAGGCTCATATATAGGTACAGAGGCGGGGAGGGAGGTTTGGTTCGGGTACCTGGTCGGACTAACGCAAGGACCGGTTGTTCGACACGAGCGCAAGCAAGCAGCGTATGACGTATGCTACGACGCGAACTGCTGTGCTCTCTGTTCGTTAGTAGTAGTGGTCCCTCTACACAGCAGTGCCGGTTAAGTAGTGCTGCTTGCCCGCTTACAGTGCCTGTCTGTGGAAGCGTTTGGCACTGATGGGGATGCACCAGCAGACAGTGATGTACGAGTAGTAATGTGCGGGGTAGTGCCGGTAAAGTGTCGGTATAGTGTCGCTATTGTAGGCTTGTGTATACCGGCACTATAGAGGGGCGACCATGCTCTCGTACCTGTCGAGCATGCCAGCCACGTGGCTGAGAACTCAACAGACATGTATGTGTGTACGAAGCTCCTTTGAACGCGCGCTCCACTACTATGGGGGACCATAGACACACTTACAGATATCTCGCCCAGGGATCCCTCATCCCTGCACTCTCAGAGCTCCCACTTCGAACACCGCCTCCGTTGATTACTTGCTCATTCTCTCTCTCTTTGTTCCCTATATACTTTAGTTGGCGAAAGGCTTCTTCCTCTTTCAGTTTTGGGTTCGTGTGTGTGCCCAGACAGCACGGCAGCGCGAGCGAGCCCGGCGCCATCGCGGGTATGGGAGGGCGCTGGCCAGTAGAGGGGGGGTCAGAAGGAGCGCGGTCGCCTTTTTCGTGGCTAGGCGTGGCGTGTCCACCGAGACACGAGGGAAGCATGAAGGGGCTTCGTCTGTTTTTTTTCTGCTGCAAATTAACCAGTATGTCCGAAACTATAAGGTTCGTTTCCTTCTGAAGAATAACATCCAAGCGGTGCTTATTTCTCGAGCACATATTATTTACGGAAAGAGAGCCAGGCGGTTTGAAATCCATCATCGATCATATTTCATATTACTCGAGGGGGCGGTCGGCGTCCCTATTGGTTTCGAGCGCACTTTCCACTGTAATGCACGCAAGGTAAGGACCAACTAGGTCGATGTAGTGTGGGGTGTGGCCTCCCTGGGATAAATTTCCGAGCCGGTTTTCTCCAGAACTACGGGGGGCACCCATGACGAGCCTGGTGGCTTTGGACACGCCTTGTCGATATATTTCCATGGGCGTATCATCGCTCGGCGTCTGGATTCTTGCCGTTGGGGAGAACACCGGCTTGGAACTTTGTCCGAGTTGTTGCGTTAATTTTTCACTCGTGCCATGTATGCACACGGTAATACAAAAAACGCAAGTGTCACCTGAAGGTCAACAGTCAACAAGACGACCGGTATTTATGTGCCGTGATATAATACCAGGTATAATGCCAGGTATATATTATACCTGGTACTGCTGTAGGTCTATGACTATATACTGAGGGTACAAAAAAAACGTACCTAGTGGTATCATAACGTCCCTTGACCTTCAGAACGGACAACCACGCCCGGTGTATCGATTGATTGTTTCGCCGGGCCTGTGGTGTGCCTGGGCTGGCCTGAATGTGGTTCCGTTTCGGACCCCTGCCGCTTTCAAAAGCGAGTTACGGTACACGCATGCGCGCGGAAAATTATCATGCTCGCAATGCTAGAACGCTTACGTGCTGCTGGGTGCTTGCGCTGCCGAAATTTGTGGTGCGTGCTTGAGGTCTGTTGGCGCCTTCGTGGTCGTGGGTTGCGACATTCAGCGAGGTATCGCGGTTCTCACCCTCAAGCTACGTATACAGCAGTGGTACCGGATAGCGCGCAAGATAGCACATCCCTTGGAATAAACTTCAGAGCCGATTTCCTCGAAAACGCGCCTTAGGGGGGGCACACACAACGAAAACTGCGGCTGTGGAAAAATCTCGTCGAGGTCTACTTTCCGTAGACCCTGCACTCGGCGTTTACACCTTCTTCGGTGTCGAGAAATAATTCAGAACTAAAGAAATGTATACCATACTAAATTTAAGTGGTTTGTCCCCAAATACGTGGGATCAGGTCTTAACCCTTTTAGAACTGCAGTCCCGTTTTGGGGACAGATTACTTAGAATTAGAGTGGTTTGTTCCCAAAACGGGACTGCAGTTCTAAAAGGGTTAAGCTTTATTTTTACCCATCCGCCGGAGGATAAAAAAAGAAGAAAAAAAAGTAGTTCGACACGCGTTTAAGCAAGCAGCGTATGACGTACGATACGACGCGAACTGCTGTGCTCTCTGTTCGTTCGTAGTAGTATTAATAGTACTCGTAGTGGTCCCTCTACAGCAGTGCCGGTTGGGTAGTGCTGCTTGCCCGCTTACAGTGTCTGTGGAATCGTTTGGCACTGATGGAGATGCACCACCAGTGTTGTACGAGTAGTAATGTGCGGGGTAGTGCCGGTAAAGTGCCGGCATAGTGTCGGTATTGTAGGCTTGTGTATACCGGCGCTATAGAGGGACAGCCATGCTCTCGTACGACCTGACAAGCATTTCAGTCACGTGGCTGATAACTCAACAGGTATGTGTGTAGCT
Organism: Saccharina japonica; assembly: GCA_008828725.1. Taxonomy (NCBI): domain Eukaryota; class Phaeophyceae; order Laminariales; family Laminariaceae; genus Saccharina; species Saccharina japonica. The sequence continues at coordinate 33,266 of MEHQ01000742.1, read as the reverse complement.
CCTTCGAACGCGCGCTCCACTACTACGGGGGACCATAGTAAATACAGCCTAGGGCACACGCAAAAACCTATATATTTACCGATTTTACTATATATATTTGGTCCTATTTACTATGGTCCCCCGTAAGAAACGGCTGATATTATACTCCTGTAGGTGTTTTCTGGTCGCAATACCTCATTCTCAAAAGGGTAAAAATAGTACGAGTTCTAGTGCAGATAGGAATGGCCGTTGGTGGAACTTTATACCTGGTAGCTCGTACAAGAAGTGCGTACGAGTACGTACCGTAGTGTCGGTTGGACAGAGCCGAACACGGCTGAGTCAGCATAAACGGGTTTCGTTATTTGCCACGTGATCGGCGCGTTGACGAATGATTTACAACAAACCGCGTTTTGTTTGCCATATTAGATTAAGTTTCGAATTAAGGAATGCTGGTTGGCTACGTACAGAGCCAGATTTTGGTTTAAATCGGGTTAAGTACGTATTGAGTTTAAGAATGGCATGGCTAAAAACAAGTGTATTTATGCATATCATATCTTACGTACGTAGGTAAACATAAGAGTTGGAAGGCAGGGGCTTTTGTGGAGTTTTGTATAATGCCTCGTTCGTGGCTCTCGCCGCTGTTGCTAGAGTCAGACTACTAAATGACGTATGCCTGGCAGGAACATAAGAATACATACCTGGCAAATGTCAGATTCGGTCACAATCAGAATAACTATTCAGCCCTGCACGTGCCACATCTGAAATTTGAAATTTGAAACTGGGTTATTGTCTCCGCTCATGACTCGTGTGTGCAGATTTCGGGAATGCCGGAAGCCATCGGCATCGGCCCACTTTTCAGCGGCTCCAACACCACAACGCGTCTCATCGACTACGCCCCTCAGCTTTTCGGGCTGGGCACCAAGCCCGGCGGCGCGATCGGTAGCACGACGCACTCCATCCTGCCCACCGGAGGGTTCTTCAACTTCGCGGCCCCTAAGCCCACCGCCCTCCCGGAGTATTCGCTCGAGTCGGAGGGGGCTCCCGCTTCCCCCGCTCCTGCCGCCGCCGCCGCTTCGGCAGTTGCTCCTCGGGACCATGCCGCAAGCGCAGCTGCGGAAATTGCGCGGAAAATTGCCGAGGGTGGGTCCTCGGTGGGCCAGCTTGGCGGCGGCGGCGGCGGCGGCGGCGGCGACGCCGACATGATAACGCCTCCGAGCTTTCGAGCGGCGGCCGTTCAGAGCGTGAAGGAGCACTTGGAGATCCGGGAGAGGCGTGCGGCGGTGACCACTAGACCGACCAGGGGGCCGGTCGGCATCGACTCGACGCGCGTGCCGAACCTGTGGCTTGCCGTGGCGCACTCGTCNGTGTATCCTTTCCCTGCTAAGTGTGCGTGTTCTTTAGGATTCTCTGATGGCTCTAGCACTTTTGTGACCACGAACAATAATATTGCTAGATCAGACTATAGGGATTAGCAACTGAAACGAGTTTAATGTCAAGACAACGACAACAACAACAACAACAACAACAACATTTACTATCTACTAGTGTTTACTATGGTCCCCCGTAATAAACGGCTGATATTATGCTCCTGGGTGTTCTCTGGTCGCAGTACCTCATTCTCAAAAGGGTAAAAATAGTACGGGTTCGAGTGCACATATATAGGAATGGCCGTTGGTGGAACTTTATACCTGGTAGCTGGTACAAGCAGTACGTACGAGTACGTACCGCAGTGTCGGTTGGACAGAGCCGAACACTGCTGAGTCAGCATAAACGGGTTTCGTTATTTTGCCAAGTGATCGGCGCGTTGACGAATGATTTACAACGAACCGCGTTTTGTTTACCCATGTCAGATTAAGTATCGAGTTGATTAATGCTGATTGGCTACGTACAGAGCCAGATTTAGTTTAAATCGGGTTAAGTATTGAATTTAAGAATGGGATAGCTAAAAACAAGTGTATTTATGCATGTCATATCATACGTACGTAGGTAAACATAAGAGTTGAAAGGCAGGGGCTTTTATGGAGTTTTGTATAACTCCCTGATGTATTAGCGCTAATGCCTCGTGCGTGGCTCTCGCCGCTGTTGCTAGAGTCAGACTACTAAATGACGTATGCCTGGCAGGAACAAAAGAATACATACCTGGCAAATGTCAGATTCGGTCACAATCAGAATAACTATTCAGCCCTGCCACGTGCCACACCTGAAATTTGAAATTTGAAACTGGGTTATTTTCTCCGCTCATGACTCGTGTGTACAGATTTCGGGAATGCCGGAAGCCATCGGCATCGGCCCACTTTTCAGCGGCTCCAACACCACAACGCGTCTCATCGACTACGCCCCTCAGCTTTTCGGGCTGGGCACCAAGCCCGGCGGCGCGATCCGTAGCACGACGCACTCCATCCTCCCCACCGGAGGGTTCTTCAACTTCGCGGCCCCTAAGCCCACCGCCCTCCCGGAGTATTCGCTCGAGTCGGAAGGGGCTCCCGCTTCCCCCGCTCCCGCCGCCGCCGCCGCTGCGGCAGTTGCTCCTCGGGACCATGCCGCAAGCGCAGCTGCGGAAATTGCGCGGAAAATTGCCGAGGGTGGGTCCTCGGTGGGCCAGCTTGGCGGCGGCGGCGGCGGCGGCGGCGGCGACGCCGACATGATAACGCCTCCGAGCTTTCGAGCGGCGGCCGTTCAGAGCGTGAAGGAGCACTTGGAGATCCGGGAGAGGCGTGCGGCGGTGACCACTAGACCGACCAGGGGGCCGGTCGGCATCGACTCGACGCGCGTGCCGAACCTGTGGCTTGCCGTGGCGCACTCGTCTAGCCTCAAGGCCGGCAAGGCGATGAAGGTGGAGGTTGACGGCGTGCCGCTTGCGCTGTGGAGGAGCGCAACGGGCTCAGTCACCGCCATGTCGGACGTGTGCATTCACCGGGGGGCGAGCCTCGCCCGCGGATGGGTCGCCACCGACCGCTTGGTCTGTCCATGTGAGACTTTGCGCCAGCTATGATAAGACAGGTGGCCGGGATAAGAGATAAAAGGGATGTAAGGGATATAAGGGATATAAGGGATGGCGAGCAAACCAACGATAACCTTGGCGTTGCCAACCGTGTACCCCCCACCCCCCCCGCTTGCACAATCTGGGAGTAAAAAATATTGACGGAGGACGTTTGAACAATATATCTACAGCAAACCCCCACAAGATGTCGACAATCTCTCAATTTCGGTTACACACCTGACGGCGTGGTACATTGTTCAATGTCTCCACAAGGATGTTTTTACGCCCACATCGTGGAGGGGGGGGGGGGTCCCGACCACCTGTGTACCTGTATTTACGGCGGTTGCGACATGACCCAGCTCCGAGAAAATGGTTGAAATACGCTTGACTCGAAACCCTAACCCTATATGTTACCTCGACCGCCTGAGAAAATTACCGTAATGAAAACGTAACGAAGCGTTATATCTAAGGCATTATAATATAGTGTGGACGATCAACCATTGTGTCGAATCTTAGCCAAACTCGTGAGCACCGCTGGAGGGGAAGAGTATAGGTAGATGTCCAGTTTTTCCCACTGACTCAAACAACAGAGTTGACTTACCGTGCGCAGGCGTACGCAGGTGTACGCACGTGTGCGCAACGTGTACACGTGTGAACGCAATTGCGCTGCTGACTGTATGTTTTAGTATTAGTATTGGTAATTGCGTGAATGATGTATGTACGAGTGCTCTCCGCGTTCTTCCTTAAACCACATAGTGTTTTTTTGTTTCCCCGGTCCACTATTCCTTCCTGACAGCTGACTGCTGTGGCTACTTGCGTTCCATGCTCACTCTCCGTTTTCTCATCTCGAACGGTGCCCTTGCTCAACGCTCCCCCCCCCCCCCCCCCCCCCCCCCCCCCCCCCCGTCGGCCTGTCCTCTCTGAATTTGTTGTCAACCAAACCTCTTTTTCTCTGCAATGGAAAAAAAAAAAAGACCACGGCTTCGAGTTCGAGGCTGACGGCTGCCTGGGCCACATGCCTGGCGCGGGACCCCCGACGGGAAGCGCCGCGGCGGCGCAAGCCTCGGCCAAAACACGCTGCACCCCCCCCGCCCGCGGCTCCGGCGGGCTCAAGGCCCCGACGTACCAGGTGAAGGAGGTGGGCGGATGGATTCACGTTTTCCCCGACGACACCCGGCCCGGGTCGGTAGAGCAGCACCTGGAGCCGCTCGTGATACCGGAGGCCGTCTCCCCGGAGTTCCGAGCGATCGACGGCTCCATGGACATCAAGGGAGGGGTGGACGCGTGCGTGGAGAACATGCTGGACATGCTTCACATATCGTTCGTCCACAGCTTCGGGAACATGCAGGACCCGACCCCATTCGAGGTTTCGTACGAGGAGGGGTTCGATGACCCGGGGACGGAGGCGCTCGCGACCTCGCGCGTCACGTTTCGGTACCGATCGGGCAACAAGTCCTTCAGCAAGGTCGTCGGCAACAGCACAGAGGTGCGTGGAGGCGGAGCTGGGGGGGGGGGGGGGGGGGGGCGGAACGGCAGGTTTGAGTGCACTGGTATTAGTAATAGTAGTAATAGTTGTCGTTGTAGTCCATGGTCCCTGAAGTACAGCTAACGATGTCTGGAATTGTGGTTGTAGAAGGTTAAACGCCGCTCTCGGGAGTGGAGAACGTCAGAACCGGCCCTTAGAACGACCCTGCCGTTTGCTCGAGGGCAGCCTCGTCGTGTGTTGGTATGGTTTTCCCGTGCACATAATGCCGGCTTCATATATCGACTTATACTACAGCGCGGAACCCTCTGCACTTGGAGTAGTAACATATGTAGTTTCCCTAGGCCTATTTAAGCTGGAAGTATTTACTGCTGTAGTATATATACGAGATACAGCAGTAAGAATGGTAAAAACAAATACCTGGTAGCAGTTGTAGCACTCAAATTTTCTCCTCCGACTGTGCCCCAGTTAATGGTGATGTGGCACTTCCTCTTGTGCTTGGCGTCACACACCCCACCACCGCCTCGCCCCCGCTCCACACGTCGGTCACAGGTCGTGGTGAAGAACGAGTTCCACCTGCCGTACCGCGCGGTCATCCGCGTTTACTTCGGCGAGAACAGCCTCAAGACCATCGAGGCGACAGCGGTGCCCAAGAGCGACGGGGAGACGACCCTCCACTGGAAGCTCTACCGCAACTTCGCCATTACCCACCCTCTCGACGAGGGGCCGGTCAACAAGGTGGGCTAGCAGCAGGAGCGCTCCAAAATACACAGCGTGTTGTTCGTGTCCGCGTTTGCGAGCTGCCGGAGTTTTGTTTACAGGGACGCGCGGGAGCGAACATTAAGGGAAGAGATAACGACGCCGCAGCAGTCCGAGCCTCAGCAAGGCGGGCGGTTGCACTCCATGGCGCCCTGTGTATAGTAGCTTCAGTGCCGTGCCTCGTCATGTACCGTATCTGGTATTTCCGTTTTTTATTGAGGGGCATCAGGAGCACGTAGGGGGTCACTTAAAGGCGACCAAGCGTGCGTTCTTTGCCAAGACTTTTCTGAAAAAAAAACAACGATGGGAATTTTTCATCGCTACAAGCAGGCCTTCAATGACCCGAATATATACCCCTTTTGTTTTGTGCCGCCGCGTGTTTATGTTGCCAGGCCGGAGACTTCTTGTTCCGGCAGATGATGGAGCTGACTCTGAGGGAGGACAAAGAAATAATCGAGAACATCTACCCCGAGTACCAGCGCGGCTTCATGAACGCGCGCTATGATAAGCAGGTGGGCACGCGCAGTATGGGTGGGGCGCGGGGGGGGGGGGGGGG
>MEHQ01000742.1:6667-17687 GCA_008828725.1 Saccharina japonica | reverse complement strand
CGGGGGGGGGGGGGGGGGGGGGGGGGGGGGGGGGGGGGGGGTACATGTACATGAGAGAATGACACAAGTACCACGTTCATTGCAGACAGGAGCACCATGGCTGCAGTGAACGCGAGGGGAGGGGGGGGGGTGGCGAAAGTCCGTCGCGCCAGACGCATGTGACATTCTGCTGTTTGTCGACGTGCGCGGGGATTTTGGCGAGCAAAATTTAGCTGGCGGTATCGCACCCAGTCCTCGACGTTTGATGTGATGTACAAAATTGTAGTAGGTGCGCGCTTTGTCGGGCGGGCTGCATTGATTCGTCCGAGAAAGACCATAGTTATGGCAGCGCTCGCCGCGAATTGCGGTAGTGCAGCCTTGCGCACGGTGTATCGTACCAGTCTGGGGGCTTGGGATGAAGGGGGGGGGTCGGGGAGGGTCACGCGTCTTCCGTATTTTGTATTTTGGGGTCTGGCGGTCCCTCTTGGCCGCCCGCGGGCTCGGCTACTGTCTTGGCCTGCGTGTTTTGCGTGGTAGACGCGCGGATGGGTGAAACTTTGTCGAAGCTCGCCGATATCTTGTCTCTTTCGAACGACGAATACGAGTAGAAAATCGTACCGTGGGGACTGGCGGGGGGCTACTACCCGCATCTGCACAAGTTGTTTACAAGAGGAGCTGACACCACACGTTTTTATGGGGATCTGTTTTTTGTGATGTTTTTTTCTGTATGTTGAGATTGCTTTGTGGTTCTTGCCGTCTTTTCCGCGCGACAGCCGTACGCTGGTAGCATGTATTGAGGAAGCATAATGTTCCATCACCACGAGATGGACGAGTGGCATGGGGCATCTGGCTTTGGTTTGGCGTGCGCGTGATGTCTGCAGTAGGAGGCGGGGTTGACAAGTGTTATTATAGCAAATGTATGTATTGGGCGCGGTCGCAGGATATTTTCTTGCCTTGACCCCCCCCCCGGGGGGTACGCTTGGTGCTAGCAATGTCTGTCTGGTCGGTGAAAACCTGACATGCTCCGTCCCGGCATTGTAGGCGTGCTAGGTCTATGGTCATACGACTAAGGCCATGCATGTATATCAAGTACACCGCCCCCGGGGGGTACCTGTGTCGAACGTGAGCTTTTGGGGGGAGTTCCAAGGGGGCGCGATTTTTCGTTGAGAATGCTTGAACTACCGTAGCGGGTGTTGGTCATCACCTTCGATTAGCCGTTACGTGGAGCGTTTTTCCCTTGTACATAACCGTTTTCATTCTCCCTTGTACATAACAGTTTTCATTGTGGTGGTAGCAGTATCTTGTGTTCGAACGCTGGTTGTATTGAGCATTCACGTCAATGTCTGCGGCGTATGTTGCGTCTTTTGTGTCGATTATGAGCGGGAGACTATCGGCAAAGGTACGGCTCTCTCGAGAGACCTTTCTAGAGGTCGTTAGACGTCCGCACCACCCACGGGCGTGTCAGGGGCACTACTTGTTATAGCGTGCCTGGCTGGTGTTTTTATCGGAAGGTTTTGTATTTGGTCCACAAATTAGTAGGACGGCCTTGTGGCTGGGAGTTTAGTTTATTTTTGGGTGCCCTTCTCGACTGAAAGGGCATGACCGACTGTGCCCGTATTAAGACAGTACATTGACATCGAGACAATCGGGACAACAGAGCAAGCAAACCTGCTGCAGCGCTCTATAAGCCGGTGTGTACTGGGGCGGGGTTGTTGTCGTGGGCGGCTGATCTTATGGTCCAGCTTTTTCGTCACGGTATTTTTACCCGTTCTGTTTACGAGTACCCCGACTGGCTGTGCTGATCATAATATTATTATTGTCAAACGTATCTCCGTGTCCAAACAACGTTTATAGAACACCGGGATCAAAGCATGTGAGAGGCGTTGATGATGGTTAACAGATGGCAACACTCACCGCGCCGATCGAATATACGTACAGCTCTGGCTGAGCTTGGTCGCGTTCATTCCCCGTCGAAGGTGCACCACCACTGGACGACGCAAAAATTACATCACCAAAAAGGCGCTGAAAGGCTGCCTCGTCGCCTGACAAAACATGGTGCCTGCCTTTCTTAATGTGTGGCGCGAATTATTTCGCTCTCAGCAAGTAATACGCCGCTGATACCAGGTACCACGTGGACGGGTGGATACTCAACTATTGGTGCGAGAGGGGCTCGCTTGCCTTCAGGCCGCTTGTGCCTGGCTGCGTTTTACACACACAAGCTGCGCGTGTCTTCCATAAATGCGGAGGTCACCCTCGCCGTGTGGGCTTTGTCACGGGCCTCATAAAGTCACCCTGGAAACGATTGTGTTGTGTGGGCTTGTCACGGGCATCATAAAGTCGTCCTAGAAACGCTTGTGTTGGTATCGTTCCCGACCGACTACGTAGCACTGTGATGTACTGCACGATCCACTGGCACACCTCACATATCGTCACGTCGAAGCTTGTCGAGTGTATGCATTGTCTACCGCATTTCCTTTGAGCGTACTCCATACCGGTCTGGGGCTCATATTTATGAGCCTTCTTATCGCTTCATGTCAGTTTCGCTTCCCCCATAGCTGGCTCTTAATACTAGAAAGGCGGAGGGCCAACCGAGGAACAGGTAACCAGCGAGGGCCTACAAACGTCCTGAAAAGGTAGAACACCGTCGTAACATCCTCCCAAGCTGGCTGGCCGAAGAAAGGCCAGCACGCGGTATTCCGGATGGCGGACTCACTAAAACGTCCACGCCAACCAAGAGTGAGAGGGATATTCCCGGCCTTTCTACCCGTCTAGAAACAACCCCCCTTTTAGCAGACGCACACGCCACAAAATCACTAACGCGGCGAAAGGAACGCTCTCCTCGTTCATGGAAAACATTCCTGGATGCCCGTCATGCGCGCCTTGTTCAACATCTATTAGTGAATCCAAACAATCAATTGAACTGCCATGTCATCCAAATCACTCCGAGCTCGTCCTGCTTTGCTATTTTTGGATGGACAGCTTCGCCCTGTGTTATCAATGACCAGAAGCCCCCTCGTATGATAATAATGCCCGGCCTATACCGCGTGTGATACTCAGTCCTCGCGGTCCTCTTTTCTATTTTCCCCATTCCAAGGAGGGGTTTATCCAATATTATATCTTGCCAAGTACCGTGATAGTCCACGCCGCGTTTGGACCGCCAATCTCGCCCTCTTGCCAAGTTATACCGTCAGAACTCACGCACAGGATAAAGCTCGGTCGACCCTGAAGGGATGGCCTCAACCTCACACGAAGTAGTGAGCAATTGAAGCATACACGGTACAAATATCGGCCGCGCCTGCTTCGCTGGTCTCACTCTCATACCAATTCCTACCAAGGCTTGTGCGCCGCGCGACTCACCCTCCGACCACGAATCGGATGCAGTCACGCCGTTATGTAACCAGAACACGCACACTGATGACTGATGATACCCCGACCTTTTAAGTCGGATCCCGCCACACCGTCGTACCACCTTCCCCCCCGGGTGACCGGACAGAAAGGTCAGCCACGCGATATTCTCGTGAAAACCCGAGCTCCTAGATTCTCGGATTGGACACCATGTTACAAACACAAGCCGTGTGGGCTTGCCACGAGTATCACAATATCACAATATGATCCTATTTAAACGTGCATTGCTGTCGTTCCAGGCCGACCAGTACTACTGCGATTTTACCAGATGGTAGGTGATGGCTCGTTACGGAGAAGGACAACAAGGAACAACAATAATAAAAAAAAAACGTTGTAAACAGTCGGGTCGTATATACGAGTATCATACATACCGGATAACACGCAAGACAACACATCCCCTGGCGCGATTTTTCGAACCGAGTTTTCTCCACAACAAAAGCGACGATTGACATTATACTAATACATTTTTTTATGAACACCTGCCCGTGGACATCCCATGGGATCATACCACCAACCATCGCGTTAGGGTTAGGTTATAGGGGTTAGGGATAAAGGCCCTACGTAGAGGTGGATAGTGCTATGGTTGAAAAGACAAATAATGTAGGTCACCCAACAAAAGGGGGGGCACACACGCCGAAAATGAAGGGTTTGCTTGGAGATAATCTCATCGACATATTTCCCCTTTATAGGCGCATTGCTCGGCGTTTGTTTGTACTCTTATCTTGAGAACTGGTCACACGTACGTATTTGGGGACAAGTTACTTGGAATGAGTGTGGCATAAGTTTTTCAGTTCTGAATGGGTTATCCCCGTTACCGAGAAAATCATCTTGAAACTTCGTCCAAGGGGGGAAGGGGTATTATCTTAAAAGTGTTCTACGGACGTTACACATGAAACCGAGTGTTGTGGACACGAAATAACATGTGGTGTGTGTGTGTGACCACTCCGCTTGTAGAGAAGTACGTAGGCGTTTACCGAACGGAGGGGGCGCTTTTTTTGTCTAGGGGCGCCGCCCGCTCGTCCACACGGTCGCCGACCCGCCGCTTATACGTACGGCTTGTTGTGGAGAATTAACGCGCCGAGAGGCGTTCAGGCTGCTTGTGTGTATACGACTACTTACGAGGTACCTGTGGCGTACATGACTGAGTACCAGGGCATTAATTAGGTGTTGCGCTGTTGCGCTGGCGCAACATTTGGCCAAAATAACGGTTTTGCGCAACAGTCGCCGCGAGGCTAGTTGCGCGCAGCGCAACACGCGTTTTTGGGCGCGCAACATTTTCGCCGCAGGCCAAAAAAAATGTTGCGCGTTTTTTTCTCGCCGGGGATCGAGAAAAAAAATTTGGGGGTCTTTTTTTCTTGATGAATAGTCGTAATTGGACATCTTTTAGGCTTTTTAGGCGTACATTCGCCCAAAGATCGCCATTTTTTCGCTTTTTTCGCTTTTTTCGCCTCCGGCGGCGGCGGCGGCGGCGGCGGCGGCGGGGGGGGGGGGGGGGTGGTCGGGGCTTGCGGCGCCTGCGGCGCGCAACGCGCGCCTCAGGCGTGTTGCGGTGCGCGCAACACTCCTTGAGTCGCCTGTTGCGCTGCGCGCAACAGACCCCGACCCACTACTTAATGCCCTGCTGAGTACACCCTTACTTCAATAGCACTCCATGCTACTGAGTTAGATAGATAGACTGGTACATACACCTACAATTATATCTGCTACTATAGTACGACATTGTTCCCGATCAGCGACTCAGTAGGCAACTGGTTACTGCTGCTGCAGCATAGTACCTACATCAACAGTACCCTTAACAGCAGGTTGTGCTCTCAGACTTGACAGTAGTAGGCTGTGATGCTCTTCTTTCAGATTTTGTAGAAGAGGTACCGAAGCTGCACAAAAATGGCTTGGAAAACGAGTTGGGGGCCAAACCGTGGTGCTCAACACGCACGGCACCGCACGAGGTGGGCATTGGCGTGGGCCGACCCTCTGTGTTCCGGCTATCGATACCCGTGGTCCATGGGGGGGGGGTCCATCTTTCGGGATCGTTTGATACAACACAGTTAAAAAAAAAATGGGCAGAGTAAACACTTGAGGGGATCTCGCGATTGAGAAAAAGAGGCTTCAGACAAATCAGAACACAGCAGTTCTGCTGCCACATAGATCACAGGCTGGTTGGTACCTGGTACAAATCTAGCCACAAAGACCACAGGTTTGTACCTGGCACAAAAATAGTAAAAACTTTTCGTCCCATTTTAGTTGCGACACAAACACAAAGAGAAAGAGGCAAAAGACAGCAGTGCAGCGCCCGATCTCAACCTTTTTTTAAACCGAAGTAGTACAGGAAAGAAAAAGGTGGCTCGTAAAAAAAAGACAAGCAGAGTTGGGGGGGGGGGGGGTACTCATGTCGTGCACGGCCGTGGGGCAAGAGGCAAAAAAGAGGAACCGCGTCGGGTGGCGAAGGCGGATCATCTCGGCAAAAACCAAGCAGCGCTAAAACTAAAACAACAAGAAGAAGCATGGTACGGTAGAGGCGCATGCTTTTTTTTGCGGCTCCTCTCGCTTGGAACTCTACACCTCTCACCCAAAACCTGATTTTGGGGGGGGAAATAAAAGTGATACATACCCGATGAACAATCAATCGCATGGCCTTAGGGCCCGAATTAACGAGTATAAAATAAAATTAATTTTGGAAAAAATAAAATTCAAATTCTCTTTTCATTGGTCAACACACGCACCAGCACCAAAGATTAGGATCTTGGGGTATAATCTTGGGTGGTGGTGCGGGTTCTGACCAATGAAAAGCGGATTTGATTTTTTTTTTTCCAAATTGAATTTTTTTCTTCTTCGTTAAAACGGGCCCTTACGTACGTTAAAAAATGAAAAATACTGCCACACAAGGAATGAGCTTCCGACGATTTGGGCTAAGGAGCCTTTAATAGGTCATTCAGAAAACGTTTCGGCCAAAATAAGGTATACCTTTATCGTATAATAGCACGCGCCCCAAGCAGAGACCCCCCCCCCCCCCCCCCCCCCCCCCCCCCCCCCCCCCCCCCCCCCCCCCCCCCCCCATCTCTCACCCTCAGCGATAAAGCCTTCAAAAAAGAAACCAACGGAATAAATTGCTTCGAAAAGTAAATCCCGTCCCTTCTTTTTCCTTGCCATCTTCTTCTTCTTCTTCGTGCCTGCACCCTCTTCCTTCCGGGTGTGTTAAAGGTCTTTCCGGAACTCCGAGGGGAACACCTATACTAAAGCGAAAACAGCATGCACAACGCCTATACCAGATACTTCACAACGAAGGACGCACAGCACAGAGTAAACAGGACCCGAGGGCAGATAACTCTTCTTTGGCGAAGCCGTCGTCGCGAGCGATTTTTTCCAAGGACGACATTCCCTCCTACGTAGCCAAAGAGAGACATGGAGTCCTACGCGACGTATACCTTCACAATGTCTCCCCCACTTGTATACGAACAAAAAACAAGGCTCAAACCACCCCCGGCATTAATGGAAAGTTGGTCCCTGACCAAATACGTACGACGGCGCGCAACCCCGAGCCCATGCGAGTGGGGGTCGGTTTCTTTCCATCCAAACATCAGAGGCAAGAGGAGCATCCGAGATACACCGCGGGGATGGGAGCCAGGGGTCCCCCAGCAAGATGAAGGCCTCCCCTGTTATTACTCGTGGAACAAAAACCCTCTTCATAAAAAAAAAACAAGACACACTTACGTACCAGATACGTACATAAAACAAACATAACGAACGAACGAACGAGCGCATCCCTGACTTGCAAAAGGAAAACCGAACACCAACGAGCGTAACTACTACACAGCAAGCAGTACACCACCTCCCAGACTTGCAAAAGGAAAACCGAACACCAGCGAGCGTAACTACTATACAGCAAGCAGTACACCACATCCCAGAATTGCAAAAGGAAAACCGAACACCAACGAGCGTAACTACCACACAGCAAGCAGTACACCATCAGGCCCCCCGTTAGAGCCGAAGGCGCGCGCACACGAAACAACCAAAAAGTACTAATGAAGACTAATACGAGGTATGTAGTGCTTGTTGTATGAACAGGCACGAGCTATTTCTGTAAAAAACCGTCGCCAGCTAAGGACAACCAAAAACAAGAACAAAAAAAAGGCACCACACGACAACAATGAATTATCAACCGGCACCATCTGTCGGTGAGCCCTACTAAGACAACTAATGTATAGGGAGGGCGAGGGCGACCGGGAAGCGCACCCGGGGACAGATGCTTGCCGTCTCCTAACCATCGGCGGAGGGACACGCCTCCTCGAGCTAATCTACAAGCAGTTACCCGCCGCGCGGCAAAACTGCCCGTGCAGGGACCACTCGTGCGAGTTCAAGAACTGTAACGTTTACAAAAACGCAGCCCGGCCTCTTTACTTTATTTCTGGCGATAAAAATCGCCATTTCGGCGAGCAGCAGCAGCAGCAGCAGAAAGCCTATTACTGTACTGCGACACGGGCTGTTTTGTCTGCCGCCTCCACTATGGAGGCGTGTTGTTTTTAGCTCATGCTTGGCTCGGGGTTTCCTCTTTCTCGTTGGCGTCCTCGGTAAGCTGGGGATACCACGCCTTCGCGGTCTCCTTCAGCTCCGCGTAAGCTTCTTGCAGGCCGTCGTTCACCAACACCTGGTCCACGGGGGGGAGGAGGGGGGGGGCGCACTCATTTGTTGCTTGCCTTAGTCATTTGACCATTGACCACGCATCCCTTTCGAGACGGAGGGGGGGAGGGGGGGTGTACTCATGTCGTGCACGGCCGTAGTCGTATGACCATAGACCCTCGCATCCCTACAATGCCGGGACGGGGGGGGGGGGCAGAACTAAGACACGCACGCCAACCCGATATTGTTACTGCGCTCCACTTTTTGAGAACCCTACGTACAAGTAGAGCCTACAGCAGCAGCAGCAGCAGCAGCAGCAGCAGCAGCAGCAATGATGATGCCATCAATTCCTTACGTGAACCAGTTCAAGTGAAGTTGACTGCGATCAAAAGCAAGAACAACCACACGGTACATACTTCATTCACCCTCGAGGTAGTCTCGCTTTTTGCGCCTCTTTCCTACGTACATACCTCCTCGAAGTTGCCTGGCGCCGTCCCAAAGTCCATTTCCGCCTTGGAGTTGGCCAATCGCCGCGTGAGGGCATCCTCCGTCTCCGTCCCCCTGCGGCATTCGCAAGTAACGCCCGGGTTACCAAATGAAGGAGGCTTTCTTTTTTTAATGTTTTTGATATCCTCCGGCGGGTTGGTAAGAATGAAGGTGTCAACTCAACCCGTAGAAAGGGGGCGGGGGGGGGGGGGCCCCCCCCCCCCCCCCCCCTCCCCCCCCCCTCGCACCCCCGGGATTGGACGGTCTGTTGGGCAACGACGCTGCTTAAAACACGACCACTCGCTGTGCGTGAGCCTAGACACCAGGGTGCGTTTTTTTTTGTCATTTTTTTGGCGGTCACACAAAGCTGGTTGGTCGAAGTAGATCATCATTGTGCGGGGGGTGGGACACTTTGTTCCGCACAAGGGGAATCGGTCGTATCACGTAAGGTAATATGCGTAAGGCGTCCGTCTAGCAGTTTACATCAGCATAAAACCCATTCTGTCTCCGGAAGTGGCCACACCAGACAATTAAAATTAACCTCATTGCAAGCTGTCGTCATATGCAAAGTACCGCCTCAAGAGGCGGTCTTGCAGGACTTGCAGTCACTCCATGCGACTCGCCCAATACTCATTGGCGCTTTTCGCGCCCTTGGACGCAAGGCAATGTCTGCCTGCTGTTGCCGTGAAAACACAAGCGCTCCGATCCCGGCATTTAGGATTGCGAGGGTCTATGGTCATATGACTACGGCCGCTGCACAAACACTTGGAGTACACCCCCCCTCGCCCCCCAACGCCTTCCTTTTCTGACTTAGGCAGCAATTGCGTCCGTCAGAGCGTGACCGCGCGCCAGATCTGCATCTCGACATCGACGTCCAGGGCGTGAAGTCGTGAGAGCGCGCGGCCGGATCGGGTGGCTGGACCTCATACTCTTCAGTCGCGCCTCCTCTATGGAGCGCCGAGACAGACTCCGGGGCAGTATGGACTACCCCTCAGAATTGTCGGCTACCGGACTGTACGGAGTATCGACTTTCTGGCTACGCTGATATTGGAGCATCAACTTTTGGCTACCGGCTGTGTGAAGTATCAATTTTTAATGGCTACTGACTGGAGTATCGGACTTTTGGCTACCGATGAGCTCTATGGCAGGTCAACCTTTCGGCTAGTACGCTGTCGAATAAGTATCGGGTTTCGAAGTTGAGTGAGGGTCGAAATCGGACTTTTGACTATCGAAATATCGACTATAATTGATTTTACAATAGTCGAAATGTCGATTATCGCCACACTCAGAAGTCCAGTATACGCCGTACGAAGAGAAAGAAAGCTGGAAAACACGGCAAACAGTGTGCCTTTTTCTGTTCGAGCATCGTCTTACGCCGCTGTACTCTTCAATACCATACACGAAAACTTTAAATACGATGACCAAGTAAAATAGACAGGATTGACTGCGGCATGCATGGCGGCGGAGGCAGCGGCTGTAAGGTCAGCGCATGGGGCAGATGCCGTTTTTGGTTTTTTTTTTTTTTTGCGTTGCGCATGTTGCTCCGGGCCGAGCTCAGTCCGCGCGCAGAGAAGCGCGGGAGGGTCCAGGACGGGAACGGGCGGCTATCGCCTTGCTCTGCTACAGCTGATGCTACGAGTAGGCATGATCGCCTCAACGCTTAGTTATTATCGATCACAATCTGACACGGGCGAGCCTACTTTCGTCAAATGCAATAGGTTTTCCACAACCGACGCGTGCCAAGATGGGAATAAGCGAATCATATGACCCCCCACCACCGCCCCCCTTTCTACGGGCTTGAGTATGAACACCTTCATTACTTTACCAACGCCGGAGGATATCAAAAACCCATTAAAAAAAGCAAAAGCCTCCTTATTTGCGTACCGCGGCGTTACGGTGGAATGCCGCAGAGGGCGACGGAGGACGGAGATGCCATCACGCGGCGATTGCGCCAACTCCAAGGCGGAATGGACTTTCCTTGGACGGCGCATGAGCAACTTCGAGGCAGGTATGTACGTAGGAAAGAGGCGCAAAAAGCGAGACTACTCGAGGCGTGAAGAAGTATGTACCGTGTGTGTTGTTCTTGCTTTTGATCGCAGTCAATTCACTGACAGCGGGTTCACGTAAGAATGATGGCTCATATTGCTGCTGCCTGCTGCTGTGCTGCTTGCTGTGCTGATGCCCTGTAGGCTCTACTTGTACGTAGGGTTCTCAAAAGTGGAGCGCAGTAACATATTCGGGTTGGCTGTGCGTCGTCTTAGTTCTGCCCCCCCCCGTCCGGCATTGTAGGGCATGCGAGGGTCTATGGTCATTAACGATACGCCGTGCACCGACCAATGAGTACACCCCCTCCCCCCCTCCGCTCTCGAAAGGGAATGCTGCCCCCTCCGCGTCAATGGTCAAATGAATAAGGCAAGCCCCAACAAATGAGTGCGCCCCCGCCCCCCTCCCCCGTGGGACCAGTGTTGCGTGAACCGGGCCTTGCAGAAGCTTACGCGGAGCCTTGAGGAGACCGCGAGGTCTATCCTCTCCTCGC
>MEHQ01000822.1:0-25854 GCA_008828725.1 Saccharina japonica | reverse complement strand
CGGTAATTATGTACGACGTACAAGGGCTCCGCTCCGCGGGCGGCTGACGCCGCCCGCTACGCTCGCGCAAGGAAAAGGGCAGAAGAGGCCCATGATGTGTAGTGCACAAGCAAAAGCTCCGACTTGAAAATGCCAAGAGGTTCATGGTAAGAGGTTCATGGTGCACAGGGAAGAAACGACGGACTTGACATGCATGCAAAACATGCTCGGGATGCACACTAGCTCCATGCTCCAGGACAACAAAGAAGCTGTATGATCGAAAGAGAAAGCACAGCAACACGGCTCACAGCACGGCGCTGCGCTGCCTGCTGTGGTGTGTGTGATTTGTGCCTTCGTGAGTATGTGTGGTAGTGCAACAACAACGAACGGTGGTATATATTACTTCGTACTTTGTATGTATGAAAGAGAAAGCACAGCACAGCTCGGTCGTCAAGTTGTGAAGTACGAAAAACAGGAAATCAACAAAACTGAGAAAGAAGAAAGACTTACACATTTGTACGTACGTACATACGAGTATACTCGTACTTACTCGTACTCGAAAAAAAGAAAAAAAAATCCATCGGACCCATTGCGCCGCAAAAAACAAAAAAAAGTTTTGACGTCTTTCGCGTTCTGTCAGCCTTGATGCTCCCCGTCCCTCCGCGATCACGTCGCCATCGATTCGGTCCGGGTCAAGCTCTACTGCCTCTCTGCCCCAGTGAGCCCCGTGGCCCGCCTCGCATGGAGCCCGGTGCTCACCGTGGCCCTCGTTCGCCCGCTCCATCATGATGGTGTTCAAACTGCCGGGGTTTCTCTTTAAATCCTATTTGTTCCGATAAATAAGCAACGCTTGAATTTTATTTTACAGGACCAAAAGATCCTTATATTTTCGGACATGCTGCAGCAGCAACGCAGACAAAGCGCCTTCATGCTTCCCTCGTGTCTCGGTGGACACGCCACGCCTAGCCACGAAAAAGGCGACCGCGCTCCTTCTGACCCCCCCTCTACTGGCCAGCGCCCTCCCATACCCGTGATGGCGCCGGGCTCGCCCGCGCTGCCGTGCTGTCTGGGCACACACACGAACCCAAAACTGAAAGAGGAAGAAGCCTCTCGCCAACTAAAGTATATAGGGAACAAAGAGAGAGAGAATGAGCAAGTAATGAACGGAGGCGGTGTTCGAAGTGGGCGCTCTGAGAGTGCAGGGATGAGGGATCCCTGGGCGAGATATCTGTAAATGTGTCTATATAAACAAAAAATACCAGGTTTGCCCGAGGGTAGCAGGTATCTCAGGGAACCAGGTACCAGGTACCGAACCAGGTACCAGGAGTACTAGGTACCATGTATGTGAGTACTTGCGAATATACATGGTATGTCGTGTCGTCGCTCGGACCATGCGTCCAGCACCTGTACACCGAACCGCTGTGCTGTTGTTGTCATTTGCAACATATCACATGTCTTTGCGGATTATTGTTGGCGATGATCGCAAGGTGCGGCACGTACGTACCAGCACGTGGCACCGGTACGAGTACGTACGAATCACCAGACATATGAGTACTTGGCAACATATTTCGTGGGGTCGATTGTACCTCTCGTCGACGATCTGCACCTCGAACAGCGGTGCTCGTATCTTCATGTGCAGTATGCCACTGCTTTGCGCGTCGTTGCTGTTTGTATGATTGATAATCGAACTTCTGTGGGGTTCGTTTTGTCGCGTATGTTTTGGAGAATCGCACGGTGCTCTTTCACGTAGCACAGCAACGGCGCGAAAGATGCTGCTGCAGTGGATGGGGTTGCAATCTGGTTCAGGGTGTACACCAACATCGTAATGTGTTCCTGTCGTTGTTTCTCTTACTCAGGACTGCGTTGCGCGAAGTACGGAGTTATCGAGGTCGAAATCCGGCTGACGATAGGCCTGCGAATGCTCGCTGGGGGCTCCTACCTGGATATCGCATCGAGGTTTGGCATTTCACACTCCATGGTATACACCATCATGTGGCAGGTCGTCGCGCCATTCAATAACTGCGCTGAAATAGGCGCAAGTTCTACTGTTCCGCAGACAGAAGAAGAGTGTCGACCGTTTGCCGAGGCATTCGAGTTGAGGCTACGTTACAGGTGCACTCAAGTAAAAAATGACACAGCAACTAGTGCGAAGGGCGGTTGTTTTTTGTTCCGCAACACGTCCCACATCTAATTGCTTCAACTCGTTACCCTCCCGTCAAGGGGCGGGGCGGGGCGGGGGGTGACACCGTTCCCTCCCTCTACGCTTGAACACTACCCATAGCAAACTGAACACAGGGGACGGTAGAGAGCCCCCCCCCCCCCTTCTTGTAGAACTGAACACAGGGGACGGTAGAGAGCACCCCCCCCCCTGCTTGATACAATGCCTTCCAAAGTACCTACAACACTACTGGGCAGCGCTGCGACCTATAGGCCACAGCTAGGCCGCAGCTGCGTAGTGACAGCGACTACAGCAGTAATGAGCGGTATAAAGGAGCTATGAGCTCACTCGAAGGTGGACCAGAAGGCCCCGAAGAGAGCCGTGGGATTGGCTGGCAGACTAATCGATAGACCCCAGGTATCTTCCACACCTGTGTATACCCTTGCAACGAGAATCCAGGGAAACGAACCGCTGACCGCGCCTGGTGTCACTGACATCTTGCCTTCCCACCTGCTTCTGTACATGTCCTGTACACCACTGCCGGAGAGATCACGAACAGTGCTCGACGCTCACATGTTACATCATGGAATGCCTTGTCTTAAGCCGTAAAACGGTAAGACTATGCTGAAGTACGTGTAAACATATGCCAGTATGGTATGCCCGTTAAGTACATGATGACCATGCAGTGTACCACCAAGCCTCGACCAAGCAGCAAAGCAGAACAATCATACCAGGTACAATATGTCGCACGGGGGAAGTGGTGTCATATTACGTTATTTGATTCGATGTGAGGGTTTGCGCCTCTCCGGTATCATACTTTTGTCACACAAATGACATACACCCCGATACATCCTGGATACAAACAAAAACAAAATCGTTGTGAAACATTTTTTTTCGACCCCTGCAGGGAGCGGGGGGCGGGGGGGGGGTTAGGTGTGGCGCTTACGCCAATCCCCCGGCCGGCCGTGACTTGGGCGTAAAGATAGTGTAGTCTTATCGATATTTTGTTTTCACGAAGGCAGGGCCTGGTTATTTTTTTTTCGGCGACGCGCTTTGCTTTATGTCTTCTCTATGTCGCCTCCGTACCCTTCCCCGGCCCTGATTGTCCGTTCGTACTTCAGGCGAATAAGAGCACCAACGGTATGTTCATCAATGTTGTGTCCGGCCACCGGATAATCGTCTGTTTGTCAAGATGAAAGCCCCATCTGCGAAAAGTACGTCGAACACCTTGTCATACTATTCAGGCAGCAAGACGGGGTATGGCTATAACGTACAGGCGACGTGCGACGCAAACTATCGCTTCGGCAGCATCTCTATCATCGCTCCGGGGGCCGCGAACGATTGGTTGGCGTGGACCCAATCTTCCCTGTCGAAATCGACTAATCTACTTCCAGACGGATACCACATTCTTGGGGATGCGGCGTACCCAATCAGCGAGAAGCTGCTGACGCCGTACCCTGGGAAATGCCTCCCGGCGGAGCAGGACTCCTTCAACTTCCACCTCAGCCAACTTCGAGTGAAGATCGAGCAGTCGTTCGGTATCCTCGTTTCAACGTGGGGCATTTATACCGCGGTAGTTTTTACATACCGGACATAACAGCAGCCGAAGCCCTGGATGATTGCAGCAGCAGTACAAAGCCCTGGATACTTACAACACCAGTCGACGCACAACAACGCAGGGCCTCCAAATACGCAGAGCACGCTACATGAGAGACGCTACCAGACAGCCCTGCTGTGCCGTGGCTAGGTCCCAAAGAAAGCACACGTGTGTACTCGTATATCTACCATGCACGTGCACTCACGTCCAAAAAGCTCGTCCTTTTCAAGAGCTGGACGAACCAGGTCGGCGAGCTTCTCGAAACTCTCCTCGGACATTCGAACGGTCCTGCGGAAGGCCTTCCGGCGACGTAGATCTTCTCTGAACTCTGCCCATGTGGCACGGTGTGGCTCGTAGATAGGCGCCCGTGTCCTGGGAGGATGGTGTGCGGCAGCTGCTGACGTGAACAAGCAGAGCAGTACGAGCAGACTACCGATCGCACTTTTGAAGTTCGAGAGCCGCGTGTCTGGAGAACTGGAGGGGTTCAATCGTTGTCTCGTCCGACTCGAAGAAGAGTTCTCCGGAGGCCCAGACCGCTTACTTCCGCCGGGCATGATGTTGGACACTCCTGGTCAAGGTTTAAAGCTATACGATGGCCCCAGTGTGGAGCGACGGTCCTTGTGGGAGCACTGCCTTCGGAAATATTGGAAATATTGGAAATATTGGAACGATAACTTTTCAAGTTTTTTCGGGGCTGAAGAATTTCCAAATAAACGACAGAACGCCTCCGTATCTTCAGACAAAATATTGGAAATATTGGAAATATTGGAAATATTGGAAATATTGGAAATATTGGAGATATTGGAAATATTGGAAATATTGGAAATATTGGAAATATTGGAAATTTCATGTCTCCGATAAGAATGGCCCTAAATAAGAGCTTTTCTGCAAGCGAGGGTTGCAGGTTTTTGAGGACTGCTGCTGTATGGGATAACCAGAGCTGAACATTCGGGGTGGTCACCGGTTTGTGCACAAGTGCGGTTTCATGGGCTGCAGGCGTGCAGTCGCCGATGTCATGGGTAGTAGCGCTGCGAGCATGCCCCCTGCCCTCGCCACTCTAAGCACAAATATAAGGTTTTTGCGGCTTACGCTTCTCCGCTCCACAATAATTTGCAAGATTCAACGTCACACGAAATGACCCTCAAGGGGCCCTGTAGATCGGGATCTGTGAGAGGAGCAGAACGTACTTGCAAGGGCTGAACACTTAATAGAACCGCAGTCTTACAAATCAGAATTCTGTTTCTCATCTGCAATTCAATTTCATGTATATTTTCGACCTTTCATGACTGCCTACAGGTCAATGCTGAGGTCTACCCCCTAATGGCTATTTTACAAAGCGTGGATCATGGGCAACATGCTGGGTGTCCAGTGGCAGGTCGATCCGACGCCCGTTTCGTCACCAAAAGTGCCTCTTACTAAATAAGGTCTCCCCATACGTCTGGTACCTATAGAAGAAATTGTTTCATGATAGTTTCTCGGGCTGCTGATGCAGTTTTAACTCAGATGCCCGACAAAAACGCCGAGCACTTGTAGGCGAACCTATCTGAGTCTGTAGGTCGGCCGTTGACAACCTCCTGATGTATACGGCCAGAGCAGGTTGTAGATAACAAACAAGAGCACCGGAGTGATACAAATTCTTACCTCTGAAAAAAGTATTTCCGAGATGCCAACACAGCAATGCTTGCCCTCCTTTGCGGGTCCAAGGGCCCCAACACCGCCCTCGAGACCATTACGAAAAGCTATACATTGGTCGAGAGCGGTTCTGAGCATTAGAACTGCAGCTGTACCGTGTTCGGTACGTAGCGAGTATTGATATGGTGGTATTGCACCATGAATTGAATCACTGTTGTAAAAAAGACGAAAATGTGTGTTTTTCAAACTACTCAAGTACGTGCTCTTTAATATATTTTGACCGGAAGGACCCTTCAAAAAATATTTCCGATACTGTTTATTCTTTTACAAAGGGCTTCGCCGGGAGGCGGGATATCCAAAGTAGTACGAAGCAGGGTTGTGGCGATGGATGGGGTCAAACGTGATGCCAAGAGTTCGTATGGACAGCACTCTACACGCTACTCACGAATAGTGCGAATGATGTAGGGCTGTTTTATCGACACGAAATTGGCATTATGTTTTGTGAAATGGGAAAGTGTGTATGGAAAGTCGGACATGCAGTAATAGCAAGTTTTTTTTGCTCTACATCAGATTGGATATTTCCGTAGTATTTAGTTGGCAAGCGTATGGAAATTCGTATTTGCCCTTACGGGTCACTTAAACTTGCTATTTGGAGATTTAAAAGTACGCTTTTCAAATACATGACAAATTAATTGCCATGTTTTTTTGGTATCGTTCAAAACGGTCCTTGCAGGTATAGCAGTCACACACGTACTCGCCACAGATCCAACACATACATATGCGACTGAAGCACAGGTGCTGCTGTTGTAGCATCTCCCTCAGGAATGTTACTCACTGCATAGCTAGGCAAATAGGGGGGTCCGAACATGAAATATCTACGAAGAATATGAGGAAATACGGGATATATCTCTACAGAAGCCTACCCAGGAATGTTGTTGATACGGGTTGTTGTAGGTTGTACGCCACAACCAGTTTTACAGTCCAACTACAATTTGCGTTTTTTAATATACACTTCAGTTCAAGTCGCTGATAATATGCGAGATGATACGGAAGAAATGCCCGCGGACCAGGTCTCTTCCTCGACCTTTATGTTTACAATACTTAATTAACTCCGTATCCGTCCGGTTTCACGCTAGGCAGTCGTGCCCGTAGATTCGTATATTCCCCACGTACCTCCTTTCGTTGTTACTCGAAGTCCATGCGTTTTGAGGGGGACACGCTCGGGTGACCGTGGCAACAGCGGCGGTAAGCAAGCAGCAGCGAGCAGCAGCTAGACGCCGCAACCGGTTTGCTGTGACAATTACTTGTCGGCCTGTGCCAGACCGCTTCGTATGCACTTAATGTATTTGCTTAGTTTTTTTATATAGTGAGCTAATACACTTCATCCACGTATGCTGGCCAGCCTGGGTCCTGTCAGGCAGGCTGCCCTGGTCCGAAGTTATGTGCACGGTGTGCGTGCGTCGTTGGTTGGCTGCTGCGCTAAGTGAAGGTCGCCGCTGAAGCTTTATCACCAGCAGCAGCGCAGGAGCGTGGGTGTATGGCGAAATCTTCTGCCCGCCTCCGATCACAGCACTATCGCGACATGTCTATTGTTGCTGTTTGTGTAGTGTATCACTATGGATACGTTTCAAGTGGAAATCCTAGAAACCGCTATATCTTGGATCGGCATCCTGGCGCAGAAACAGGGGATGTCGTTTTTAAAACGCGCAGGACACCCGTACAACTGCCCCAAGTGCTTGTGGGCGTCGTATAACCTCCTCCAGCATCCCCCGTCGAATAAAATTCGGTAGTGGTATAAACTCAGATACTTGAGGATCGTACCTTGTCGTTCAAATCTCTTGTTGTCGCCCAAACAAAAACAAATGTTTTGCCTGGCATCGCAGCAACATTTCGTGACATGTTTCTAGCGGGATGTGATTCATGTCGTAAAACCGATGCCCGTGCTGACCCCGTTAACTGCGCGCGGGCAGAGCAGCCGATGCCCCCTGGAGATGTGAGGATATTATTTCGAAATCGCTAAGAACGAACCTACAAAAATCAGTTGAAATTACTAACAATTAGTCATGTAAGGCACCAAGACACTGAGAGGCCACAAGCGATTACATTTCGTCTCGGACGCCGACCGCGGGACGCCAGCGGGCGCAGCGCGCGGATGCGCTGCACTAACCTGTGTTTATGAATATGATTCTCGGCCCGACCATTAAACCGCGCGGAAAGGTAATCGGCTGCTGGAGAGATATGCAAAGGTGCTATAGTTTGGTACAAACATACGTGGATATTTTTGTATGTTGCTGCATATATGTTTAACAAAAACGATATATGCCGTGTATCTGAAAGTTGCGAATATGGGCACAAGTAGTAACGTCTGATAAAGTCAGAGCCGCGCCGGACAAAATTAAGTTGTGAAACGGTAGAAAATCGTTTGAACAGAATCCTGGCACGCACCATGAGGAGAAGCAAACATAATTATCGAACAAATCAGAGATAGAGCTGGAGTAAAAGTCTTGCAAGAACGCCAACAATATTAATTATATTAAGCAGTTTGCGTCCTCGACGTAGGGATACTTTTGGTACTGGAAAATATTGATGTGAGCAAATTTATGTACCATGGGTTTGTTTGCGGCAAATACCCCTGCCGGTCAAGAAGCGATTCCAATATTCACGACACCGTAGGCAGCTGATATGCTTGATTGTACCAGACCGCTAGTGAAAGAGGGAAGAGGGATGAAGATGTATAGTCATGCTGGCCATCGTGCAAGGCTGTCATAGATATACTGTGAATGTACGTAGTAATTTTAGACGCGAACCGCACGCTGCTGTTGGTTTCCCATCTTTGGGGTACTCTAAGTCTCGGAGATGAGGCACGAATGGCGTGTTTTCCAGAGTACGAACCCTTTTGGCACAAACAAAAATGAAGTCGCATCCTATGTACCATCTGGTGGGGAATTCGCAACAACACGGCCATGAGTACTCTGCCTACCTTATAAGTATATCGGAACTCTTCACGATACGATTGTCTTGGTGCAATGTATTTATTATATCGGAATGATTTGTTGGGCGGGTGCTGGAATGCTGTATCCGTTGCCTGATATCGTGATACGTGCATGACAACTACTGCACAGCCCTCCCCCTCTTTCGTTTTTTCATTCCATTATACATCGCGCTTAGGGTTTACCGTTCGCTCTTCTCGTTGATAAGCCTCATAATTCGCCAACTCGCTCGCGTTAATGATGGCAACTTCGCCGATGAAAGTTGACGCGTGAAAAGCCCTGTCCATTGGAAGCACTGTGTCCCATAAGATTGTCATGGTCGGCATAGAGAGATGGAAGTGTGGTCTGCGGTGTGTGGTCTGAGATAGGGGCACATGGGGGCACTGACCAGCTAGATAGACCTAAACGTGGACGTGTGCAGATGGACACCACACCGTAATATGCACACTTCTAAAACACAGGAGGTTGATTGATAAAATGATGAAACATACCTGAAGAGTGAAGCTATTACAAAATATTGCATGAAAGACAGCACAGCGATGAACGCCTTGGAACTTAGATCTGCGGTGGGAGCCAAGGGTTACTGTCACATCACATTCATGTTCTGGATTTCGGAGGGAAATAGCGCATACATACCCTATACATGTAATTTGATACGTACTTGTACGAAAGTCATGGATTACCGTTGCGTAATCTACGGCGTGCGTTGTGTTATTGGAGTCCGTCCCGGTTTGTTTTTGCAGTGGAGTCACTGAGGTCTGGCATGGGGCATTTGGTGACGACCCCTCATACCCAAAGGAAATGCGAAACCGCACAGCATTGAAGACATGCCTGGTAATTTTGAGGAGGTGTCAAAAACGTGGTCGCGTGAGGTTGAAATAACCCTCCGCATGTTGCCGGAGCGATCCATCGAGCCACCTTATAACTTGATGCACCACGGCATCACACCAACTACCGCACACCTAAAGATCAGTTCCCCATTTCTTGCTTGGGGAAACTACAGTAGATGCTATTGTACTCCAGTAGGTATATCACCGTTGTGAGCGTGTTTGTGCGTGAGTTTTGGCAGGGTGTGGACGAGGTGCCTACTAATAGTGTTCGTGTTGGGGATTTTGGTGATCCACTGACGGCCTGCGCTAAATAAATGTGTTCTCTCATTCATAGTCGGTCACGAACTGACTCGCTCTACGGATACGACGAACAACGGAAATCTACGTCTATACCGTATAGTACGGAAGAAAGCACACCCCCTTTCAATGCCATACACCCCTACATGAGGAAACCCGGTGATCGTTTTGTTTGGACTAGTTTTTCCTCCTTCCTTCATCACCAGGCGAATGTTGAATACCACACCCCCGACAGTGGTGCGTCTGAAAAACAGCAATAAACGCTAAACATTGGTAAACGGCCTGGTGGATATATTTCACCTACAACGTTAGCTACTACTTCTCCTACTGTGTCCTACGCCCCCTACCACCGGCGACAGTACTAGTTTTGTGGACAATCATGGAACTTGCCGCGTAACATTGTAACATTGTAACATTATCTCGAAAATATATTAGTGCGCAATACTATTCCCGATGTACGGTGTATTGTTTGGGGCGTCGGCTAGAAACAGAGGTTTCAGATTTTCATAGCAGCACAGCAGTTAGTTTTCCAGCGGGGCAAGGGCCTCTGAGGTACCATCTTCGGGAGTTTTGACACCATTAAATTCCTATGGTGGTGCCTGTATTCAGAGCATACGCTATTTCAGGCTCCGATGGCTATTCCGGGGGGCGCTACGCGATCTGGAAAGCGCGCTGCGCTCATGCGTCGCAGGCGTGTAACTCCCCTACAGTCCCAGAGGGCGAACGGAGGCGATTGTTGTTTCCAATTCCGACAATGTTCGCCTGAAAACGACTTGTTAAATTGTATACGAAGTATAGGTATAGACACCTACAAAAGTTTTTTTCCATAGGGATAACAAAAAAGGTGCCTTCATAATCTTTCTCGCGGGGAGGACAAACCCAATCATCGTTAGGCCAGCGGCAAACAGTTTGCGCGGCGCAAAAAATCGTGTTGCCCTACACGTGGCACCCCTCGGGACGCCTTTGGGGCTGAACAGCAATAAATTATGATACCAAAGTTGCGCCGGGGCATAAGCTATTTCATGCCCTATCGGGAACCGCTTTGCTGCAGTGCAGCCGAGCGTGGACCTTTGCTGTAATTTCCGATTCAAGGCGTGGGTTATACCATCACCGTCGTTGGTGCGTTAAAGTGTAAAATGAAGTTGGTTTCAAACTGAAGCCTCTCGTATGTCAGCACACCCCTTGCTGCCGGTGACACCCCATTGGTTGTGAACCCCCTTGCTATCAAACCCTCTCGTTGTCACACCATCTCAAGTCTTGCCGAGGTCTTTTAACGGCCCTTAAGTAGCGAATATTACCACCGTTAGCGAATCCCATCAGTACCACATCCCCTTGTTACCACACACACTGAATACCACACCCCACGGGGCTACTGTGCATTTTGATTATCGCCGGGGATTGGTTAGATACAACAACCCCCTACAACACTAGATCCAGTTATACTTGTTTTATACATCAAGTTGTTATAACCGGGCTGTGCTTACTTCCTTGTTATGCGGTAACAGGTTGGTTGTTCAATTATGTTCAGAATTTTAGGTTACATATAACGAACGCTGGGTACGTGCTGCATTTCTTGTGACGATACCGACTACCGAACTACGGGCCTGGCGAAGCAGTTTGAGATTACGGTGTTGGTGCCAGACAGCTTAGAATCTCGCAGAAAACGAGGGGCTCATACGAAGTATATTGTGTGTGTGGTATGTTACTTTGTTTCGGTCGATAGCGTTTGCGAGTAGACCCTTGATACATAT
Source organism: Saccharina japonica (assembly GCA_008828725.1). Taxonomy (NCBI): domain Eukaryota; class Phaeophyceae; order Laminariales; family Laminariaceae; genus Saccharina; species Saccharina japonica. Next base: position 14,620 of record MEHQ01000822.1, on the reverse strand, counting down.
TATGGGTTGATGGATGTTCGGGTCACTGTGTTTTGTATAGCTCGCGTTTTCACACCAGCATTGTATCGGAGTGTTGTGTCGGTGTAGGGGCGGTTATAACGTGATACTTTTTGTTTTCTGAACGAGTAGGCACGCTTCGGACGACATACCATCGCCCATCCACCGCTCTAGTCGATTTTATTCTCGTAGTTTTACTAGAATACCGCAAAGTTTTTTTCATATTGCCTTACCGGCATCGTAAAGTATGCCGTCAGGGTGGGTGCACGTGGTCTCGAGATGACCAACACGCCGTCGTAAACTACAGTATATGTTTGATGTGTTGGACGATAACGGCGACAGCCTTTTCCTGATAGTCGACGCCTGCCTGTAGGTGACCGAATGTGATCGCTGAGTTCAGAAAGACGAAGGTGTGATGTTTCATTGTCGTTGGGAATTTGGTAGACGATTTAATCCAACGATACCTAGATACTAAAATAGAAACTACCCAAACGCTAGAGACAACGTCTACCAGGAATCGCTCGGCGTTTACATGGTGAAGCAGTGGCCATTAAGAGGTTCAGGACCTGACGTTCGTGCAGGAAACGTCACTTTGAACGAACGAAACGACCTGCACTACAGTATGTCCTCGTTTACACATGATATCGAAGGACTGCAGAGAAATATCAAGAACAAGTATCTCGGCAAAACCTAAACTTCCATCCTGAGCACCAGCAAAATACTGTAATTTAATGCAGCACAATGGTAAGCACGCTCGATTATTTGCCCGATCAAAACGTGACTTCAACCGCACAATGGCCGTACAAGGATAATTCATCACGAAAGCACTATTATCTCAATATATGATGGAATGGCTCTAGGTTTGGTTCTGCCACCAGAACATTGATCCGGCTATACGTTGCCATATACCAGTGTCTGCCAGGATTGGCACAGTTAGGTTCCAAGCGAGGGGTGCAGTTGCAGCAGTACACGAAATACACTGCATATTTTATATATTTACAGTGTGTTGTTCGGCTTACAGGACATTGCTCACTTAGAAAGTTTTGGATGCGTGGCTTGACTTGAGGACGCACGTGTTTTAGGGTAGTGACAGTCGAGTAGAATATACATTATCATGGTATTGGCGATACACATCTAACCGTGCTCTAATACAGAATAGGTCCGGCTCTCCCCTACAGTAGTACGGGCTTGAAGAAAGGTTCCCAGAGCTACTGCGTTTCCGGCTCTTGCCTTTTATGCGTGCCACGATGCCATCAAAAGCGCAAGTGGTCAAAGTAGCCCATATTATAGCGGTATCGCAAGTTCGAACGTTAGTACGTGGAATCAACGGTGCCAATATTGCACCACGGCCACGATGGCAGTATGTGGACGGAGATACAGTAGACCAACAAACAGCAGGAAAAACAGTAGAAGCAGAAACCGAGAAGTTGGTATTGTCGCCTCACTCTTCACAGTACTACCCAAACTATGGATGGATGGCGTTTGCACGACACGTGCATTCAAATCAGAGACGGAAAAACGTCGGGTATTTCCAGCGACACTTCCTATCGCAAGTATGTGATGACTTTGCGAATAAATGGCTTGGTTTGTTTGAATATATTTCATTTAATTTAGTGATCTCTAATCGTCCCCACTGAATAGAACCGGAAGGTGCGGTGTACACATTGCAAATACATTTAGTGTATTGTGTCCTGCGGCAACACTGCCAGCCAGCGGCCAAATATGCGTATCAAATACTCGGCTTAACTCAAACAGTTTGCGGTATATTAAGACTCGCAAGCATAACACAGGCCGTGGGGTCACTAGTTCTTTGACCTACAGGGTTGTCGTAGAACAATATTATGATTCCCTCCGACCTGACAAGTTAGTGAATTTATCCATTTCTAGATGTGCCAAGAGCACACGAAAGACGTTGCAGTGTCCCAGGATTCAGGCCTGTGATAGGCAATGTCGCATCTCGCAAAATACGATCAATAACATCGTCTGGCTGTTGTAATGCAACGTGTTACAGCGAAATCATTTCTACCCTCGTTTTCCGCCGAGATGTCCACGAACAGTAGGCGTCACAACTCAGCCAAACCTTAACACTCGCTGTTGCGTAACCCCCCCCCCCTGTTTTGCGTCGATGTTTCCACTGCAGTCGCCTTCACCGTGTTTGGAGATAATGAGACGTTGCTCACATATTACCTGCAAGAAGGACTCGAGTTTTAATTTCGAGGGCAGCAAGACGCCGATTTACTGCAAGCAACATGCCGAGGCCGGCATGGTGAATACCAAGAGCAGGCGTTGCTTGCATGGCACCTGTATGAAGCAGCCGAGTTTCAACGTCGAGGGAAGCAAGACGCCGGTTTACTGCAAGCAACATGCGGAAGACGGCATGGTGGACGTTTGCAGCAGGCGTTGCTTACATGGCACCTGCATGAAGCAGCCGAGTTTCAACGTCGAGGGCAGCAAGACGCCGGTTTACTGCAAGCGACATGCCGAGGCCGGCATGGTGAATACCAAGTACAGGCTGTGCTTGTATGACCGCTGCATGACACAGCCGAGTTTCAACGTCGAGGGCGGCAAGACCCCGGTTTACTGCAAGCAACATGCGCAGGACGGCATGGTGGCCGTTTGCAGCAGGCGTTGCTTCGATGGGACCTGCATGAAGCAGCCGAGTTTCAACGTCGAGGGCAGCAAAACGGCGGTTTACTGCAAGCAACATGCGGAGGATGGCATGGTGGACGTTTGCAGCAGGCGTTGCCAACATGAAACCTGCATAAAGAAGCCTAGTTTCAATTCCGAGGGAAGCACAACGGCGGTTTACTGTGCGCTACATGCAGAGGACGGCATGGTGGACGTGAGTACCCGACGTTGCTCACATCCGAGTTGCATGACACAGCCGAGTTTCAATGTGGATGGTAGCAAGGTGGCGGCGTACTGTAAGCAACATGCGGAGGATGGTATGGTGGATGTGTGCAGCAGGCGTTGTTTACATAGCCCCTGCGTGAAGTGGCCTAGGTTCAACGTCAAGGACAGCAACACGCCGATGTACTGCAAGCAACATGCTGATAGTGGCATGGTGGATGTTTGTACTCGACGTTGCTCACATGAGTTCTGCACCAAAGCGCCTAGTTGGGGCGCACTGACTCACGGTAGGCCTACAGTGTGCCCCTACCATAAAAGCGATGTATCCGCCGGTCAAGTGATCTGTTTCGACAGCCGATGTCAAGTATCGAGTTGTCGCCGAAAGTCGCGGTGGGGCCTCAATGGGAAGCAACCAACCCACTGCCCACAGCATGGCCCCTCTCAGGACGGTCTCATCTGCACTGTACAGACAACTGCAAGCAAGAGAGCTCGTCGTACCCTGTCGGACTGTACCGTAAGCCCCCCTCGATTATCCGTGAAAACTGAGTGTAAACTTTGAATTGTGTCTGAATGATCCGCAACATGAGTTCATTTATAGTTGTATAACGCATGGTTGACGTTGAGCACGTTTATCCATTGTGCTTCGTATAGCTGTAACATAGTCGTATCAGGTGTATATAGCATTTTTTCATGTTTTCGCAAAACGTACATGTGTTCGTATGGGGGCTGGCTGTTTTTCTGTTAAGATCCCGAAGACGGCTTTCAGGGATGAGGCGGTACTGTTCAGACTGCTTTGAGGGTAGCAAAGGCAGGACCGATGCTCAGTTGGGCGGCCCTTAAAAATGTTGGGCTGGCGTCGGTTGGCAACGACTCTGTAAAACACGTCTCTCACTGCGTGAGCTAGACAACCAGGGTACTGTTTGTTTTCTTTGTTTTGGCGGTCACCAAAGCTGGCGGTCTTGTTAGATCATATGTGCGGGGTGGAGAACCTTTGCTCCGCACAAGGGGAATGCTCGTATCACGTAGTATGTATATGGTAAGGCGCCCGCCAGGCAATTTCATAGTGCTCCCATGTCTGTCTCAGGGAGTGGCCACACCAGAAATTAAATTAACTCATTGAAGCTGTCACCCATATGCAAGTCCTCCTCAGGGGCGGTTCTTAGCAGGATGCAGCTCACCCTCCATGCGACTCGCCCAATAACTCACAGCGCTTCGCGCTTGATGCAAGCAATGTCTGCCTGGTTGGCGAAAACCCAACGTGCTCCCTCCCGGCATTGTAGGGATGCGAAGGTCTATAATCGTACTACTACGGCCGTGCACGACATGAGTACACCCCCCTATACCACGAACAACCTTCCCAAAACAAATATTCTCGTACAAATACCACAGGTGCCTGGAAGATATAACAGCTGTTGGTATGATATACCTATATCTATTTGTTTTCCCTCTTTCGCTAAATTCCACAAGTGTAACTTGTGGTCTCTAGAGCCGAATAAAAAAAGCTGTCTGTCTGTCTTTCTGTCTGTCTGTCCCATGAGAGTCAGTCTAGGGTCACCCACGCACAAAATTCTTTCAAAACTGCTACACTCGTACTGCACGCAACAGTTCGATAGCCCTCGAGGAGGCTATCGTCATGGTCCAAACCATACTTATTGGGGTTCCCTGTGCGTGGAGTAATCAGGGTTGGCTGCCAGCATCCGAAACTGAGTGGCGATCCGAGCAGCAGCCATCGCTCCCCCGAGGCCAGTGTCTAATTTCAAGTGGAATCGGATTAATAAAATTCATGTTTGGACATTGTCACGCAATTATCTGTCATGGGAGTGATCAGGTGGCGAAAGCTTTTCTCTCCGTCCCAGCCTCGCTTTCTCGCTCTCTCCCTCTCTTCCTCCTTCCCTCCCTCCCTCCCTCGCCCTCTCCATCTCCCGTCTTCCGCCCCTCCCTCTCTCCGTCGCTCCCTCCGCGCCTCCGCCCCACCCCTACCACCCTTCCCTCCTCTCTCCCCCTCTGCTCCCTCCTCTCCTTTTCGCCGCCCCCGAACCAAAGACGTCACTACACAAAATCCTTCAACCCCTTGACAGAGAGCGCCTGGACTGACACCATACTACTTGGTTGTATGGTTAAAACACTCCGTTCTACACGCTTGACAGCGCAAGTTTCCCTTCCTTGACCTGACATCATTGTGGAATTATCGGATGGTTTTGGTCAAAATTTTCAATCATTCATTAAACTAAAGGGCCCGTATTAACGAAAGAAAGTTTCAAATCGAATCTATTTGAAAGCGTTTTATTTATATTAATCGACTTGAACTTTCATAGGATTGGTCAAAACATGAATAACCGGGAAGACATTTGTACTTTGGGGCATGAAAAAATTGATTCGATCGTATATCAAAAGAAGTCTCAAAACACTTTGTTTTTTGCAAATCGAATCGTATCGATTCGAATCGATTCCAGCATGCAGGGCATGATCCCACTGGGTGAACGTCCCCGAGGCGATCCGTCAAAGTTTGGGCCGTTCACGACAACCACCAACGTGGCGATTAATCATTAACATCAAGGAGTGGCGACCGGAGCAATAGCCGCGCCCACGGCTACACACCATAGCACACCGTGGCCTGGCGGTGGCTCCTAAAAACTAATCATGGCGAACGCAAGCCTATTGTTTCCACCAGCTCGATCGGCCAGGCCCGACAAGAACTATGCGATCGACCCATATCACGGAGAAAACACTCAAGTGTTCGATAGATATATCGCTGTCGCTGTCCGGTGTATGGCGTTTAAGGGCTTCCTTCGTCCACCCAGGAAAAGTTGAGAGTAACAGCTTCCTAGCTTGGGCCTGAAAATTAAAGCAGAGGCTGTGACGGCGTGCACGTGCCGATGAACGCCGTCGCTCTCAGCTTCTCTCCCGGGTACTTATCAGCCGGGTTGTCTGTGGAATGTCGCGTCATTCCGATATCATTCACATTTCGATAATATACGGAACATACGTGGTTTCACCCGATAGGATGCAAAGCCGTATTTTCAGTAAACATCGGAAAACAAACGATTCGATTCAGAAAATAAAAACGATTTGAAATCTGTTCGATTTGAAACTTGCTTTCGCACCCTAATTCATGTCGAATGTTTTATTTTGAACCATTCGAAAACCAACTGCTTTCGTAAGACAACTATATAAATTTTTATAAGAGAGTGATAAATGCGCCCCCGGGGGCACATCTCTTAACGACGCCCCCGGGGGCCCTTTTCGCGTATTGCGCCCCCGGAATTGAGGCTGAGTACAAAGCACATCCCCACGAGCGATTACGACGACCGTAGAGCGGCAGACCTGTCTGGGAATTGTCTACTGCATGTGCTGCTGCGGTGTGTGCTGTAGTTCCGCCGGTCATCGCGTTTCGCGCAATATACAGACGGCTTCGTGTTGTCGATACCCAGGATATTTCCAGGCATTGGTTTAGGGTGCAACATCAAGCTAAAAGGGCCTCTACATGATGCACGAGCCACGAGCGATGACGACGGCCGTAGAGCATTGTCTACGGCATGTGCTGCTGTGATGTATGCAGTAATGCCGCCAGGTATCGCTTCTCGCTCGATATACAGACGTGTTTGTGTTGTCTTATTCCCAGGCTATTTTTGGGGGCACATCAAGCGAAAAGTGCCCCCGAAAGCAGACTACAGTACATACATGAAGCACGCTACTACGACCGAGTACAACGATCGTAGGGCACCAGACTTCTCTGGGACTTGTCTACGGTATGTGCTGCTGAGGCCTGTGCACTAGTTCCGCCGGCCATCGCTTCTCGCTCGATATACATACGTGTTCGTGTGCTCGATACCAAGGATATTCTCCAGGCCATTTTTGGGGGCGCACCACGCTAAAGGTGCCTCCGGAAATAGGCTGCATGAAGCACGCCACCACGAGCGATAACGACGATCGTACGGCACCAGACCTGTCTAGGAATTGCCTACGGTATTTGCTGCTGCGGTGTGTACAGTAGTTCCGCCTGTCGCAGCTTCTCGCGCGATATACAGACGGGTTCGTGTTCTCGATACCTACGATATTTTTCGGGGGCACATGAAGCTAAAAATGCCTCCGGAAAAACGGATTACATGAAGCACGCCACCACAAGAGATCACGTCAACCGTAGGACACCACACTTGTCTGGATATTGTCTACGGTATGTACTGCTGCAGCGTGTGCAGTAGTTCCGCCGGTCGTCGCTTCTCGCTCGATATACAGACGGGTTCGTGGTGTTCTCGATATTCAGGATATCTCCGAAAACAGACTACAGCAGTAGTAAAACTACCAAGGGACTTCCCAACTACTAGGGCTCTTTTCAGAAAAACCAAATGGACATATCCGAAGTCGCATTTCGCGCGGTATAAAGCTTCACATGGCGTATTTTTCGACTACCGATCGGTTAAAAAACTCAACTTCGGACCGAAAACATTTAGGACAGTCCAACCGAGACCAAACACACGGAATAACGACACAGCACACACGGCCTTGGTCTTACGGCACACGGTGTTGCATGAGACCTTTGCTGCTGCTGCTGCTACCTCTCTCGTGCGACTGCCATACAACAGCCACTGTGTACTCTATGGGTTTGGCATCTGGTGTGCGCGACGCCGCAATACGAGCTCGAATTGCGCTAGTGCTGCGGCACATCCGAAAAACAACACGAAGTGCACTCGCGGCCGTCGAAGAGGAAACTCCTAGACCCAACGATGACCATGACGAAAGCGAAGAATAGGAGGAGCAGGAGTAAAAAGAGGAGGAGCAGATGTGTGCACTCCAACGGTGCGGGATGGGGCTCGGCGTTGGAATTGCCAACTTACGCGCCAAGCACGCGGTCGCTGCCGTTACTAGATATATGTATCGGTCTGGAGGTATGTATAGAGCAGTAGATGGTCGCAGCTCGCACGCACGGTATTGGAATGTGTCTGTGTGCGTGAGCACTGAAACGCAGCTCGTTCGCCCCTTTAATTCTGCTCACCGTGCACACATTAGAACTCTTTGTCCAAGCAATTTCACTATTTCGGGCTCTTTGCTCAACGAACGGAACACAAAATATCGACTTGGGGGGATTTTCTCCCAAGTGGAAGATTGATTGAAAGAAATCTTGAGTGTGTGGAGAGGTACTCACGCGTGCGTACAATGCATGCCGATAGTATGGCCGTGTGTGACGACGGTACACGACTCGATATGCATACAAATCATTGTATTCGGTATTCCAACTCGTTCATACAAAGCCGTCCGACTACAACAAATACATTGTTACGAGTACACACACTTGTGGAATAAGCACGCCAACCCGTTCCTTGGCCGTGCAACCCCCCCATACCACGAACAGCCTACTCAAAACAATTTCTCCCCCTGTTGGCAGCGTATTATTGTTGTAGTGAATGTAACTCGCGAGCGCCTAAACTCCCAATACAGCTAAATCTTCGAACAGCAACATTTCATTATTTGATGAAGTTGTCGTGCAACATTATTACAACGGCAAGACATGCTACATCCCGTGTTCGTTGTTTATCGTACTTTAGCTGCATCCACGCCACGTCATAGCGAATGATAGCATGCTGACAGTTGTTGTGCCAGAAATATGTCACTGAAACTAATCCATACCGGACAAACAGACTCAGGTTGCCATTATTTTTCCGGTTTTAAGCGGACGCGATGTCACGGTATCACCAACCAACATTGGTATCCCGACAGATCATTACCCACAGGGTCGCCCATGTCCAATGAATGGTTCCCCGGTGACACCTTGGGTTTGGCATACACGCCCAGCTCGTTCTCGGCATCCTTGCAGAAAACGCGGCAGAGTCTGTTACAACCGGGTGGCAACCACCCCCACTGTCTCTCGCGGTCTCACACCCGGCAAACGGGCGCACGTAAATGCACATGAGGGATGAGTTTGATTGGGATTCCGGGTTTAGAGAATGTTCGGCTATGGTACAGATTGTGCCAGCGACGCACTTTGTCTTGCGACAGTCGCTTTTCCAGTCCGACAAGTGTTCTTGTCAGACGACACCGTGGCCGATGTCACGGCTGGTTAGGCACGTCAATCGACGAACCTGACCGCCCTATACTGTAGACAGACATTCATTTAAGGGTTAGTTCGTCCGGAAACGACTTTTCGTGTGCAATAACACTGCACATTTAAATATGTTGCCCGTGCAAAATAGGCGCATTGTTATTTATCGACGAAATGGTGTCCTCCGGCCCGGGCCAAAAATCCCTCGAAAAATATTATAGCGTTTGTTTTTTTTCCCCTAAGTTTATTATGGGGTACTGGTGCGTCGCAGGGAATTTGTAGGGGGATTTATGCCTGCACGAAACCTACAGGACAACTCGTTAAAACATAAACGTGGTACGTTCGTTGATTCTTTTTTGAATTGCGTGTCATTATCGTGTTTCTGGGTAAACATTGGGAGATAAAATTCCCCCTAAGCCAGATTCGCCTATCGCAGTCACATGCGAGCTCCTGGGTACCTCGCCAATGTTTCTAATGCCTATATCTCCGTGCTATAATACCAGCCGGGTTCCTAACTACTACCGTCTAAAGTTAACTCAGATTGCCAGGCATCCGAATGATTCGATATCATTCGACTCCTCCAATCTAACTGGAAAAACTTCATGAAAAACGAAAAATTAATAAAAGAATACTGGAACTCCGACTTCCTACAATGCCCCCCCCCCCCCTATAAATATATGATATATTTATAGGTTGGGTTAGCGTCGGTTGGCAACGACGATGTACAACACGCCACTCGCTGCGTGAGCTAGACAACCAGGGTTTTTGTTTTACTATTTTTTATTGGCGGTCACCAAAGCTGGCGGTCGAGTAGATCATTTGTTCGGGGTGGAGAACCTTTGCTCCGCACAAGGGGAATTGTCGTATCACGTAGTGTTAATATGGTGAGGCATCCGCGAGGCAGTTACATAGTAAAACCCATTGCTGTCTCCGGAAGTGGCCACACCAGAAATTAAATTAACTCATTGAAGCTGTCGTCCATATGCAAGTCCGCCTCAGAGGCGGTTCTTAGCAGGATGCAGCTCACCCTCCATGCGACTCGCCCAATACCTCACGGCGCTTCGCGCTTGGTGCAAGCAATGTCTGCCTGGTTGGTGAAAACCCAACGTGCTCCGTCCCGGCATTGCAGGGATGCGAGGGTCTATGGTCATATGACTACGGCCGTGCACGACATGAGTAAAACCCCGTCGAAAGAAAAAATGGGAGGCAGGCGGGAGACAGAAAAAGGCCAAGACGTCTGGCTGGGTCGACGAATCCAGCCACTCCTTTCATCTGTTCACCTTCTCAGCAAGAACCTTGCTCTCGGCGTGGGCTTACTTAGCCTATGCGTGGGTTCTGGTCAGAGAGTGAACGCGTGCTCTCGTATTTCCCGGCAACACAATATAACCCCAATCCCCAATAAAACAAGCCTAAGTATCTTGTACAAATAAACCGCGCTTTCCCGAAACTACATTTCTGGAGACCGTTACTCTGATTACGGGAAATTTATCCTTTATTGAGTATATTAGGAAATGCATGTCATTATCGTTTTTCTGGGTATTGGGAGAGAGAAATCCTCCTACGCCAGATACACCCATCGCAGCCACCTGTGAGCTCCTGCGTTCCTCGCCCATACTTTCTTACGTCTCTCTCACCCTACTATAATACCAGACGAATTCCTAACTACTACCGTCTACAGTTGTATCGGATTACCAAGCATCCTAATGGTATCATACCATTCGACTCCTTGAACTCCGATGAAACCTGAGACTACTGTTGCCGGGCACTAGTTACCGTTTCCTACCCCACACTGTTCCATCCCCCGGCTGTCTCTCCTTCTCGTCTCTAACCACCACTATCGTACGCGAGAAGTTTCCCGAATTCTCTACGGCATTACGCGTATACGCCTTGTACGTGTCGGACCTCCACCTGCCTTCTCTCTGAAGCACTCGTTCCGATGTGCGTCCTCCGGCTGCGAGGGTGGTTGCTCCACCGATGCGCAACGAGTGTAGGGCGAACTGATCGGGGTTACGACATGACTTCGCCACTAACTCCTCGATTTACCACTCTTACGGACTTGCCATAACGATACGAGGAGAGGGAGGCGTGGTCGGGAAGACCTGGGAAGCATGACATCAACTCCAACGTAAGGGCGACGGCATCGCCGTCGAGCCTAAAGGACGACTTCGAACCGCAAACCACGGTCCGTGCCCACAAGCGTACACTGCCAACCTGTTCCTGATATCCCTTATGACCATTAAAGCTCACCTCTATCTTGTCAGCCTGTATTCTAACTGCGTGCCGTCGGCGTAAATCGCGACGTCACCTCGCGTCAGGCAATGCACAGAGTGCATCGCTCACGAATCGGCGGCAAACATCTCGTCCGATCGCGCCAACAGAAAATACCTCAGATATAAGCACAACCACAACACCTTTCCCACCGGACCCCACGAAGGGATGACAGTCTCCCATGTCAAAAGCATACCAAACGAGACCGGCAAGTGAACGCGGCGCCTTCCTGCTGCTACGTAAGATCGTGAGATTCCTTCGAGCGCGCACTTGACCACGGGAGCCGTAACTGGCAGCTCCACTCCTACGTTCAACAGATGGAAATACTGTACAGATGCGAATTTTACGAAAATTGTATTTGCCAGGTTACCTTCCGACGCGCAACACCACGAGGCAAACTCAATCAACGCCCAAGCCTTGCTTCTATCAGAATCGCTCGATTCCAAGTATTCCGGGTACCCCATCAACACGCGAAATGTGCGCCAAGATAAGCCACCAGACTCGTACGTGCGGCTAGTTGAGCCCGCAACCGAGCCAATGACGTACTGGAGGCCAAGGTGTCGGTACAGAGATCTGCCCCCGCCTTGCCCAGGCGCTACTCCTGCCAATCGATGTCGGGACGGAGCGCACAGAGGTTGGGAGCGATGGTGGAACGGTCCCAACGTGACACCCCGTCCGCCAAAACATTCGCAACTCCACGCACATGTTTTGCTCAAAAGCACCAACCAGTGCGCATCTCTAGACAACCCAGCATCCGCATAAGCGCACCCGCTCGGTATTTGCGTCCCCCTGTACAGCGGTTGACCCAGTGGACTGCCGACATATTGTCGCCTCGCATTAGGATACTCTCGCCTACGTATTGGGGTGCTACCTTGGCGTCGACTGTGAACGCCCACGCCATGACAATCATGGCGAGCAGCTCCAAAACATAAATACTCGTACACAAATCGTCCCTCCCTTGCACGTGGGTCCGGAGGCGGTCCCGTGTGTCGTCGTCGAAATCGACCCTCCACCACAGTCCCGTCTCCAAACAAAACCCCCCCATCGCGTCCCCGGAAGCATCGCTGATGAGTGTGCGCGAGTGGGGCTGCGAATAAAAGCTTAACAATGGGGCGTCTAGTGTACCTGCCCCCCCCGGACACATCGCCCTATCTATTATCAAACGCCAGAACGAAAGGTCGTCGTGGAACTCGGGGCCGAGGCGGACGCATGAGCGACCCGACAACGGCTGCCCCCCCCCCCCCTCTCTCCGCCCCGGAATCGTTGATTCCAGGCCTTCACCGGGGGCAAACCCTAACAGATAAAGCATTAAGCGCACGAATTGTTTTCCCGGCCGCACAACTTCGCAGACGTGCAACAATTTCCCCATCAAAGAACGCAACTCCGATTCCAATGCGATTCGACGGTCCCCTGGCCACTTCGCGAGTACGTCGCGCAGCATGGTTTGTTTAGCCTGCGGCAAGGAAATATTTATAGAGACCGTATCAAGCATCCAGCCTAACACCTCGACCCGCGTGAGCCACGAGGACACCTTGGCCGGAGCCAACAGGGGCAGCTCGCCTGATTTTCGGGAACCTAGGAGATAACCATGATCGGATCCCAGGCTCTGCGACGCCCGCAAACGCCGTTCGCGCGAACAAACACTGTGGCTCAACCGAACCCGCATTGTCTACATACATCCGAGTGAAAACCGGCTTTGTTGGTCTGCTAGGGCGGGGGCGGTGCCCAGGGGGCAAGGAAACAGGGGCCTCACCTTCCGCCGGCGAGCTGACTCGCACGTGGCTGGTAGCCGCCCGACCGAAAGGGGTAACGACCGCGTCATGAAAAAACGTATGGACGTGAGAGTGTTCCAGGGCGGCCGAAAACAAACACCAGAACCCTGGGCTATTCCGTTATCCATACTGGAGGTGCCTATCGACTACAAACAAATCGCGGAACGCGTACACCAAGAGGGGGCCATCAGACCATTCTACGGGGATTTGTCGAAAGACATCCTTCACGTCCATATTGCTCAACAGGATGCAAGTAAGGGGTGCCGACGGTGCGACGCAAGTGCAAAAAACGCCAAATTGTCCCTCGCAACACGTGTCCTAACTTACAAGCTGGGGCCAACGAAAACTCGGGGTCGGCGTTAACTGCCGGTATAGACGTGGAAAAGGTCATGTCATGGATAATTCTGATTTTCGAGGGGGAAACCGCCACTCCCAGAGGTGACACGCGCAGACCAGGCATTTGATCCGCCGCTTCCCGCGGAAAAACAAAGGTGCGACCGAGTTGTACGTCCGCAGCAATCTTAGATAAAATGTTGTCCTCCTACAGGCCAATCGAACTATGGTTTCCATAACGCAAAGCGGCGGTTAGGTCTTCGGCGCCGGCTACCTCTAACGGCACTCCGTGAGATAATATTTTCACCAACAGGTCAGTATGAGCGAAAATGTGAACGCCCCCGTACCAAGCCGCTACCCGGCCGGGATCTACACGGGGAACGTGTAACCTTCTTTCTAGGGTTTTCATTCACTCGAACCGACCACCGTGCACGGACAAAAACTGTTCGTAGTTACTAGCCTCTCGCGCGGACACCTTTGCCACCCCCCCTGTCGCGGCAACCATCGTAAAATGCCGCACTAACGCAATGCATTTACGGAGAAAGGCAACCACACCTGTGGTGGGCTCCGTCGGCGACCGACGGACCCCGTCTCCCTACCCACTCTCTGAAGGTGCCGCCGAAGCAGTGGAACCGCCCCTCGCCGCGATACTGTCCCCCCGCTGCTTACGGCAGTGCTTGCACCGATGCGAGGTTTAAAGCGCACCTCCTTCGCTCGTCCACCCGATGTCGTGCCGGCGCTACCGCTATTGCCGCCGTTGTTGGTGTTTGCGCCCACCCGTCGGCCGCCCCCGGCGGCGCCGCTGGTCGGACGGTGCTTCCTGCCAGAAGGGTGGTCGTAAATGCACCCCGTCCCGATCGAACACGCGCCGTACTACCGGCACGCGTGGCACAAGCCGTATGGACCGCCGCCACCTGAGCCAGTCGACCGGGGGCGCTTCTCGCCTCGCACCGTGAATGCCGCCACCGCCGGGGTCGCTCGTGCGTCAATGAGGCCCCCTCCCCGGATGTAGTTCCCAAGCCACTAACATTTTAGTGTCACAAAGGAAGAACAGAAAGAGGAAGAGGCCAAGACTTCTGACTTGGTCGACCAATCCAGGAACTACCTTAATCTGTTCACGTTTTGATCAAGAACCTCGCTCTCGGCGTGGGCTTGTTTAGCATATCCGTGGGTTCTGGATCGAGAGTGAAGACGTGCTTTCGTATTTCCAGGCCACACAATCTGACCCCAATCCTGGACAAAACAAGCCTAATTTTCTTGTACTAATAAACCGCGCTTTCCCGGAACTACATCTCCGGAGACCGTTACTCTGTTCACGGGAAACCCATCCTCGTTTGTGACCGCTTGAGCTTTTTATAGAAGT
>MEHQ01004553.1:131669-150996 GCA_008828725.1 Saccharina japonica | reverse complement strand
AGCGCCCTGTGGCGGGGTACTAATGGAAACTAGACTTGACCTCGTATTCGTAGTGCGTTTGTGTGTGATTATGACCGCCCGAAGTGATTCGAGGGATTCGGTGTACACCGATCGCAGCCAAGTCACGGGGCGATGTCCCACTCTTTTGCAACTCACTTTAACGCAGCTACAGATAAAAAACAACACGTGCAATCAACTCTGCCGAACTTGTCGATGAGTCTACATCCGACTTCGCGTTGCGACTCGCTATGCACTTGCAGCATCCTTTTAATTTCGCGTTGCGACTCGCTATGCGCTTGCAATACCCAGGACACGGGCGCCGACGTCTGCCCGTTTATTTCTTCTTACCGCTTACACTCCGTGCTCAACCATGGACAAGGCTTACCATGCCCGCAATTGCCACGATAAGGCACCGCTAATTCCCCACTTGTGGATTTCCGCTGTCCCGACCCGATCTCCTGGCTTTTGGAGCAGCTCACGAGTGTTACCCCGACCACGCCGCGGCGTTTGACCAGAGTAGGCCCCCGTATGTGCAACCTCGCCAACACCAGATGTTCGTCTGGGTGCGCGCCTATGCCTCGCGCCGACCGTACCGCTTTAGGTGGCTCTCGCGCCACTCACCACCTGTAAACCCACAATTTCACACATGAACGGACCAAAAAGGGTAATCCGACTCGTGACCCTGCAACTCCCGCAGAGAGATAACAGCGCAGGCGCGTGCTACGGTAGAGGTCGCTCGTTTTGGCTGTTTTTTTTTTTTGGAACGGTCGGCCTTAACCCGTATAACCCAAAATCGCCGGCCGTTCAGTCTTGTTATCATTATGGAGCTGCAATTGGTTTTCATTGTACTTTCAGGAGGCTAGTATGGGATTGTCCGTCAGGTAGCACTCCTAATATCCTCCAAAATAATGTTTTGACTTAGTGTTAGGGCCCGTTTTATCGAAGAAGAAAAAAAAACAATTTGGAAAAATAAAATGAAATCCGCTTTTCATTGGTCAACACACGCACCAGCACAAAATATTAGGATCTTGGGGGCATAATATTTGGTGCTGGTGCGTGTGTTGACCAATGAAAACCGAATTTGAATTTTATTTTTTCCAAATTGAATTTATTTTATACTCGTTAATTCGGGCCCTTAGTACAGAGCTCCTCAAGTGAGGAGCTTCAGAAACGAAACGGTGCACCTCTACCGCAGCATGGGTCCGCACGTGTACGCACCCCAACCCGTCTCTACAAAGGGACATTTGTTGCCAAACCCGCCGGTTCTGCGTCGGCACTGTTTCTGTTTCGGTGTTCGCAGTGCCCACCGTGAAAAGCGTGCATTGCACTTGTTTCTGAGACCGCCGATGCCCCAGCTGACGGGGGCTGGAAGCTTGATGCTGCCTCACCCGCTCCGTCGATAATGGATGCTGACGCATGCTACGGTAGAGGTGCACCATTTTTTGTTTTCTGAAGGCGTTTTGGTCGCTTAACCCATTCAGAACTGAAAACAATGTCCCACAATAATTCCAAGTAGTTTGTCCCGAAATTCGTGGGACCAGTTCTTAAGGCGTTAAGGAGCCTTATACCTCACCCAATCGAGGAGGAAACAAGAATGCTACTCGATGTACATCCCCATGGCCCAAGCACACAACGAAAAATATTGCACCACAAGAACGAAATTCCGATGATTTTAGGTTAAGAAGGAGCCCCCCCCGCGTCATTCCGAAAACGTTTCAGCCAAAAAAAGGTATACCATATACCTCTATTATCGTAGTACCCGTCTGCTTTGCATGACGCGACGATATACACATATATTATGTTTCGTATACATATTACGATATATTTGCATCCCATCCATTATTCTCTCGCCCTTCTTACTCCTGCTTCCTCCCTAGTCGTAACTTAGATCCGGGGATCACATACGTAGATAATTGTTTTCGCGGCCCTGCCACTACAATTACGAGCCTTTTGTATTTTTTTTAATCGCGGCAAGGGTCCATCACCTGCTTCCCTCGTCGACTCGCGTGGGGTTGTGCTTGTATCTCCTTGACCATTGAGTTGGTTGAGTCCGTGGCTTTCCCCTCCGGGCCCTTCGACCCGCCGGCCACCCCCGGCGATGCCACTTTTATTGCAGACCTCATTTCGGGTAAGACGCATGGCCAAACGACCGTCGCTACGAGTATGGCCGTATGTTTCGTCGAACACGAACGTGTGACTTCGGTGTCCACGAGGGTTTTACCAAAACTATCTCCATGACGAGGGGTAACAAGGGGCAGCAGCGGCGGTGGCACATCGAGCTTTGAATGGCGGAAGCGTAATTAGCAAGTACGAGGTAGCGCACAAGGTGCACGCGGGAGATGGCCGAGGCAACCAATCGAGCTAACAACCAGGCTTCTGATTTCTCTGGTCGAGGAGATCAAAGACATGCTGGCCGAAATAGTGGAAATATCGGCCAGGGGCGCGGTGCAAGTACTGTCGTTGCCAGTGGCAATAACACGGCTGGAATGGCGGCTGTCCCACGCGCTTGTCGGTTGAACCTGAACGACGTTTTTATTTTGAGGGGTACAACGTGAACCAAACAATCGTGAGCGTGCCAGGTCAGGTGGCTGGAGAGCACGAGGAGCCGGGCGAGGTTTTCAAAGTACCGAGTAAGCCGACACCCCGGCTCTCTCAGCAAAAATGTTAAAAGGGTCAGGCTAGAGCGGATACATACGTAAGGTGCCTGCCACAATGATGATACGTGATGCTATACAGGTCAAAGATCGGGAGTGACGGCAGTTTGGGTGGTGACGCGACGGTGTTATGGTATTGCTGGAATGATTTGATTCGCTTGGTAAATACCTGGTATCAGGTATTTGGATCGTATTGGTATTACTTGGAAGGCGTATCTCAGATGGGAACCAGGGGGGGTTCCCAGATGCCCTTCCCCTTTTGTCTCAGTCGTTCGTCACGGAAAGGAATAAAGCTGCTCTTCTTCTATCCCTAAGCAAACAAAACACGTGAGTACCAACGAGTACCCGTTGTATAGGCTGACCTGGCTAGGGATACCCTGTCCTCTTATACCTAGCTTTATCACACTTGGCGTCGTCGGCAGGGCTAGCCTAAAACGGAGAAAGTTTTTTCGTAGCCTTGCCGTTCAGAGGTGTGGGAGTGGGTTTTGAGGAGCCGCATCTTCGACTCATGTTTTAGTTTGTGGAATCGGGGTTTCCACGAATTTATCATATTTCTGCATATACGGCTCATCAGAGTGGGCTAGTGTTATGGTATTGCTGGAATGATGTGATTCGCTTGGTAAATACCTGGTATCAGGTATTTGGATCGTATTGGTGTTACTTGGAAGGCGTATCTCAGATGGGAACCAGGGGGGGTTCCCAGATACCCTTCCCCTTTTGTCTCAGTCGTTCGTCACGGAAAGGAATAAAGCTGCTCTTCTTCTATCTCTAAGCAAACAACACACGTGAGTACCAACGAGTACCCGTTCCATAGGCTGACCTGGCTAGGGATACCCTGTCCTTTTATACCTAGCTTTATCACAACGGTAAATGAGCAATCGTGTGACGTGACGGCAAGTGACGGCTAAATCCGGGGACACAAACGGAATGTCTCCGTTTTTTTTTAATCCTTACAAACAAAAATGAAACCTCCTTGAATATTGCGGCAGTAGTGGTTACGGCGGCCCTTGCGGATATTTCCATATTTCTGGCCACATCCTCGGCTTCCTCGACCAGGTATTTCAGAACCCCGGGAATCCCAAAAATATTACCGACGAACGAGAGTCACGGGTCGTCGAGTTTACCTTGTTGCATGAGGGTCGTCGTCCTTTATTGTTTTTTGCTAGAGCTGAAAAAATGGTGTACCCTGCACTCTCGTTCATTTATCTCTTGTTTTCCGCATCCCGTCCTCTTGGACACGTCCGACAACCAGCACAACACTGACCTCGGACCGCCATTATTTAAATACTATCTCTGGAGCTGAAGCTGACACAGCTACCAGTTGGGTGACTGCGACTAATAAATAACAGAAAGAGCTTGTTTCGTGCGGGCTGTCTGACGCGATTCAGCAGCGGCGCCACGCACACCCCAGGCTGAATCCCGCTAATAGGTTATGAGCCTCGATTTTCAAGAGCACTGCAGGGCTGCCAGCCGCCTGGATCGTCGAGTGAAGATTACGACCGAGACCCCAGCTGCTGCGTTCGCTGTGACCTTCGTTTCTGCGTTCGCTGGAATCACCGCACCAACATCGAGCAGTTAGAGCTGCTGGAACGTCGCTTGTAGGGCAGCATCATAGCATCATCGTGTAGGACTGCTGAAAATTCGCTTCTGTGGTCGCTGGACAATAACATTGTTGAGGACTGCGCGGAAACATCGCTGGCGTCGCAAAGCGTCATCGCCGTTTGGCACTGGGCGGACATCGTTTCTGGGGTACCTGCGCCATCATCGTCTGGATCGCCAGGAGGGAATCTTCATCGCCTGGGGTCGCGCCAATTTGATCCCGACAAACGTCTTTCCGGCAACCCCGCGTTGAGGCGACCCTTGGTTACGATGATACCCTGGTGGTCCCTGTTGCATTTTCACGAGATAAAAAATGAAGCCTTTGTCGAAGTCATCGTCAAATTTTCCAGCGGACTATTTTTCGGCGTCGTCGGGGTACGTTTGGGCGCTGACAACAGTCGCCGTGCGTGCGCTGCCCGTCTGTCAGCGTGAAGCCCCTTGTACGTATGCAGCACTCGGCGTCGATGTGCGTGGTCGCCATACGCACAGCAGTGCCTCACTTCGACCTTACGCCTCACCCTGATCCAGCCTTTTGCTGCTTCCTTTTCTTCCTGTGGGTCTTGGCAGGCATAACGCAGCCGCTCCTTCGCCGTTGTGGCAGATGATGGAGCTGGGATCAAATAACAATGCTGTTGATCCTGTCATGTCCCTACCCGTCTTGTTGCGCGACAGCCCATCCGGGTGGAAGTAAAGCAGTACGTACAGACTGAGTCTTCGGGTGATCGATTTCTGGGTGTTTCCAGACCTTCGAGAACGATATGCGTGAATTTCCTTACCGTGAATGGTTCCATCTCGGTCCGTAGGTTGCTCAATCGCCTGACATCATCGATGATATCGTTGTCGGGGTGTTGTCGCGGCGTCATGCTCGTAGCCACGAATGCCTCTTCCTATATGGCGCGGATCGTTTCGTTCGTGATATTTATGTGCTTAGACTCCAGATGTCCTTTACGCGTCTGTCTGTTGCCGCGGGTTCCGTGTGCGCCCTCTGTGTCTATAGTCACCAGCAGAACCGACGGTTTCTAAGCACGTAGTGGGTAGCTAACGTATCCCGGCTGGCTCGGTTTTGATGCGGCCTGGCGCCGTTCCAGAGGTACCTGGCAGTGTGTGTGGTCGTCGCTCCCGAGGTGGTGATGCTGGTCGACCTGGCTTCAGCAACGGATGCACACGTAAACATGTGCACAAGCAGCAGTACTGACGAGTACACCAACCAACTAACGATGGTTGAAACTTTCAAGAAGGCACAACGGAGTACATGCACTTACTTGCAATATGTAAAGCAACAGTACATTAGTACAACCGACAATAGTTGTTGGGAAATCCAATTTGACACGTAGTTGAATGTAGCAAGTTTAATTCCGCCGTCACCTCCATCGAGGGGTCGTATCAAGGATAGCTTATTTGCTACTACGTACCGAGTCGCTGATCGATAGCATTGTCCCCTGTAACGAGTAAGCCACAGCAGCACAAGGTGCTAAGGCAGTCCAAGCAATGCGTTTTGTCAAGTGCCGATTTAGTACATACGTACAGATCTTTCGACACAGATGCATACCTGGTACAGGTTAGGTATATCTACACGCAGCACAATCAAACTAACGATTCGAATAATATTATTTCAGAACCTCGGGACTCGGGAGCCCGATTTTATATATACCGACGAGCGAGGGTTTGTACTTACGGTTCTCCCGGTTTGTTTCGTGTTGCAACGAGGGTCTCCGTGGTTTGCTTTGTTTTGTTTTCCTCGAGCCGACACAATCAAGCGGTCTCTTCGCACACCTTCTCTTCATTAGGCATCCCGTCCTGGTGGACACGACGGATAATCAGCAATCAGCCCAACTAGCTTGGGAGAGCCATTACTTCGAAACAAATAACCATAACCTCCCCGGAGCTGAAAGAAACGCACGCAACAACCGGTCGGCTGACCCAGACTGCCCGGCAGGGCAGTAGTGCTTGTTGTATCTCCTGCGGGCTGTCTGGTGTAACTCAGTAGCCGCACCGGACTCGTCACGTGGAACGCCCGCTAACATAACATCGGTGCGGTATACGAACACCGAAAGGTTGAGATGCGACCATATATAAAACGAGAACTATTAAGTCTGAAACGCAAAATTATAACTCGTACCAGGTGAGACATTCCAGGTAGATAGTACTCCCGCGTGAGCTCTAGCTGAGAAACGTACGGTGGTATATAGCAGATTCACCTTTCGCAGGAGCTTATCGGTTTCGACAAGCCCAGTGAATGATTCCTTGCGAGATTGAATGGTGTTTCCCCTCTGACTAATTACCCAGAAGATCCATCGTGGATATATCTTTTTCTCTGACTTTAGGTCTCTGCACTTTGTACGTACCTAGAGTAGTAGTACAAAACACGCATTTTCTCGCACGTGCATGTAGCACATGCATTTTCTCGCACACACATACAGCGCATGCATTTTCTCGCACACACATACAGCGCATGCATTTTCTCGCATGCCCATACAGCACATGTATGTTTTCGGACGCACATACAACATGCAACACATGCATTTCTCGAACGTACATTCAACACAACGTGTATTTTCTCGCCACGTATTATGCATGCTATTACAACAGAAACCGGGGCTCTCAATAGTATACCCCCGGTCTTGAAGAAAGATCCTCCCGTTTATTTTCGCACGGATGACCCCCGAGATCGGCCTCTCTCTCACGAACAACCCCCCGGCTGTCTATATAGGCGATCGACGGTGAAGCTCATTTCATGGTGCACTGCTGTGTCGGATGGAAACTATTAGAAGAAAAAAAACATGATAATACACCCCTGGTCATATCATAAGTGCAGAAAAATGCTCTCGTTTCTTTCTTCCTTTGCCCCTGCTTTTGACACCGCAGTTTACCACCACCCTCCTCTCCTCTTCCCTTCTCTCCCCATAAGACATCTGCTGCCACAACGGCTGCCTGCTTCACGCTTCCTGAGGCCCCTCTGTTTATCGCTCCACGCCCGCTTTTTCACCCGCCGCGTTTTTAGTCCGCAAGCAACAGCCGGAAAAAATGACACCACTGTCTCCGAGTCACAATGCACCCATCGAACAGGATCACTCATCTAGGATCACGCCTGTCTCCCGAGTCAATCTACCTAATATCGGATAGACCACCATCTAGATCAAGCCTCCGAGACGATCCATCCATAGTAGGACAGATAGCCGTCTAAATCAGACAGATCACCCTCTAGGCCATCTAGACCATGTATCGGCCGATATATGTATGATATGAGAGCGAACCAATCCACTCGTTGGACAGCACCACACGATCTACTTGGAAGATCATCTAGATAGGATCTACATCTTTTTCTCCATTACTATGAGATGTTTGGCGCAAGATTCGCGCAATACAGATCCCACCCGGCAAAGCAAGCGCGCCATAACAGTTAACCGTGTCAACACCAGTTCCCACCACCCGCGCCAAACACGATCTCTCTACCGTAAGACCTTTCGACATCACATAAAATCAGAAATGAACAAACCTGGTCCCGAAAGATGTACATCGTGGAAATGGGGACGACCTGGTCTGTCCCGATGTGTGAAATCAAAATCAAAACACCTTCGTGTGCTTCTAGCATCATCGTCGCCGTTTCCCCCCGCCACCGCTACAGTAATAGTACCCGATAGTCCTCAAGAAATTGGTTGAATTTGAGAAAAAAAAACGTAGGCTCCACGAGTTTTTTTGCCCGAAACACGACAAAACCATTTTTACACTGAAAAATAGTGTAAGACGCACAACCTGCCTCACCTAAGAATAAGAACTCGAGCCTTCCCCCCCCCCCCCCCGCCCCGAGAAAAATCAGTTTCTTAAGTGGTGTCACGTCACTTGAGTTTTGTTGATAATTTGCGGTCTTGTTGGGGCAACACGCCGAAAAATACGTGCACCTGTGCCTAAAAAAAAAAAAAAAAAAAAGAGACCACATTTTGGCCACCATTACCATCACCACCGGGGGCCCCGAGCGAGGTACGCGAAAATCAAAACCAGACTGCAGCTGTTAAAACAGTAGTGGATCACTCTGGACTGAAATCTAAGGACTGTTGGGGTGCAAATATCAATACATAACGGTCCATATATCCACGTCCGAAAAGATGGTACGTCATTACCCGGTATGTAGATACGCGTAAAACACACAACACAAACCCCCCCCTCCCCCTCCGACAGCATAATAAGCAAGTAAAAACGCAGCGCCAGACGTCGCGGGAAACGTACGGGCTACCATAAAAAAGACAGCAGAAGAAGTAGACCACAAAAAAAAACAAAAAAAGAGACTCCACTGCTGTACACACACGCACACACACATAAAACACACAAAAGGGGCGCCAAGCGCCGGTACGTCCAATTTTCGAACCAAGCAAAACGCAAAAGAAAGAAAAGAAAAAACGGCAGAAGAAGCACCGGGTAACTCCACGTTATCAAACATCTGGGATGACTTACGTATAGAAAATGGGACCTTAATCTAGAATCGACAGTTGCTCCGACGAGAAAAACTCCCTGCCTTATGTTTTGCTCGTCTACAGCAGTTTTCCGGAGCACCGACAGGACAGTCTGGCGCTTTTGCAGGCCCCAGCAAACTGCCCCCCCCCCCCCCTCCCCCCGCAAGTACCACCGATCGGTATGTTTTGCGCACAAGTCCTGCGTAAATATAAATATAAATATAAATATACATATGTATGCATCTATACATAATATCGTATAAGATATAGACCGCGTCTATAACACGTACTGATAATATACAGCGAAGACGCCCACAGGGGCATCTCGCCAGAACCAAAAAAGCAAAAACAAGTTTTTTCAAAAATTTGCAAGAAACCAAACAAAAAAGAGTGCTAAAAACATATTTTTACCGCACGAATATGTTCCAACCTCTCGTTGGCGTTTGCGGGCGTAGTATGGCTACAAAGTATACAAACCTCGGCAAAAAGAAAATTTCCACCCCACCCCACCCCACCCCCACGAAACAAACACTTGCCCGGTTCTAGGCGTGCTAGATTCCACCCCCCGCGATCAGCGGTGTGGCTGCGCCCGACCGATACACTTACCGACGGACCGCCCGACGCACAGACACCAGCTAGAACGAGAGCGCCCCACACCTACAAGAAGCAATAACTTTTTTTCACGTCACACTCCACAGCAAATCACGGGAATGGCCGGCGAAGAATTTTCTAACGGGAGCGAGAAAACACAAACACACCAAGACAAAAATACAGCCCGCCAGTCTCTAAAGGAAAAACAAAAAAAACGTAGCCAAAGACCGAGCACCCCTTCCCCCGTTTGCCCCCCCCCCCCCCCCCTTTATTGCTGTCTCTGGAAGTGACAACACCAGAACACAAATCAATTAAGCCAACGCTTGTCATCCACATCCAAGAAAGTGCGCATCACAAGCGGATTCTTAGTAGAGGGGTGCAGCTCGCCCTTCATGCGACTCGCTCAACAACACCGCACGGCGCTTTACGCTCGGTGCAAGCAAAGTAATGCCTGCACCTGGTCGGTGAAAACCCGACGTGCTCCGTCCCGGCGTTGTTGGGATGCGAAGGTCAATGGTCATACGACTACGGCCATGCACGGCATGAGTACACATCCCCCCAAAACCCCAACCCCTCCCACCAAACCCCACGGACTTATATCCCCCGGCGGCCTGTCCGCCCCCGCCCCCCCTGATCGGTGAAAGAGCCCGGTGTGCTCCGTCCCGGCATTGTAGGGGTGCGAGGGTCTATGGTCCTACAAACGTACGTCCATGCACGACATGAGTACAGGTCCCCCCCCCCCCCCCCCCCTCCCCTCTTTAGCCACCCCCCTTCAGTGGTGTATTCTCTCCTCTCCCTCGCCCGCTGTTCCTGAGGTGCAGCCCGAAATATGCATTAGAGAACATTCGAGGAATCTGATGTATCGGGGGTGAAGGGTGGGTAGACTATCTGATGGGGTCCAGGCGGGTGGGGGAGTCGCCGCTCGAAAGCCGCCCGATAGTGTCGCCCGTCGCCCAGCGCATACGGTTCAGAAGAATCGCCAGCTCCGGCTTATGTTTTTCGCCTCGCCCGGCACGGTCTCCGCCGCCACTGCCGCCGCCACTGCCGCCGCCACCGCTACCGCCCTTGTCACCCCCACCCCCACCACCGCCACCTCTGCTGCGGCTGCCCCCACCCCCACCGGTGCCAACCCTACCGCTGCCAACCCGCCCGCTACCGCCACTCCCACCGCCATCACCACCGCTGCCGCTACCAAAGCTCCCACTCAATCGCCCCGTGTCGATCCTCTTCCCCGACAACACCACACGAACGGCGCTTCTGCCCCTGCCCCCCGGGACGGGCGGGGTGTCGCCTCCGTCGCCGCGGCCGCTGCGTTCCTCGCGGCTCCTCGGTTCGGACCCGGGAGAGAACTCTTCCCGGGACAGTTCCGGGACGACCGCGAGCATGCCGGAGTCGACCTCCAGATTTTCCAGATTTTCCGGCTTTCTCGCCTCCCTCTTGTCTGACGATGATGACGGTGTGAAGCGAGAGGAGGACGCGAACACGCCGGGCCCTGTCTCGGCGTTTCTGTCGCCACCGCCGGTTCTGCCGCCACTGACACTACCGTTGACGTTGTCGTGGACGTTTCCGTTGGCAGTACCGCTGAGACTACCGTTGGCTCTGCCGCCGTGGACACTACCGTGGACACTGCCGTGGACACTACCGCTCACACTACCGTGGACGCTACCGCCGACACTGCCACCGTCCACACTACTGTTGGCATTCCAACCGTTGAAACTTCCGTTGACACTACTGCTCCCACCCCCGGTTCCGCCACCACCGCTGTAACTACCGCTGACGCTGCCACTGTTTCTGCCACCGGTGGCACTGCCACCGTTAAAACTGCCACTGACACTGCCACCACGGGCACTACCGCTAACACTACCGTGGACACTGCCGCCCTTACCGCCGACACCGCTGGCGTCAAGGTAAGCCCAGACGCGCTTAAGGTTAGGTCGGTCCGCGGGGTCATGAGCCCAGCAGGCCTGCGCCACCGACGCGAGATCAGCCGGAGCGTCGCCGGGAAGGACAGGCCGATCTCCGCGGGTAACCGCCAGCGATAGCTCGTCAAGACCCGCGACATCGCTCCACGGAACCTTTCGGGTTAGGCACTCCCACACCACCATGCCAAAGCTGTAGACGTCGCTCTTGGAGCTGATACCTTCTCTGCTCAAGACCTGGATGGGGTGGGGGTGGGAGGGGATAGGTGGGTGGGCGCGGGGGGCGGGAGCAGGTGGGTGGGGAGGGGAGGGGATAGGTGGAGTGGGCGGGGGGAGGAGGCGGTGGGGTGGGGGTGGACGGGGGGGGAGGCGGTGGGGTGGGGCGGGATGAGGGAGAAGGAGGGAGCGGTAGGGGTGTGATGTCGGAGCGAAAAGCCGAAAATAGGCTTCCAACCATCAGCAAAAATCAGAAAACATTCACAAAACATGCTACACATGTAGTCTACATACTATTAGTCTACAATACAAACTCGTATCTCCCTCTTCTTATCAGACACATTTTTTTGCTTCTCTGTGCTCGAGGCATGTTTCCCTCCCCGATCACGAGTCTACTTTCCCGCGGCTGCACCTCCGTAAAAGCCCCACCCACTCCTGTTTCGCTTTGCGTACCTCGGGTGCGGCCCACGGAATCCCGGCGTCCAGCAACCCTCCTAGACCGGTAGAGTGATGGGAGAGGCAAGGGGTGTGGTGGGTCCACAGCAAGGTCCCGAAATCCGCTATCTGTCGGGGGGTTTTCAGCACGAACGCGCACGAGAGCGAGAACGCGGAAAAAAGAGAGAAGGCCGATAAACAGAGAGGCAGGTGCGACAGAGAGAAAAGCAGACAGACGGAGAGACAGAGAAGACAACAGGCAAGCAGGCGTACAGGCAGGTAGACAGGCAGGCAGACAGGCAGACAGAGAGACAGACAGCAAGGCAAGAAATACACAGACAGAGCGACAGGCAGACAGGCAGACAGGCAGACAGACAGGCAGACAGATGCACAAGCCAGACAGCAAGGCAAAAAAACGAAAGACAGGACCAACAGGCAGACAGGGCAAAAAAAAACAGCCAGACACACAACAGGCGGAGGATAAGGGATAACGTTGAAAAAGGGGTTGCGATAACATTGGTTGGTCGGCGGAGTGTACGCGCTGTCGTGTGAATGTCGGGAGGGAGGTAGGGAAGGAGGGAAGGGTGAGAAGGGCGTGCGATAGTAGGCGGAAGGCAAGGCCTGCAACAAGCTCAAACCCCTAGCACCACCGTTGCTCGTGGACGAACACCATGGTACCAGTATAACGAGGGTGGCGTTTGTCCCTTTTCGCTCGAGAGGAGACTCAACGCGCTACGGCCTAAGGCCAAGACTAACGACTGGCATAACAAACAAAAAAGAGCGCACACCAACAACCCAAACGCAAAAAAAAAAAAAAACACACACACACATCGAAACAGACGAAAACACACACCAAAAAGTTACCCTAAACGCGCATCACACACAGCAGTACCTATAATAGTTCAAGTAATAGCACTAAACAAATGGATGCACACAACACTCAAAAACCACCCACAACCAAAAAACACACACGCTGTTCCACCACCACATTCAAAACACCCCAAGAAACAAACGAACAACTCCCCAAACAAAAAAAAAAACACCCATACCATACCATCATACCATACCATACCCGAGAACAGTCCTCAAAACCAAGGATGCACACACTCAAGCACACGCTCAAACACGCTCGGAACACACAAACAAACACACACACACCTTCGCCCTTCCCAAGGCATCGAACAACACGTTGGCCGACTTGAGACCCCCGTGCACAAACGTGCTAGCGTGCAGAAACGCCATCCCGGAGCAAACATCCTTCACGATGCCCCTCAACGCGCGCTCATCCAGCGGCCTCCTCGCCCGCTGGAGCCGATGCCGCAAATCCCCCCCCGGGAGGAGTTCCATCACCAGGACCAGGCGGTCCTGCAAGGTGGTCACCGCGCCGAAAATCGTCACGATGTGGGGACTCGCCATCCGCTTCATCGTCCCCACCTCGCGGAGGAAAGCCCGGTGCTGCCGGGTTTCAACCCCCCCGCCCCCCGTGGAGGCTTTCGTTTGCGTCATACCACCGTGGTGTTGGCGATTCGCTGTCCTCGAGTTTCCGCCCCCTCTACCCCGCTCTCCACCGTCATCGCTTCTCCTATCGTCGCTCCCGCCCCCGTTTCTTCCACCACCGACCCCGCCGCTTCCACCCCCGCCCCCGCCACCACTACCGCCACCGCTACCGCTGTCCCCCCCCTCGCCCACGCTGCCGCTGTGGCTGCTCCCGTCCTCGGACCTAGTCATGACAACCTTTGCCGCGGCGTTGAGCCCGTTGAAGTCGGCGAGGTAGACCGTTCCGAACCCTCCGCGGCCGAGGACTTCGCCGGTAAGGTCCAGATCGGCCGCGGGTATCTCGAGCCGGTCTTGGCGCCGCTGCCTCATCTTTCTCTTCGAGCCCGCCAGTATTTCCTGTTGTTCCGGTGTGTAGTTTGTATTACATGTATTATATGTATGTATGTAAAGAGTATGTATTTGACGTGGTAAGGGGTGTAAAATGCAGAGTGTCTGTACGAGCTTAAGAACTGGTCCCACACGTTTGGGGACAAACTACTTGGAGTTAGTGGGGAATGCTTTTTTTCGGTTCTGAATGGGTTGAAGAAAGCACAATGTGCGCAAAGGAGCAAGCATTTTACTTAATAAAGAAAGCTGAGGGTTCTTGAAAGGATGAGCAACATTTATGAAAAATGTGGAACCCATCATACATACTTGTATACTCGTACGAAGTATATGTACCAGGTATACATTATACGAAGTATACCAGCTATAAATTATATGTAATATAAAGAAAAAGCTGAAGCAGAAAGTCACACTTCATACACAGGAAAAACGGCATTTCAGGCAACACCACTACAAGGAAAACGGTGTACTACGTACACTTCGTATACTGCACGAAAAAGTACCGGTATGAAACAGAAAAAAATAGAAATCGGTACAGAATCACGTGACGCTTAATATAAGACACACGGCGGTATATTACGTCATATTGATATGAGAAAACGGTACAACACTCAATCCAAGAAACCGTATGTACCATTAAGAACACTGGAAATAACAAAAAACGGTACACTACATGTAACACTCAACATAATACACGTGGTACAGCTTCGTCTACTTCAATATATGCCTTGTTCCGTAATATATTGAAAAAATTAAAAAACAACAGCTGTGAGCTCGAGGATTTCATCGAAGCTCATCTTTGCTAGCTGAGTGTAATACTTCGATCGTGCGTACTTACGGATTTTATATGTCCTCATATAGGATGTATATAGTGCTGTAGATTTTTACCTTCACATAGCGTGTAGAGGGGAGCGGAGGGCTCCAGACTATCTGTTTTTGACTGGCTTTGATCGCTTTGCGGACCCTTCGGGTTCCACTTTTATTTCAGTATACCTTTTTTTGGGTAAGTTAGCCTGTGACCACGGGAATCGACCGTGTCAAGTGTTGGATTAGTACGGATAGATGGAGGTACTGGATAGAGAGACCGGCACGGTTTTTAATGTGAAGACAACAACAACAACAACAACAACAAATTCATACCTTGGAGGTTTTTCCCTGCGATCCCTCCTCAGTGACAGGGACGCTGTGCCCCGCCCGGACTTGCATGATCATCTGCGAGGTTTTGTTGTTGGGAGCGTCGTGATGAAAAAAAAAAAACTGACGTCAATAATGATTATTGTGGTTTTCTTTAGTCGGAGTGCTTATCCCTTTTAGAACTGCAGTCCCGTTTTGGGGACAAATTACTTAGAATTAGAGTGGTTTGTCCCCAAAACGGGACTGCACTTCTAAAAGGGTTATGAGTGATCAAAGTTGAAGCTGGATGGTAAGGAAAATACTCAAATACTTGTAGTACGTCGTAGTAAGGATGATGACAATAAAAATAATTGTTTCGAAGGACCATACGTGGTGAATAGGGGACCAAAAACTGTTGGTAAACATAGGTAAATCTATTGGTTTTTTGTGTACGTACGACGTTTTTTTCTGTTTTTGTTTTTTTTCCCATCCCATCCTCTTCGCCCTTCCTTTCTCTCTCCTTCCTAGTCGTAACTCAGATTCGGGGTCACAAAGTAGGCTCTTCTCGCTCCTCTCCCACTACGGCTCTTTCCTTGCATTTTTATCGCGCAAGAAGATTTCAGCACTTTCTTCCCTCGTCAACTCTCCTCAAATTGTGCTTACCCACGCTATATACTATGCGCTCTCCACAGCAGTGGGTTTCATTTGAGAATGAAAACCTCCATACGGAGACTCGAACCCTCGACCTCCAACCTAACAGGCTTCGTGGTTGCCTGTTAAGACCACCGGGGCGACCGGTTGTATACGCCGTAGGTCCTACCCCGTATTTGACTATGGTCCCCCGTAATCGAAGTAACACGTTCGCTGTTGGACAACCTGCAGCGCATCAAAAATGAAACCTACTTATTGTGCCAGTCGTTTGTTCGGGAAAATATTGTCGTTGTTTCGTCGAATCTTGGGAAACCAAACGAGACGCGGCCGCGTCGATTACCGGCGAAGTAAGTAGCCCTGGGAGGGAGTTTTTCCGGCGTATCGCAGCAGAGAGGCCTTAATTGATCTCAAAACTACTACTGTATATACCAATATGTTCCGAAATATAAGAAGCGTTTGTATATGAATAATCAATGAAAACTATCCTTAAATATTGGGACAAGAATGCCGATGATTGCCGGATAGCGAGCGGGAGCAAGACCGGTACTACAGCGGGAGCAACACAGGCACTACATGTAGCGGGCAGCACAGACACGATGCCCAACCGGCAGTGCTGCAGAGGGACCTCCACCACCACCGCCGCTGCACTCGCCGACACACACCTGCAAACGCTGCACAGCGGACATAATCGCCACCCCGGCCTCCCCCAGCCTCCGCTTGCACAGGGGTGACACGAACGCGCGGGACACCATGTTACGGTTCTTGTAGGACTGCACTATCTCCACCGTCTCAGCCACGCACTCCTGCACGTCCTCGAGCAGGACTCGCTCCGCCTCTCCATCGTGTGCCGTCGCCTGGCACGGCCGGTAAAAAAGGGTCACAGACACAAGGGTTAGCCGGGGCGGCGGCGCTCGCGGCGGCGGCGGCGGTGGTGGCGGCGAGCAGTGTAGTAGTGTTTGTGGCTTCCCCCCCCCCCTTGCCCTTTTCAACTCTTCTTTTTGTATATAAAAAAAAAACACAGCGGGAAATTTTGCCCCTGGCCACACCAGAAAATAAATTAACTCATTACAGCTGTCATCCATAGGCAAGTCCGCCTTACAAGCGGTTCTTAGTAGAGGATGCAGCTCACCCTTCATGCGACTCGCCCAACACCTCACGTTTCGCTTCGCGCTTGGTGCTAGCAATGTCTGTCTGGTCGGTGAAAATCCGACATGCTCCGTCCCGGCATTGTAGTGATGCGAGGGTCTATGATCATATGA
Source organism: Saccharina japonica (assembly GCA_008828725.1). Classification (NCBI taxonomy): domain Eukaryota; class Phaeophyceae; order Laminariales; family Laminariaceae; genus Saccharina; species Saccharina japonica. The sequence goes on along the minus strand of MEHQ01004553.1, from coordinate 134,230 downwards.
CTAAGGCCAATGCTAAAACGCCCCCCCCCCCCCCCCCCCCGCTCCGTCTCGAAAGGGATGCGTGGTCAATGGTCAAATGACTCGGGGCAAGCAACAAATGAGTACCCCCCCGGCCCGCTCCCACACCCTCGGCTTCGACGAAAACATATTAAATAAAAACATAAAAACCTCACACGACTACTGTGTAGTTCAGTAAGTCTTCGTCACATCTTCCTGCCGACAAAAATCTCCAAAAGGCGGTCGGTCGGTCGGGGTTTTTTACTTGTAGGGTGAGGCGTTTTTGCCAAAAAAAAATAGTCAGCCACAAGGGTGGCAGTGTGGCAGTGGCGAACAGCAGTATCGTTTATAATGTGCGACTTGCATCATCTCCGACGAATGGTTGGTGGTTGATGGGTGGGTCGCCTACACACACACACACGCGAACTCTTCTGGATCAGTTAATTCCGAGAATTTTCTCTGGCGGTCGACCTTTTTAGCGTATTAGGGATATTAACCCATTCAGAACTGAAACCAAAAATACTACACTAATTCCGAGTAGTTTGTCCCCAAAACCGTGGGACCATTTCTTAACCCTTATAGGACTGGAGTCCCATTTTGGGTACAAATCACTTAGAATTAGACTGGTTTGTCCCCAAAACGGGACTGCAGTTCGAAAAGGGTTAAGGGGTTAAGCAAGAGTCAACCCCATCAAGTGTGCTTGGTGACACCCAACTTGGGCCAATGTATTGGGACGCTGGTATATACAAGATAGTCAAGTCCACACGAACTACTGCTGTACGTGATACAACTCTGTCACGATTTTGTAAGGATATCTACATATTTTTTTCCCCATCCCATTTATTCTCTTTACGTAGCCCCTCTGTTCTCTCTCTCTCCCTCGTTAGTAGTAGCTCAGATCCGGGGTCACTCAAGTAGGCTCTTCTCCCCGCCCTCCACTCGTAAGGATAGTTTGGATTCAATATTTACTATTAATATCAATGGTAACATAAAAAAACGTTATGTATATACATAGTTCGGAGCAGAGTGAGTGTCACCTCATCCGCCGGTATTTTACTTTTACGACTTCGAAAATAATCCACACCAACTCTTCCGCTATATCAACCATCGTCATTACCAGAAATTTCTCACGCGGTCAGGCTTAAGGTTGGTATCTACAGCAGCAGTAGGGTTAACAAGGGTATAGGGATTAAGTGTTGGAAAAGTCGATCATATTTCAACCATTTCTGAAGCTGGGCGAAGGGGTAGCCCTCCGGGAGGCGGTAGCGACGAGGGAGGGCGGTCGTCGTCGCTGAGGGGGTTCGTTTCGGTGTGCCGTTTTTTTTTTTTTTTTTTTGTAATGGTGCGATTCTTATTGAAGGGGTGACGAGAAAAGTGACTGCTGTGATGATGATGCCGTATTGAGTTGCTATACGTACATATAATAGCACGCGCAGTATCCCTGGTCTATTAATAATAATAAAAAGTTGACGGTGACTGCTGTTGTGATGCTGTTTAGATGTGGTCTAGCCTGCGCATTTCCCTGGTCTGATACAAAAAAAGAAGTGGTGACGGTACTACCTGCTGAGATGCTGCTGCTTTTAGACGCTCTCGCGCGAGCAACGCAACAACGAACAAGACACGACGTCGCTGCGTTTGCGGCGCAAAGAATAGCGGCAACCCCCATGAAAAAATCTGGCCTCGGTCTACACCGCGACTTTACACCGGTAAAACGTGTCACGTTCTTGATACGAACCAGGCCGAACGGAAGCAGGCCACAAACCAGACCAACCCAAATCCAACCCAGCCAACCCCAACCCAAATCTAAACCAAGAAAAAACAGCACGAGACAAAAAAACAAAAGCAGAAACAAAACACAAACGAGTGGGAGGCCAGAAAGCGGGGGGCGCGAGTGAAGGAGCGGGGTTTCCACAAAAGACCGAGAGCATGCGTGCGCGTGCAGACATTTGAGGGTGGGGGTGGGGGTGGGAGGGGGAGGCGTACTAATTTGTTGCTTGCATTAGTCATTTGACCATTGACCACGCATCCCTTTCGAAGACAGAGGGGCGGGGGGGGGTACTCATGTCGGCACGGCCGTAGTCGTATGGCCATATGACTCTCGCAATCCCTACAATGTCGGAACGCGCAGCACGTGGGGTATTCACCACAGAGACAAGACATTGCTTGCACAAGCGCGAAACGCCGTGAGGTATGGGGCAGTCCCGTCCAGAGGGTAACGAGAGGGGGAGGTGTACTCCATTTTCATGCATAGGCCGTAGTCCGTATATGACCATAGACCCCTCGCCATCCCTACCAATGCCGGCGACGGAGCACGTTGGGTTTCACGCACGGCAGGCATACCATTGGAGGGGGGGGCGAGTACTAAAACACGCCTCTTCTCACCTTACTCAGCACATGTCCCGCCTGCTCCAGCGTCACCACCACGACGCGGCACCACTCCACCTGCAGCTCCGCGTCCCTCGTCCCGCCCCTGTGGTTCGCCGCCAGCCTCGCCAGCACCGACACCACGCCCGCCGTTTCCCTAACCCCCGGCACGAACGACCCCACCGCTAGCGCCTCCGCCC
>MEHQ01004553.1:89185-131645 GCA_008828725.1 Saccharina japonica | reverse complement strand
TACAAGATAATTACAAGATAGTCAAGTCCCCACGAAACTACTGTACGTGATACAACTCTGTCACGATTTTAAGGATACACAATTTTTCCCCATCGCCATTTATTCTCTTTACGTAGCCCCTCTGCTCTCTCTCATCTCTCCCTCGTTAGTAGTAGGCTCAAGATCCGGGGGTCATCAGTAGGCTCTTCTCCCCGCCCCGCCATCGTAAGGATTAGTTGCGATTCAATTATTTACATTAATATCAAATGGCTAACATAAAAAACACGTTATGTATATACATAGTTATCGGAGCAGAGTGAGTGTCACCTCATCCGCCGTATTTTACTTTTACGAACTTCGAAAATTAATCCACACCAACTCTTCCGCTATATCAACCATCGTCATACCAGAATTTTCTCAACGCGGTCAGGCTTAAGGTTGTGGTATCATACAGCAGCAGTATGGTTAACAAAGGGTATAGGGATTAAGTGTTTGGAAAAGTCGATGCATATTTTCAACCATTTCTAAGCTGCGCGAAGGGTAGCCCTCCCGGGAGGCGGTTTAGCGACGAAGGAAGTGGCGGTCGTCCGTACGCTGAGGGGGTTCGTTTCGGTTGTCGTTTTTTTTTTTTTTTTTTTGTAATTGGTGCGATCTCTTCATTGAAGGGGATGAACGAGAAAAGTGACTGCTGTGATGATGGATGCCGTTGAGTTGCTATACGTACATATAATAGCACAGCGCAGGTAATCCCTGGTCTATTAATTAATAATAAAATAGTATGACAGTGACTGCTGTTGTGATGCTGTTTAGATGTGGTCTAGCCTGCCGCATTTCCCTGTCTGATAACAAAAAAAGAAGAAGTGGTGGACGCGTACTATCTGCTTAGATCTGCTGCTTTTAAGACGGCTCTCGCGGCCGAGCAACGCAACAACAAACAAGACACACGTCGCTGCGTTTGCGGCGCAAAGAATAGTGGCAACCCCCATGAAAAATCTGGCTCTCGGTCTAACCACCGCGACTTTACATCCGGTAAAACGTGTCACGTTCTTGATACGAAACAGAGCCCGAACGGAAGCAGTCCACAAACCAGACGACCCAAATCCAACCCCAGGGCAACCCAAACCCAACCAAATCCAACCCAACCCAACCAACCCAACCCACCCAAAATCTAAAACCAAGAAAAAACAGCACGGAAGACAAAAAAACAAAAGAGAAAACAAAAACACAAACGAGTGGAGCCAGAAAGCGGGGGCCGCGAGTGAAGAGCGGGGTTTCCAACAAAAGACGAGAGCATCGTCGCGCGTTGCAGACATTTGAAGGGTGGGGGTGGGGGTGAGGGGGACGCTACTAATTTGTTGCCTGCATTAGTCATATTGACCATTGACCCACGCATCCCTTCGAGACAGAGGGGCGGGGGGGGGTACTCATGTCGTGCAGGCCGCTATCGATATGGCCATAGCACTCTCGCAATCCCTACAATGTCGAACGCGAGCACGTGGGGTTCACCACAAGACAAGACATTGCTTGCAACCAAGCGCGAACGCCGTGAGGTATTGGGAGCGAGTCGCCGTCCGTAGGGTAACGAGAGGGGGAGGTGTACTCCATTTTCATGCATAGGCCGTAGTCCGTATATGACCAAGACCCTCGCCATCCTACAATGCCGGCGACGGAGCACGTTAGGGTTTTCACGCAGCAGGCATACACATTGGAGGGGGGGGAGTACTAAAAACACAGCCTCTTCTCACAACTTTACTCAAAAGGCACATCCCGCCTGCTCCAGCGTCAACCACAACGACGCGGCACCACTCCACGCTGCAGCTCCGCGTCACCATCGTCCCGCCCCTGTGCTGTTCGCCAGCCAGCTCGCAGCACCGACACCATCGCCCTGCCAGTTTCCACTAACCCCCGCACGGAACGACCCCACCGCTAGCGCTCCGCCCGCTCGCGATCCCTCCGCCCAGCGTCCAACACCGAACGCCCCCCGCCCGCCTACAGCGCCTCCTCCTCCTCCTCCTCCCTCAGCGCCCCCGTCCCCCTTGCCCCCCCCCCTTCCCCCCCCAGCCTCCGCCTACGCCGGGACGAGGACGGCGACGGCCTGACTCGCCTGGCTGGACTCTCTCTCCTCGAAACGTAGCCCCCCTGGCTCACGCGGCCGCCGTCTTCCACGATGGGGTCCCCCCGCGCGCGGGCCCTGTAGGCGGCGGTGATGTCGGGCGAGCCCTGGCCGAAATTTCGTCGCCTCCGGCCGTACAAGTCTCCGCGAGACGCGGAGGCGGTGGCGGCAGCAGCGCCACCGGCAGCGGCGGAGGGGGCACCGCCGCCGCCGCCACCGCCGGCGCCCGGAGGTTGTCCGTGGCTGCTGGCGGTGCTGCTGCTGCTGCTGTAGTTGCGGTGGCGGGTGTAGCGGTGGCAACAAGGGGGGCGGCATCGCTCTTGCCCTTCTTGTTCTTGCTGCTGCTGCCAGTGCTTCCGGTGCTGCTGCTGCTGCGGCTGTGGGTGCGGGCGCTGCTGCTGCGGCTGCCTCTTTCCGCGTTAGCTTTGATGCTGTTGCTCGTGGTGAGCCCCTTCTCACTGTTTGCGGCGTTGGTGGTGTTGTTGGTGTTGTTGGTACCGCTGTCCTTCTCTCTGCTAGCGGCGATGTGGTTGTGGTTGGTGTTGTTGTGGTTGTTGTTGTTGCTGCTGCTGCTGCTGTAGCCTCTACCGCCTCTTTCAGTGCTCGACGTGTTGTTGTTGTTACTACTGCTGCTGCTGATGCTGCTGCCTCTGCTGGCCCTTTCCATGTTCACCACGATGCTGTCGCTACGGCTGCTGCTCCTGCTGCTGGCGCTGGCGCTGCCTTTTCTTTCGGTGTTGGCAACCTTCTTGGTGTGGTTGCCGCCGCCGCTGCTGATGCTGCTGCTGCTGCTGCTGCGGCTGCTCCCGCTGCCGCTAGTACCTCCGCCGACTTTTCCGCTGCTCACTCTGCTCCAGCTCCTGCTCCTGCTGCTCCTGCTCCAGATGCTGCTGCCGCTCCTGCTGTTCCTGTAGTCGCTGCTGCTCCTGACATCGCTGCTATCGCTGGCGCTGGTGAGGCCGTTGGCCTGCATGCTGTCGATGCTCAGAGCCTTCGTCATGACCGTCTTAGCCGCCACTGCTGTCCTAGCCTCCCCCGTACCCGCTTCCGTAACCGCCTCCTTAACCACCACCACCGGTGGCGGCTTTTCTCTTTCGGGCGAGGCCAACCGCGGGGACACAGCAGCAGCAGCAGCAGCAGCAGAAGCAGCGGTACCGCTACTCTTGTCATCTTCTTTACCATCAACGCCACCAGGGCGCACCGAAACCCTCCCCCTGAACGACGCATTCCTCAGCTCCTCGCCAAACGGATCATACAAAGGGTTCGTCGAGGTGTGCTCTCCGTCCTCATTAGCCGACCACGCCGAAGACCCCGACATCGGCGCCACAGAAGCAGAGGAGAACTTTAACGACGGCCGCCGCCGCCCATCCTCCTCCTCGCTTCCCCCCTCCCCTTCCCCTGCGCCCCCTCCTCCGCCGCCGCCGCCGCCCCCTCCGCTGCTAGCAACGCTACCGCTACCGCCGCCACTACGGCTACCGCTGTCCTTACCATCGCTCTTGCTGCGACGGCGGCGGCGGCGGCAGCAGTAGCAGAGGCGATGGAGGTCAATCTTGCTCCGACACAAGCAGCAAGCCGCCACCGCAATGAACGCGAGGGTCGCCGCCATGCCACTCAGGATAGCCGCTAGGGTCGGGAACGCGGACGCCGTAGCCTCCTCCTCCTCCTCCTCCTCCGCCTCCTCCCCCTCCTCCGCCGAGGCATCCTTAGCGTCACCCCCGCCCTCGCCCTCGCCCCCGCTCTCATCTCCAGTAGAGTTGTCGGAATCGTTAGCCTCGCCCGCGTTAGTCTCGCCTCCGGTGTCGCTAGTGATCGAGCTAGGCGTAGGTGCCGAGGAGGAAGCAAGGCCACGCCGGAGGGAGCCCCGGGGCGCGGGGGCGGGTGACGGCGCGGCACTCGCTGTTCAAGAGGAAGGGGATATCGGAGAAAGGCGGGGGGGGTCGTGCATGGGAGCGCAGGGGGAGGGGGGGGCGGCGGCCGAGGTGGGGAACGGTGCCAGGGCGCACGGGGGAGGGGGGGGCGAGGCAGGGCTTGATAAATGTCCGACCGGAACAAGGAAGCGTTATCGGAGGGGGGGGGTGAGGGGTCTGGGGTAACATTTTTCCGACCGGAGTGGAGTCTATCGATCATCACCAGCCTTTTTCTTTGATCTGGCGGCGCTCCTGTTTTTGCTGCTGTGCCGGTGTGTACAAACGTCCAGGGAGCCCTGTTGGCTGGTTGTTGCAACTGCTGCCACTGGTGTTGCTGCTGTTGCTGTCACATGTATAAGTACGAGTGAGTAACTTCGGGTTGCCAGATGGAGACAACCATATTATTACTTGGTGGTGTAGACCAGCACGGGGAGGGGACGGGCGTACCGCACAACGAGCCGGTTTGCTGCTGAGCACCCATTTGAGGTCGAAGGGAGTGCGTGCGATATATAGCCGTTGAATGGAGATGAGGCGGTGAACCGGGGGGGGGGGGGGGGGGGGGGGGGGGGGGGGGGGGGGGGGGGTGCTTCTCCCTATATCTCCCGCAACACTCACCTTACCTCTCGCAGCACTCAACAGGTATGAAACGCTGACGTAAAATGTACGTTTCCGCAACGTAAATATGGCATCGCAGCAGCAGCAGCAGCAGCAGGAGTAGCACTATTAATACATACGTAAAACGGCTACTCCCCCAACGGATATACACCGAGTGCACCCCAGCATAAATACCGACCGAGGCAGTGTGTGTGTGTGTGTTCTTCACATTAAACCTTCCTTTCTACCCGTCGACATCCAGCACACCCAGTGTCCGTGCCGATTCATCATCCTAAAAAGGTACCAGTTCTGTGGTCACAAAACTACGACACAGAGATACTACACTCAGTGCAGTAAGCAGAGCAGACAATGCAACGCCATATACGACAGGCAAGACCTACCCTGCTAGCAATCCAGGTGCATGCAAGAGAAAAAAAGAGAAAAAAGAAAAAAGCGAAAAGAAAAAATGATAAAAGTAAATATACTGAAGCCAATCGACAATCAAGCAACCAAACAAAAGCATGACAAAAGAAAAAGAAAAAAGTGTCGTGCTTGTCCCAGAGGAAAATAACTGTGCAGCAGTATCATACCATTACGGCGGGACATAGTAATCAGGACCAAATATGAATAGTAAAAATACTGTAATATACAGGTTTTAGTGTACGTGATTGGTCCTGATTACCATGCCCCCCCCGCCCGCAATGAAAGGGCCAAGGGTGCGCTTTTCATCAACGTGATTATAAATATATGTATAAATATATGTATAAATATGTATATACATATACCATACATAACTATAATACATTGTGATATACTTCGAAGTATATATTATAGATGTACTTCGTACATATTCATAATACTACCGGTACTTTTAAGAGGGCTGGGGTAAACCTACATACATCAAAGCATACAAGATAAAAGTGTTTGAAATATATGCGGCAGGGTTTCAAGAGACGCCCGCAACTATTGTCGAAAATGTACGTAGTGGCGTCACATGAATGTTACTGCTGTAGATTCAAATACAAGATGTATACCACTCTGTACTGAAATATAAGGACCGTTTTCATTTATTATTAATGTACAAAAGGTGTTTATATTTCGGGACAGAGTGGTACAGTTTAGTTAATAAGTATGTACCAGGTGTGATAGTGGGTACCCCGATTTAAAAGCGTCGCCCCGTGACAAGCCAAGCCGAAACAAGCGCTCTTAACCCATTCAGAACTGAAAACATTACCCCAATCTAATTCCAGGTAGTTTGTCCCCAAATACGTGGTGGGACCAGTTCTTAACCCCTTCTTTAGCACTGCAGTCCCGTTTTGGGGACACGACTCTAATTCTAAGTAATTTGTCCCCAAAACGGGACTCCAGTCCTTCAAGGGTTAAGGATACATTGCTCTTATCTGTAGTGGGCAATATATGTAGCTTTTAGTGTAGGCGGGACTTGCCGACTTTTAATCGTAGCGCTATCAATACCGTACCACTACTATTAATATCACGGAGGGCCAGTAGCCTTTACCAGAGCTCTTGACCCACAAATCGTACCAGATAAAGTACCAAATATATTACGGTTTTGGTAGTGGTCCGCGCGTTGTTTTTTCAAATTGTCCAAAACGCGCGGCGAAGCCGCGCACGGGTCGAGCCTTAGCCTGGACTAGGGTTGGGGTTAGGGTTAGGGTTAGGGATAGGATTAGGGCTGGGTTGGGTCGACGGGTTCTCGTGACTTGATAAAAAAAAAACACCCAAAAACACGTAAAAACACCAACAAATCGTAATATATTTGGTACTTTATCTGGTACGATTTGTGGGTCAAGAGTGGTAAAGGCGCCTCCGGAGGGCCATGATAAATAGGACCAACTATTGTTAGGAAAAACAGGAAAATATGTAGGTATTTGTGTATACCGTAGGTCCTATTTACTATGCTCCTTGCCCTTAATACTATTACGGGGGACCTCTTAGGACTGCAGTCCCGTTTTGGGGACGAACCACTCTAATTCTAAGTAATTTGTCCCCAAAACGGGACTCCAGTTCTATAAGGGTTAACACTAGTAAATAGGACAAAATATATTGTAGGTGAAAATAGGTAAATATATAGATTTTTGTGTGGACCGTAGGTCCTATTTACTACATTAGCCCACCCTGTAATACTACTGTACCAGGGTAACGGTCCCTCTTTAAGTGCCGCTGTACATGCGCCTGCCAACAATACCGGCACTATAGCTAGCGGCAACCGGCACAAACTACTCGGCACACTGCCACACTGGTTATTCCCATCTGTGCCAAGCGATTCCACCGGCACTATTAATAGTATAGCGCGCAGCCGGCACTACTATTCAACCGGCACCACTCAAACGATACTACTATAGAGGGACCGCTACGAACAGCTAAGCTCTGCTGTGTGTGTGTCCTTCACATGAAACCGTCTTTTTTACCCGTTGACATCCAGCACACCCAGTCAGTGTCCGTGTCGTGCTGTACTGCAATTATCATTACCATTATTATATTATTTGCCATCCATATTACTGCGCAACGAAAAGGAGAGGGGAGCCGGAGAAGTAAAGCACAACATAATAAAGGGGAAGGACAACAACTAAAGACTTTTTTGCTTTGTTTGTTTCTGTGTTTTTTTTTTCTTTCGGAGTGGAATGCTTCTGAGTGATCATGGGTGAAGCTCTTTCATGCTATCGTACGTACACATTGTTGTCGGATGGTAAGAAAAATAACTATAACTATAACACTAATTACTACTATACTTATATCGTATATAGCAGGATTCAACTACTGCGAGAGCGCCTTCGTAGCGTGGGTAGGTGCTAATCGACGCGAGCCGACGAGGAAAGAAAGGGCTCAAGTCGTCTCGCCGAAAAAAAAGCAAGGCCCGAACCGTACGTACATACGTAATGGGGAAGTGGGAAGGGGGCGAGAAGAACCTGCCTGCTACGAGTATGTGTCACCCCGGATTTGAGTTAACGACTATTCATAGGATGGAAAAGAGAAGAAAAAAGGACTTGAGAGCTATAAGATATATCGTACCAAACTACGGGAGTATGTGCCAACCCGCCCTGAAACGGCGGCGGGGTCACAAAAACAAAAACAAAAAAGTGGGGCATCAAGACCCACCTCTATTTCCCTATGGTTAGGTGAACACCAAAGCAAACTACTCGTATATATAACAAGTCATTGGGTGTTGTTATGAATAGTATTATTAATAGTATATTCTCTTTTGTATGTGGATGGTTCGTATGATTGGAACAAGCGCTGAAAATTGTCAGATGGCAAATAAAATACTCAATACGTAATAGATGGGATGGAAAAAACAAACAAGGAAAAAAGAAAAATCAGAAAGAAAAAAGACAAAAAGACAAAAAGATAAAAGATAAAAATAACCTACTGGCTGTAACTGGCTGTATGATAACACAAATACGAGGCGCTTGCCTGTCACAAACCCTGGTGCCTGTTGGGAGTTGGGAATGGTACGAATAACGGCTCTCGGCGGGAAAACACTGGCTGGTGGGGGTATATTATATTATACGTACATACAATGAGCTATGCTTACACTTCGTATATACCTGGTATGTGCATAATATCGTATAGAACCAGGTATATATGTGCAAGTACCAGCAACATATTTATACCAGTATGTATGTATAACGACAGATAGTATCATAGCAGCGAAAGAAATGTCAACCGAGCCCGGTACAGAGTGGGATCACTTCATTATCGATTCATGACAAAAAAAAAAAAGTAAGCCGAGCACGGTACGAACATACATATAGAGGGGTTGGTTATAGGATCTCGCTGCATTGTCATCAATAAAATATCGGGCTGGAACGAGAGATGGTTCATGTTGTCTGCTGCTGTTGTACGGCAAACTAAACAAAACTTGAAACCGATCGAAATGCCCGTTCGCATAACAATAAACGTTACCGCTCTGTACATAGTATACGTACATATGATACGAGTATGCATATGATACGAGTACAAGGTCAAGATTTGGTTGAAATGGCGTTATGCTTCGGGAGCGAGTGTCAAAATAGGAGCTACCGGCATTAAGGCTTATGTTACGCTGCACAACTGCACAATAATGTCGGATGACAACCATGACCCACGTAGAGAAACGCGAGTTACCACAGGTAACTTTACGGAGGACCATATACATAGTAAATAGAACCAAATATTTGTTAGTAAAAATAGGGAAATATTTAGGTTTTTGTCTGTACCGTAGGTCCTAGTTACTAGTATTTACTATGCTACCCCCATAACAGGTGCAACAGCAAAACAGCAGTATTGCGTACGTCGTACGACCTCGTAAAGCGTTACGTACGTAGCGGTTATCAAGACGAGTCGTGTTGCCAGTTACGACCATCGTTCGTAGCGTGCAACCCCCCCCCCTCCCTCCCCGCTGGTCGGTGAAAATACGTCGTGCTCCGTCCCGGCATTGAATATAGGGATGTGAGGGTCTATTGTCATACGACTACATCCATGAATGACATTGATAAACCTCCCTCCCCATCACTATCAAGTAACAGGTAGCGACGAAGCGATCGCTATCTTAGGAGATACATGGTGGCCACAGGCGGCGAAACAAGAAAGGGATAAGACCAGCGACACGTTTAATGTAATATATGGAAGCAACCTACTGGGCGCCCAACCGCTGTTGGGGGTGTCTCGTATTACTACCGTAGTAAAAACCTTGCCCCGTCTCGCAGGATGCGTGGTCAATGGCCAAATGACTCAAGGCAAGCAACAAATGAGTACGCCCTCCCCCCTCCCTCCCCATCGCTCCGTCTCGAAAGGGATGCATGGTCAATGGTCAAACGACTCAAGACAAGCAACAAATGAGTACGCCCCACCCCCATCCCCCCTCCCTCCTCATCCCCCGTGTGTGGCTCCGTTGTCCCCTCTCCTCACCATGAGGTACCTTGATCGCCATCACCATCACCAAGCAGCCCAGGAGCACCAGTGGTCCTAGGCAGCGTCGGGCTCCGGCTAAGGTTCTCCGGCGCTTCCGGCCGAACCCGTCCTGACCGCAGCCACGGCGGTGCGAGAGGGGGAGTGCAGCGAAGGAATGGGGGTAAGAGGAGAGAGGGCACACGGGTACCGTTCGAAGTTCGGCAGACACAAACCATGGTAAATCTCATGGACCACGTACTGTTTTGTTGTATATATGATGTTGTACATAATAGCCACACAGGAATACTCTTTTAGTCAGTGCGAGAGCTTTTTTACCACATTTGTCAAGGTATTCGATGAAAAATGTGGTTGGCGCACAACTGCATACGGGGCAAAGGGACTTAATGACGCTGCTACGTAGCCAACAGTTGGTAGGTCTCTGATCGCCTTAGGGTTTGAGCTGTTGGTCTCAACCTTACATACACCTATGTCAAAACTTTCATCCGGGTACCGTTAAGTGGCAAGCTGCGCCCTCATTCTGGGGCAAAGGGACTTAATGACGCTGCTACGTAGCCAACAGTTGGTAGGTCTCTGATCGCCTTAGGGTTTGAGCTGTTGGTCTCAACCTTACATACACCTATGTCAAAACTTTCATCCCGGGTACCGTTAAGTGGCAAGCTGCGCCCTCATCCTGGTGCCCGGTTTAGAAACTATATATATATATATATATATATATATTTTTTGTCCATCCCATTTATTATCTTCGCACTTCCGTCTTTCTCCCTCCCTAGTCGTAACTCAGATCCGGGGTCACAAAGTAGGCTCCTCTCCCTCCTCCCCCACTACGGTTCTTGCTTTGCATTTTTATCGCGAGAAGATTTCAGCACTTTCTTCCCTCGTCAACTCTCGTCCAAATCAATTTTGCTTACCCACGCGATAATATGCGCTCTCGACAGTCGGTGTCATTTGAGAATAAAAACCTCCATACGGGGAGAATCGAACCCTCGACATCCGGCCCAAAGGGCTTCGTGGCTACCAGTTAGACCACCGGGGCGACCGGCTATACATAGCTTGCAAAGATGAGTTTCGACAAAAATCCTCGATCTCACCGATGTCGTTTTTTTTTTTTTTTTGTAATTTAGTATGTAGCATGTTTGCTGGGGGACTCCTAAGATTGAGCTACGAGTGTTTGATAAATGATATTGCAATCGTTTTATTTTTATATTGCATTGTTGAAGAAGAGCGTATTCTACGTCCTACCGGTACTATATAGTACCGTTGTATCCCCTGATACTTTCCCGTTGGATCAACTTGTTTGGTGTTGTTACTGCTCTTCTTGTCTTTTCCTTTTTCATGTGGAACAAGAAAACGAAAAACACAAAAAAATGGCAAGTTGAACTTCAACGTTCAACATTTACATGGCGACACGCGACGGCTCACGACTATATGGGCTATGACCCTTTTTTTGGAGGGTCATAGCCCATGGGCTCACGACGACCCAGCACCCAGCACGTATACAACGTAAACAAACCCGTAGGCACCATAGTAGTAGTGACTTTGACCGATTCTTAGTCCTCGTAAGTATCATTTCGTTTTAACATACACACCAAGTGGTGAAGAGTACGAATGCGTGGCATGATTCTGACCACATATACCACTCACTCTGTATCAAAATATAGGGATCAAATTTATACTAATATGAAATCAAAGTGTTGCTTATATTTCGGTACAGTGCGGTATCCGTGGGAGTATTGTTAGACTACTTCGTACATGTATTTTAGGTGCTTCGCGAGCGACGCTAAATACATACTTCGAAGTGTGGAGGATAGGATACGTAGACACCGTCAACCTCTGACCACAAATGCCAACCATGAAGATACGTTAACCAACGTCCGGTCTACGAGACCTGCCATCATGGATGGTCTTCATAATGGTTGACGTTCGGGAGTACAAAACCCGAACGCTTCCTGAGAGCAAATGGTCCTCCAAAATGGAGGCCCGGTCTCACTCTATCCTATAGGATCTCTTCTTGCGAGACGCGAGGGAGGTCTTGTAGAGGCACCTCCTTGCCACACATCAACGAAGAAAAGTGCACGTCAAGGCCTCGGCCAAACCTGTCCAAGACCCCGACATCATCAGCGGAGGCGACCTCTATATAAGTATGTATATATTTCCCATCCCATTTATTATATCCTCTCCCTTCTTTTCTCTCTCCTTCCTATGATATCAATATTAATAGTCGTAACTCAGACCCGGGGGGTCACAAAGCAAGCTTCTCTCCCTCCTCCCCCAAAACGGTTCGTGCCTTGCGTTTGTATCGCGAGAAGACTTCAGCCCTTCCCTGGTCGACTCCCATCGACATACCAACATACCAACCTATTCGATAAAATGGCTGGCACACATCGTGTACGTACGTAATATACGTATATATCATACGTACGCCAAATATGTTCAGTAATAAGCGGCATGTCAAGGATGGCAAAACCTGCCATCTCTCATCTCTCTGTCAAGCCCTAAGGCAAGTAGCTATTCAGGCACTCTGATTGGCTAAGGGTATGTTTTACGCGGCTCAATCAACTCGGAGTCTTTCCCAGCCACAGCAGCATCCCGAGTCACCCTATTAATAGAGTCTTTCCAAGCTCACCATCCACGCCGGCCGGGTCAACCTAGAGTCTCACCAAGCACAGCACCCCAGCACTGACCACTGGCATAGGGTTCGGGTCGGAGGGTCGGCTTCAGGCGCCAAGCACAAAACCCCCGTAAATATCTACCTACCATCAAGGTTCGTCCACCCCTCCTGTCAAGGGTGTAGGGCCGGGTGTTCCACACAAAAAAAAAACCTACTGGTAATAGTGGGTTGGTGTCAGCCAAGGCATGTCAAGGCGTGTCGAGAGGCACAACTGCTGTAAAGTTGCTGTCTGCCAAGGGGTGAGGGGTGAGAGTGCTGTCTCCTGGCCGCCCCGGTAGTCTACTCATATCATATGTATTCATATTAATAGTGATTAGCTACAAATGCTACTATGTATTAATATTAATATTAATATTAATAGCATTGGTGTGTGTGCTCTCCACATTAAAACCGTCTTTCAATGTATGGTATGATATGTATGTGTGCTCTTCACATTTAACCTTTCTTTCTACCCGTCGACATCCAGCCCGAGTTCGAATCCCACCCCGTGGTGAGATTTTGACTTTCTTAGCAAAAACAAAAAAGTAATCACTTGCGGAGGGCGCCTTCGTACGTACGAAGCGTTGGGTGGCGGAATTCGACGCGAGTCGACGAGGGAAGAAAGGGCTGAAATATTCTCGCGATAAAAATGCAAGGCACGTATAATATATACGCGTACCGTGAGTGTTCTTTACATTGAACAGTTCCTTCTAACTCATCGACACCCAGCACACCCAGTGTCCGTGCCGACTCTTGGTCCTAGAGAGGTACCAGGTACAAAAGTAAGGTATGTGGTCACAAAACCACCACAGAGATACTACGTTGCAATGTAGCAAGCAGAGCAGACGATGCACACGTGCAAACCGTAGAGTGGGGAGAGAGAGAGGAGCCTGCTAACGAGTGACCCCGGAGCTGAGTTACGCTGTACAACTGAAGAGGGAGAGAGAAAAGAAGGGCAACTTTCATAATAAAATTAGATGGAAAAAATAAATAACTATAAGTAACTAAAATACGAGATAAATATTTTAATACAGCTGTAATCTGTAATATATCATATTATATGAAAATACGTACATATAAAATACCACTACTGTTCCGTATCGGTAACATTAACCATTGTTCGATTGGGTCTGATCGGGGGGCCTTCCTATATATTATATCATACCAACTATGATTTATATTATACTTACATATATATACGACTATGCTATGGACGGAAAAATAAGCAATGTTTGGTCTTTCTAAGTATAACCCAACGGTCCTTACATTTCCAGCCAAAAGCGGTGCTTCGGGTAAGACAGACACAATTTAATACCAGGTACCTCGTACATATATCGTACGTATATACTCGTACCTGGTAGTATATATACAGACAGCAACGTAGAAAGAACGGGTTTAATGTGAAGACAACAGACAGACAGCAACATCGATTTTAGCCCGCGTGGCATCAGGGTGCCGTACGTACGTAGTGTTAGGTATTTATATTAATAATAGTGGGCCCTGCCCGCAGACCGGCGGCGAATTAAAACTAAAATTAGAAAACCCGTCGAACATCAAGCACACCAAGAGTCCGCCTGCTCATTCTTCGTCCCATGAAATGTATGTACAATATTATATATATGATATTTTATACCACGGGTTATATTTATTTACAGATAAGACACACGCTCCCGGAATTTTGCAGCCTCAGATTATGTTCTCCTCATATAATATGTATACAGGATGTACATACATATATATCATACATCCCGCATGAGGACATATAAACCCGTACGTAAGTACGCGCGATAGAAGTATACTTCGACGTATATCGCACTCAGCTTGTCAGCTTACAAAGATGTAGTTTCGACGAAATCCTCGATCTTACCGCTGTTTTATTTGTTATATTTATTAACAAATATAAATACAATTTTTCGTAGAGAGATATATATACTCGAGCTCTGTGGTCACAAAACTAAAAAGGCACACAAAAGGGATTTCGCTATGTGCAGGACTGATCGGCACAAAAAAAATGTGCAGGCCAGGCCGTGTGTGGTCAATTTTAACGTCGGGCCCCTAAACCAACCCAACCCCCTGACCCCGGACCTAACCCTAAACCCAACCCTTATAGGGGGGAACGAGGTCGGCAGGCAGGGGCAGTCAGTCACGCGGCTCGCGTGTTTTTTTGTGGCATTTGAACAAAAAAATCTCCGGGCGTCCAAAAGGTCAGCAGCCTCTATTTCAGAACTGCAAAACTTATCCCACACTAATTCCAAGTGTTTTGTCTCCAAAAACGGGGGGGCCGGTTCTTAACCCATTCGAACTGGAAAAAAAAAAATCCATTCAAATTCCAAGTAGTTTGTCCTCAATTACATGGGACCAGTTCTGAAGGGGTTAACCCATTCAGAACTGGAAAAAAATATCCCATTCAAATTCCAAGTAGTTTGTCCTCGAATACATGGGACCAGTTCTGAAGGGGTTTTAAAGGGTTACCCGCATCCTGCACAATTTTTTGTGCCGAGCAGTCCTGCACATAAGGGCCCGTTTTAACGAAGAAGAAACAAATTCAATTTGGAAAAAATAAAATTCAAATTCGCTTTTCATTGGTCAACACACGCACCAGCACCAAATATTATGCCCCAAGATCCTAATCTTTGGTGCTGGTGCGTGTGTTGACCAATGAAAAGCGGATTTGAATACTTTTTTTTCCAAATTGAATTTTTTCTTCTTCGTTAAAACGGGCCCTAATAGGGCGAGTCGACACCGAGATAATACATCGTAATAATTTGAGATGATATACATCTCGCAATAGGGGAGACTACGAAGAGAAATTGCGATTTGTGTGTGTTGACCAATGAACTATCTCGAATTGACAACAAGCAGTATGTAGCCAATGAACGGGTGGTGTCGAATAGGTCAGGAGCCGGTAAGCTCTACGAGATTTTTAGCATTATTTTGTTGATTGTATTTTTCCTTTTTTGGTATTTTGTGTTTCGTCCATCTCTGTTTCACTGCTGAATCCATGGGTTGCTGGCTAGCGCGTGTGCATGTTGTGCTTATCGTATCCAGTACTACAATTAATGGCACGGAACTGCATATTGTAGTCTTACTCCGCTCAATTACTGCATGGCAACGCACTTGCTTCAAGTATATTTTGTGTCGTAGTTTTGTGACCACAGAGCGTTGTATCTCTCTCCATAGGATGAAATAATCAGCACGGACACTTTGGTGTGCTGGATGTCGACGGGTAGAAAGATCGGTTTACAAACTCTCTACGAAGGGGAGTCCATAGAGGATAATTGACACGGTAAAAAGCGACGGTTACAGCAACTGGCGGCCACTGCTTGTGATTTTTAATGGGGGGGATGATAAAAAATCGGTGTCTTGAGTTACAATGCAAGGAGCTACCATCATACGGCACACGGGCGCAACATTATCCTTCCTGCCCGTGCTCGCTCATCTTGGGGACGCCACGCATAACAAATGTGTAACACTTCCCGTATACTTGGATGCCTGTGGCAAAAAAAAAACTGGTATACACGTAACTTTGTAACTGGGACACATGGTCCGTCCCCTTGAGTTTCAATTCGAAGCTCGGATAAATATCATCCGGGCACCGCCCCCCCCCCCCCCCCCCCCCCCCCCCCCCCCCCCCCCCCCCCCCCCCCCCCCCCCGATTGTGTGCGTTTGTGTTTTTCGCATTTATAAACCATTATTTCTACATACCCAGTGGACATCCAGCACTCCCAGTGTCCGCGCCGATTCTTCCATCCTAGAGAAAGAGGTACGACAAGCTCCGTGGAGGTACGACAAGCTCCGTGGAGGTACGACAAGCTCTGTGGTCACAAAACTATGGCTGCCAGTGACTCCGCAACTGGCACACGCGGCTCATCCTCTGATGAATGCCACCCCGGAATGTACCCCCGTCCCCCGTCCCCCAACTAACTGCTGTGTGCAAACGCCAGCGCCGCCGTGTTTTTACCATCGCTACCCCGACTGCTGTGCGTGTGCAAACACCACCGCCGCCGCCGTGTTTTTACGTTTTACCATCGTTGTTCTATACCACTCTGTACCTAAATAGAAGAAGCTTTTGTACATTAATATTCAATAAAAACGGTGCTTATATTTAGGGACAGAGCGGTATACACCTGCAAAAAATGAACCTGCAAAAAATGAACCGTGTCCAACTCCAAGTAATTTGTACCCCCCAAAAAAGAAAACGGGGGCGGGGGGGGGGGGGGGGGGGGGGGGGGGGGGGGGGGGGGGGGGGGGGGGGGGGGGGGGGGGTCAGTCACGTTCATGAACAGCGATGCCGCATATATGCGCAACGGTGTTGGGTCTCTCTGCTGCTGCTGCTTTATCTCCACGCTGTGGTTGCTGTCTTCATATTGTTGTGCTGTGCTACTGGGTTCACAACACTTGGTTGTCTTATATACCTGGTATATATATGTGTGTGTTTTGTTCTTTGAGATGCCGAAAAATCGACCAAGGAAATGGTATCTTTGGTGTTCATACGTAACCGTCAGGGGGGGGTCAACGGTCGTAGGGAAACCGCGGCTTACGAAAGCACAGGGAATGGGGAGAGGAGGGGGGGGGGGGGGGGGGGGGGGGGGGCGTGTACTCATTGTTTCACGCCGTAGTCATATGAGCATAGACCCTCGCATCCACACAATGCCGGGACGGAGCGTTGGTTTCACCAACCAGCAGACATTGCTTGCACCAAGCCGGCGAAACGCCGTGAGTCTTGGGCGAGTCGCATGAAGGTGAGCTGCATCCTGCTAAGAACCGGCCTCTGAGGCGAACTTGCATATGGACGACAGCTTCAATGAGAGGGGGGGGGGGGGGGGGGGGGGTAAACGGTCGTAGAGAAACCGCGGTTGACAATAGCACAGGAAGGAGACGGCAGACAGGGTAGCAAAAGGTACCAGACCGACTAGTAATAGTAGGTAAAACCTGTCTTCTGCCACTCGTACCTCAACCTGTTGCGACTTCCTTGCAAGTGCCCTAGTTGTGCTTTGGTTTCACTACTATTAATACAGCAGTCCTTCCCTTTCCTTTCTTTCTTAATCTTGGCTCTGTCTATGTTGTATTGCTTATTCTGTTTGTTTTATTTTTATTGTCTGGCACATTTTCCGGGCGGGGCACACGACACCTTTTTTGTTCTTCTTTTACTCGTATTTTTTTTTCGGTTTTGCTCTCTTTCAGCGCATCTACTACTGTATACCCTGGTATTGCTTAGCATGTGTTTGTCGTGCCTGTCGTACCAGGTACGGTGACGTGGCAAGGCTTTGTCCACTCTGCTTACTGCATTACAATGTACTGTGGCATCTCTCATGTTGTCGTATTTTTTTTATACCAGTTACGTACCACCGTGCTCGTATCTCTCTAGAATGAAGAACCGGCATGGACATTGAAATATGTGTGTTTGTTCTTCACATTAAACCGTCCTTTCTATATACGAGTACCGGTCGACATCCAGCACATCCAGTGTCTGTGCCGATTACTGGAAATCGACGGGTAAAAAAAAAAAAAAAACGGTAAGGTTTAATGCGAACAACACACACGTACGAGGTATATATTATACACAGCAGAGCGCTGGCAGCATCAATGGAGCTCGTCTTGCTGTTCGTCTACTGGTTTGCTGCCTGGAATGTGTTCACACGTGCGTCGTTTTGTGTTTTTTTTTTGTGTTCAGTACGGTTGGCATGGCAGTTGCGTTGTCTAATCTTAAGGCAATTGCGACGTAGTCTCTGTTTCGTAGTTTGTGGCCACAGAGCTTGCACGTACAGATACTAAATATACAGAGTAGTATGAATAAAATTAGTAGTAGTCGTAGTAGTAGTAGTAGTAGAAGTAGTAGTACTTCCTCTATCGTGGAGTGTAGTTGCCGGTTGTCCGCTATAGTGCCTATTTTATATTTATTTTTTCCCATCCCATTTATAATCTTCGCCCTTATTCTCCGTCCCTACAAGTATGGTAGTCGCGGCTCAGATCAATCCGGGGGTCACAAAGCAGGCCCCCTCCCCACTACGGTACTGTACGTGACTTTCCTTTTTCATGCGCGAGAATAATTAAGCACTTTCTTTCCTTCATTGACTCACGTCGAATTGTGCATATACACGCCAGGCGCTGTCTTTCTGCGGTCGATTTGGTTCAAAACAAAGAATCCCCAAACATGGAAAGAGCTCGAAACCACGGCCTTCGACCTTCAGCAGTTTTTGAGGCTAACCACCAAACCAGCGGGGCGACTGCTGTCCTATGTGTGTGTGTGTTCTTCACATTAAACCTCCCTTTCTACCCGTCGACATCCAGCACACCCAGGGTCCGTGCCGATTCTTCATCCTAGCACACCCAGGGTCCGTGCCGATTCTTCATCCTAGAGAGGTACCAGTTATGCGGTCACAAAATTACGATACCTAGATACTACGTTGCAGTGCACCTAATGGAATCGCTTGGCACAAATGATAATATTCACCAGTAGTGGGGTATGATAGCAGGGTGTGCGGAGGGAATAGTGCCGGTTGCCGCCATATTAGTGCCGGTATATCATTGTCTCGCGCGTACCGGCACTATAAAAGGACGGACCACTACTATTATTGCTGTAACTCCGGGTATCTCTGGTAAAGAAGAATTAGAACGGACAGCAGCAGCAGTGGATTGTGCTGGATGTCGATGGGTTAGTATTGGATATCGAATGAAAACCGAGTTCGATGTATATCGTACGATACCGATAGACAAGAAAAAAACGACATGTACGTTTTCGATATATTTGATACACTGAAACCTGCGTTCAGAATCTGCATGAAAAATACAGTGATATGCCCGGGGATACAGGATACAGGGCAAAACGCAAAACACATTGGATATCATATATCGAAAGTTCCATATTTCCATATATCGAAAAGTCAATATCATATATCGAAATTTTGATATTTCGATATATCGAAATATTCAATACGATATCCAACACTACGTACCGTAGGCGTATATGTATAAATATTTACGATGGGCTTTCGTTCAGTATCTGCATGAAAAACACGGAGATATGCCGGGGGATGGAGGGCAAAACACGTTCGATGTAATATATTGAAAGCTCGATATCATATAAGTTGATACGAGGAGAGACTCTCGAGCTCCAGCCGAGCAACCTGCCAGTACTTCGTGGAAGCGCTTTTGAAACAGATTGGACTCACGCCTTACGGATGGTACGTAAGTACATATTGATACTATGTGGAGTGGGTATAATTAATTTCGCGAAAGAGGGAAAAGGTAGGTTCGTGGTATGGAGGGGTACAATTAATTAATTTCGCGAAAGAGGGAAAATAATATCGAAAATTCGATATTTCGATATACCGAAAAGTCAATATCATATATCGATATTTCGATATATCGAAAAATTCAATACGATATCCAACACTACGTACCTGCGTCCTACGTATATATGTATAATATATACGATGGGTACATTTCAAGTACTGGTAGAAAGAAGAGCACGTACGTTCTCTACGCTCACTATTAATATTAATATGAAAATACTAATATTAGCATCTTTGACATTCCTCTCTTTTGTCTTTCCTTTTTTTTATCACTTGAACTTTTACTTTTTTCCATTCTTTTTTTATTTTGTCTTTCGTTTTTCTCCTTTTTTTTAATGTATGTATATCATACCATGTATCTGCTGGGATGCTGCTGGCGTGTGTATGTCGTGCTTATCGTATCTAGCGTGCGCTATCGTAGTTCTTCGCGATTTAACCGTTGTTTCAATACCCGTCGACATCCAGCACACCCACAGCAGTGTCCGTGCCGATTCTTCATCCTACAGAGAGAACAAAAGCTCTGTGGTCACAAAACCACGAATTGTGGCATGTGTGTGTGTGTTCTTCACATTAAACCTTCCTTTCTACCCGTCGACATCCAGCACACCCAGTGTCCGTCCCGATTCTTCATCCTAAAAAGGTACCAGTTCTGTGGTCACAAAACTACGACACAGAGATACTACGCTCAGTGCCGTAAGCAGAGCAGACAATGCAATGCCATATACGACAGGCTAGACCTACCCTGGCATTGCATCGACTACCCTCCTTACCTCCTTACCGCATTACATTAATAATGTCGTATATACGAGTCTCGTCGCACTTTTCTGACCACAGCGTCTTGTCTCTCCCTCTCATAATAGGGTAAAATAATCAGCACGGACAGACAGTGCTGGGGTGTACTGGATGCCGACCGCGGTATCGAAAGAACCCAAGGACAGCGACTTAGGACTTAGGACACAACCAAGCGTGGTCTCTGTATCATGACGCGCGTGCTGTGTCTTGCAGCCCCTTTTGTACCGCCTTCGGACACCCACCCCACCCACCCTGTATATACCCTAGCAACCTATTGATAGACTGCTTCACGTAGCCCATACTTGTATGTAATCCGCAAGTATTTCGGCAATTTTATCTGGTAATTAGAGATGACATGCTCTCCTCATCAGTTCAATCTGTTGAGCATCGTACATACTCGTAACAACACGACACACTGCTATATTTGTGGCTTGGGGTCACCCACACCGCACCACCCCGTCCACCATCATTGTCTTCTCTTTTTTTCAGAACCTCAATCAAAAGCACGTGCGCCTGCCTCACAGCGACAAAAGGCAAGTGTCTCTAGCCTCGTCATAGGAATCATCCGCGTTGCCGTACGAAGACATCCTAGATTGTCCATCAGCAAGTAAGTGAAAGTGCTGGCCATCACTACGTGGACTAAAGCGTGTCAGAGTACACATCAGAGTACACATCATCACTTGAGTGGACTAAAGTGTATCAAGAGTACACATCAGCAGCACAACAGTTAGTGCCTACTGGTATTAAATAGCCCGTTTAGGCCAGCAGTCCCATTGTGTGGACAAAACACTTGAAATTAGACTCATATTTAGGTTTCTGTTTAGTGCAGTGCTACTTAAGCAGAGGACCTAGAGTAAATAGGACCAAATATTGATAGTAAAAATAGGTAAACCTACAGGTTTTTGTTTTCACCGTAAGTTCTATTTACTAGTGTTTACTATGGCCCCCCGCCATAAAGGCTAAACTTGACTCACATCCTTTTTTATGTGCCCCCACTTAAGCCGTAAAGGGGTGAATATATATAGATGTGAAGAACACACACGCACAAAACTCACCAGGTATACTCGCAGTGACCAGACGAGTACGTCACGCGTTGGATACGGCGGTATTATGCCAAGCCGCTTCCTGGCTGGAGGGCGCAGCGGCACGAGTCAAACTGTTACCACGCTGCTGCTGCTTCTGCTGCTGCTGCTGCTGTGTGCGTGTCGGAGATCTCCGAGCATTACGTATTTGCATTCGTTCCGGGTGGGAGCATGCACCCCTCTGCCTTGGCACCGACCTGCGTGCTTCGTATGTACCAGGTATGTGTGTGTGGCTGCTATCGACACGTTCTGGTCGACACGGCTGACTTCTGTTTTTCGACTTGTTCCTCCTCAAGTCCAAAGAAGGTTGAACATGTTGAAATAAAAGTAGCGCTCCAAATTATGTACATTTGTATGATAAAAATACCAGAGGATAAGAACGAAGAGGAAGCGGGGGCACATTTCGCGCACAAAAAGACGCGTTCCTTATAAACCCCTATGTCCCGAAATATAATCACCTTTTTGATTGAATATTGATGCACAAAAGGTGCTTATATTTCGGGGCAGAGTGGTATGTAAACGAGTCCGTACGACAGCAGAAAAAAAGGTCGATTTTGCGTTGTGAGCTATAAAAATAGTTCGCGTTGTGCCTCACACCTGTTACGTAGTACTCTCAATGGGGGGGGGTGGTTTAAGAATCTATACGAAATGTTCGAGTGTACCAGGTACTATACAGCGTGAGAATATTTAGAATGTTGATTGAGAAGTTCGCGGGCTATTGCAACATACAATACATACGCAAACCAACCAGGGATGGAAACTTAAACCAAAAACTTGTGCAAACCTGCGCGCCGTGCAACACAACTATTCATTGTTGACGCCGGATGGACTTGCCAGGGACTCCTCTATTTTAGTTCATATTTTCACGTTATGAAATTCACAAAAAAAAAAACAACGCGCAGCGAATGTTATCATGGCACACATTTTTTTTCTTCATGTTTCATTTTTTTGTAACGTACCCTTTTAGAACCTCACCCTCGTTTTTGGGGACAAATTACTTGGATTTAGTATGTCACACTATTCCCAGTAGCAAAAGTGTTTAGAGATGATTTACCGGCACCACGTACTTCTATGGTTTTATGAATGGGCGTGTTTTCGTAGGGGAAAAAATGGTCGGGGTGAGCCGAAATTTCAAAATTCGGACACGTTGTTACCTGCACCTACTACGTACGTACAGCTCTATTAATGGTAGCTATCCCGCACGCAGAGAAGCGACAAAGCAAGAAGAAGATATGTGACGGAGAAACATGATTCACGGAAGAAGATTTTTTTTTTTTTTTTCCAAGTTTCGAGCGTCAACAGGGGGGGGGGGAAACAAAAACCTTTGGGAAAAAACTTCTTCCCTCTTTCGTTCCATTAAATACGTAATTGTTTTTGATATATTTGTGTTTATTCGAAACTACACTACGTACGACTAACATGACAAACCTAAACCTGGCTCTAATTCCAAGTAATTTGCCCCCAAAACAGGAGTGCAGTCCGGTCCCACCCATGTATTCGGGGACAAACTACTTGCAATTAGTGTAGGATAAGTTTTTTTCGGTTCTGAATGGGTTAAGCGGTCAAGACAACAGCAGCAGCGGGCTCAGAAGAAAGAGAGCTCGGTATCAGAGTTGGTATCGGCCCCTTGACCCATTCAGAACTGGAAAAATCTATCCCACACTAATTCCAAGTAGTTTGTCCCCCAAAAAGGGGACCGGTTCTTAAGGGGTTAATTCTTAAGGGGTTAACAAGTCAGCAGGGGGCGTACTCATTTGTTGCTTGCCTTAGTCATTTGACCATTGACCACGCATCCCTTTCGAGACGGAGTCAGCAGTGGGGAGATGTGTATAAGAGACAGTTCAAATTCCAAGTAGTTTGGGGGGGGGCGATGAAAAAGTGGTGGGCAGCGGGGCCCCTCATCCCCTTAAGAACTGGTCCCACATGTTTGGGCACAAAATACTTGGAATTAGTGTAGGACGTTTTTTTCACTCAAGAACTGGTCCAACGTGTTTGGGGACAAAATACTTGGAATTAGTGTGGGGCGTTTTTTTCAGTTCTAAATGAGGTTAATAGGGCTTCCTATACTGTTTGTAGTACTATCAATAGTGGTATATAGAGAGTGCATTTCGGGTCTATTGATTATATATAGTCAAAGATGTCGGGAGATATGTCAAGCAAGGCAAAACATGCGCTGTCAAGGGTGCAGGGCCGAAGTATTCCACACTAAAACCTAGTAGTTTGGTGTCAAGTCACGGCATGTCAAGGCAAACAAAGTTGCTGTCTGTCTAGGGTTGAAAGTCCTGTCTCCCGACATCTTTGATTATCGAAGTTGCCTGGTGGTGATAAGCACAACAACAGCGGCGGTCATGACGTGGGGACCAAACAAGACAAGACATTTCATTCTTCTTCGTTTTGTGCGTGAGAATATGTCTCTTCTCTTTCCGCCGTTTTGCGTGTTTTCAATATACGCTACAGGACGGGTAGAAAGGAAGGTTTAATGTGAAGAACACACACAGGACACCTAATAAGAAACAGACAATAATAAGAAAGCCCGGCTGAGGTTTATAGAGGTAAATAAGAAATTCGGGATTCATTGTCTTGAAATTAGTGTAGGAAACACCCTCTCTCAGATAAGAAATCCAGCCTGGACCATATTTCCCGTTTCTTATTACAGCAGTAGGTGTCCTGTACTATATTGTAGTGTTGTAGGGCCGTGTCACTATTATCCGCACCACAGGCATTGCCACATTCCCTACGCCCAGAGATGCCCAGAGCGAACGCCGGAGACACATATGCACATATGTATGTTACCCAACAAAGGTCACTCAAGGGCCTTAAACTCCGTATGTATATATCACAATACGTAGCATATAGCAACGCTGGTGGTCTACGAGAGTATTACTGCCATTTTACGTACTGCATGCTGCAGCTGTTGGTACCACTGCCGCTGCTGATCATGCATGCACCGCTTTTGTTGCTTGTCGAGTCGATGTATGTCATGATCGTTATCTACTGTAATACACACCCGTGAAGGAACTATCACACACCCTGCTGTATATACGTACATGCATGATTTCACGCTATATATAATACGGAAGAAAAAACGTATTACGTATACCATACGAGCAACAACACCACCACCAGCACAACAGCATGCACCCACCCCATCAACAGCGATCGATATGACGGAGATACCGGAACACACGTCGTTCGTGCAACAACAACAATAATAGCAACAACGAAAAGAACAACAACAACAACAACAACAACAACAACAAAAAGTCTCTCCAGATCGATAATAAGCACACATAAAGCATCCTTACCACAAGCGACCGAGCAGAAGGGAGGGAGGGAGAGGCAGACGATCCGCAACAACCATGTAGGAAGTCGGGCCTGACGCCGAAAGCGCGAGGGTCGGCCGCGATGAACCGTGCACACCACCCATCCATGCCAATAAATCGGGGGCAGGTATAATGCGAAATAGAGGTGCTCCGAGCTCGGGGCACGCACGCCGCACGCCACAGGCTTAGCAATAGCAGTGGTGGTGGTCTTGGGACGCGACAGGCTATCTATAACAAGAGTGGTGGTCTTACTGGTGAAGGGGAAAGGGGCATTTTTTTTACTTTCATTCGCCAAAACATTAATCAAACGATTGAAAATATAGTCGAGAGGAGATAAATGTATACTTCGTACAACAAGTAACGACAATAATAGCAATGACAATTATGTTTGTGCGTGTATATAGTAATTAGAACAAGAGCAAACAAATTGTACAGGAGGAGGGTGGGGTACACAATAATAGAGGAATAAACACATAGCACGCGCGAACGGCTTATTATAAAATCGAGTAGTAACTACCAGGCTCCTAGTACATCACGAAACCTACACCAATACCACAAATAACACATAGAACAAAATTTCTACGCAGCTCGCAAAGTTGAGTATCTACTATTCAATCGGTTAAACTCACAGCTGACGTATTTATAATAAGTTTATTTAATACCTGGTATATCGTCAAATGTCAAAAGCTCATGTTTTTTTTCTCAAGCCCATCAGCCAGTTGAATAAGCAGCAGCAAGCAGCACAAAGGGAGGCAGCAGCAGGAGCACAGCAGCCGCACAGAGAGGCAATCAGTAGCAGCAGCAGCAGCAGCAGCCGCAGGGGCAGTAACCAGTAGCAGCAGTTACTTTTAGTATATATATATATATATAGCATAAGCAGCACATGCGGCAGCAGCAGCAGCAGCAGCAGAAGCAGCATGCAGCGTACCACACCAGCACCAATCATTTGCTTGTACAGAGAATGAAAAAAAAACGCTGGAGGGTCCGGTAAAAGGTTCCGTCAGATCTTTCGTCGCGCCGTCTTTCGCTCGCGGGGCCGCTATGATAAGTGCGAGTGGAGTATTAGCGGAAGGGCTCGCCACTAAACCCGCTCGTTTCGCGGCTCACGCCAAGACTTGAAGAGGTTAACGACTATAATACGGAATCACCACCACCGCCGTATTATTCTATTTTTAGCATTAATAATAAAACACTTTTGTACGATGATAAGGGTATGAAGTATGAAGTGGTGGAAGATAAGGGGAGAGTCAGTGGGGGTGGGGAGGGGGAAGATGAATCAATAGTCTCTCTCTTTCTCTAGGGCTCTTCGGCTCACTTGCTTTACGCAGTACTACGGCAGCAGCAGCAGTACCTGGTACTATTTAATACTTCCAAATTTCATATATTATATCATACGCCTTGAACAAGCAAAAGCAAGAGGTCGGTTTGTTGACTGCATTTATTTTTGGTGCATTGCATTATTTGTTGTTTTAGTTACGTACATACCGGTATGATTATGATACGAATATTACGTATCAACATTAAATAGTACCTGGTATTAATAGTTTGCGCGGATATCCTTTATACTTGGTATATAGTAGTGGCTTGCCTACCGGCAATTAGGTAACCAATGTCTACTATATTAATAGTGGTATTATTAATAGTTGCTTGCTTACCGGTGTTTTAAGTAATTACAATCATGTATATATCATACTGCTATACGTACACTACAAGCAATAGTATTAATAGTATGCGACAGCATTTAAGAATTTGCGAGAGAATAATACAGGCTCGATTTTTGGACGGAGATAAGAAAGTGGCAATTTTTCAAGTCACTTTAGACTTAGTAATAGGACACACCCTGCCTTGCGTAAGATATCGCACACTGTTGCTGTACCGGTCAGTTGGTAGCTTTGCTATAATACTCTCAACACTTCTGAAACAAGAGGTATATGTACGACTACGTAAAGTTCAATTCATATACTCGCCGCGCTAGCCGCCGTATGTTACTGCTGTTACGGTGGACCATACATAGTAAATAGGACCTACGGTTTGCACAAAAACTTATACAAAACATTATTTTTGCTAACCAAATTTGGTCCTATTTACTATGGTCTCCCGTAATCGACCACAGCAAGCAGTCGTGGGCCCCGTGATAGACCTGTTGAAAGTTGAAACGGTTTTCGTATATTATCTCCATGGATTTGTCGTTTGTCTTATCCCGACCAAAAACGGTCTTAAGGCCGTTCATGTAGAAAAAACGGACCCACACTAACTCCAAGTGATTTGCCCCCCCAAAAAACGCGGTTGCAGTTCGAAAAGGGTTTCATCGGGGTCTAATTAATAATGCCAATGCACGCGATTGCATTATACTCTGATGTTCACTGCTTGTATATTATTAGTAATAATAATATTGAGCTGATTAGACTGGTCCCACGAATTTAGGGACAAGCTACTTAGAATTAGTGTGGGGCATTTTTTCAGTTCTGACCCTTATAGGACTGGAGTCCCGTTTTGGGGACAAATTACTTAGAATTAGTGTGGATTGTCCCCAAAACGGGACTGCAGTTCTAAAAGGGTTAAAACACGTCCGCTGAGGTCGCCCCCCCGCCCCCCCCCCACCAGGCACACATACCGGTACAAAAACTGTGAAAGCGAGCCGGGACTTGTGTACGTATAGGTGTACAGCTGTAGTAAACAGGACGTACAGTACACACAAAAACCTCGTACGTATTTTCCTGTGTTTACTGTTAATATTAATATTAAAAGATAGTATAGCTGTCGCTAGGAACTCGCGCAGCAGGATATTAGTAACTGTCGTCAACTTGTGTGCATTGGTGAGGAAAAAAACATGAAAAAACGTCGACGACGTGCCCCGAGAACTCCCTCTGCCTTCCCTCCAGGCGGTACACGCGCATGATGGCGCAGGCTATGGCAATGACGATCTGCTCCACTTGCGGGGGTCTGAAATTATTTGGTTTTT
This sequence comes from Saccharina japonica, assembly GCA_008828725.1. Lineage (NCBI taxonomy): Eukaryota > Phaeophyceae > Laminariales > Laminariaceae > Saccharina > Saccharina japonica. The sequence goes on along the minus strand of MEHQ01004553.1, from coordinate 104,040 downwards.
GTATAGTGGGCTGGAAATGACTTGAAATTGTATGGTGGGTCTGAAATTACTTGGTTTTTGTACGGTGGGTCTGAAATGACTTGGTTTTTGTATGGGGGGTCTGAAATGATTTGATTTTTGTATGGGGGGTCTGAAAGGACTTGAAATTATATCGGGGGTCTAAACATTTTGTATGGGGGGTCTGAAATGACTTGATTTTTGTATGGGGGGTCTGAAATGACTTGATTTTTGTATGGGGGGTCTGAAATGACTTGATTTTTGTATGTTGGGTCTGAAATGACTTGAAATTGTATGTTGGGTCTGAAATGACTTGAACAACTTGTGTGCAGTAGTGGGGGAAAAAAAACAGAAAAAAACGAGAGGGTCACGGGTTCGAAACCGTGTTGACCAGTTTTTTCCCCGTTAGAGTTGCAGTACGTCTACTATAGAAATAAAGAAAAACTTGATTTTTACACCACTTGTACGAGTAGGGTAACAGGTAGTACAGGGGCTTACCAACACAATGGTCACGGGTTCGAGACCCGTGTACGAGTCAAAATCTCTTATTTTGTTATGTTGAAAGTACAACGAAGTAGACAGATAAACTTATGATAATATGTTGGATAACAACGTAGTAGACGAATAAAATTCTGAGAATTTGTTGAAAAGTTCCGACGGAAAAGTGCAAGTGCAGACAGATTCAACTACGGCTGTTTAATCAATAAAAAAAACGGTCGACGCTTTCTCGCAAGGGGTCCCTATTACGAGAGACTTGGTCAAAATTAGAAACTCGCATTCGCTCGTAATAATATTTGGTCTTCTATTTACTATTGATATGGTCTCCCGTAACAACAGCAGTGTTCGTAAAGGTTTACTTGCGTTATTTTATTATTTTTTTAGTATCGGAGACGGGAGGCAAACCGGTCTTCTTGCCTTCCAAGGCTCAAGCTGATTTCACTGGTCTTAAACCGGACGCTGAGTACGTATAAGCGTATGATATAAGCGTATGATATTGCTTGCGCACATACATGTTGTTGCATGTATACGTACTGAGTACGTATGCAGTTATTTTGTTATTTTGCATCTCGCTGCCGTTATTGTTCTCACATGATTCGTCCTCCACACCAAAATAAAGGCGCGTACTTATTTCAGTATACCTTTTTTGGGGGTAAGTTAGCCTGTGACCACGGGAATCGACCGTGTCAAGAGTTGGATTAGTACGGACAGATGGAGGTACTGGATAGAGAGACCGGCACGGTTTTTAATGTGAAGACAACAACAACAACAAATACCGTATGCCAGGTATACGAGTACGTAGTGGGGACGGGGGACAGAGGAGGAGAGCCTTGCCTTGTGACCCCGGATCTGAGTTACGACTATTACTACGATTAATATTGATGTATAGTCGACGCGAGTCGACGAGGGAAGAAAGTGCGGAGACCTTCTCGCGATAAAAATGCAAGGCACGTACCGTAGTTGGGGGTGGGGGGAGGGGGGAAAGAGCCTACTTAGTGAACCCAGATCTTTGCAGATCTGAGTTACGACTAAAGACGGAGAGAGAAAAGAATAGCGAAGAGAATAAATGGGATGAAAAAAAAAAAGAAGGTACTATAATACGCGTATTAATAGTACTCGTATCATATCATACGTACGATGTATGTGTGATAGGAAGCAAATATCGCAGGAGACAATACTTTCACCCCTCACCCCTTTGCAGACAGCAACTTTACAGTTGTGCCTCTCGACACGCCTTGACTGACACCAAACTCCTATTAATAATACCAGGGTTTGGTGCTCAACACTCGACCCTGTAACACCCCTACAGCGCATGTTTTACCTTGCTTGGCATGCCTCCTGAATATATAATTGCATATCGGAAAAAAATGTCGATTCAGATCCGATGCAGGTCTAAAACCCGAACCCCATAAACCAATCCGATATTTATCCGATATCGGGTTGGATCGCTAAATATTCCGATTCCGATTTGATATTCGATGAGCGTGGCGGAAATCGGAGATAGAGGTCATCGTACTGTCTCGACTACGCACGCATTTTTGTCTTTTTCTGACCCCTTACGTCCTTCATTCACGTTTCATTTGTACCCCGCCAACACCGGGGGGGCAAAGATGTCGGGAGACAGGACTTTCAACCCTTGACAGACAACAGCTTTCTTTGCCTTGACATGCCATGACTGACACCAAAATACTACGTTGTAGTGTGGAACACTTCGGCCCTACACCCTTGACAGCGCACGTTTTGCCTTGCTTGACATGTCTCCCGACATCTTTTGCCGGGGGCGGGCGGGGGGGGGGGGGGGGGGGGGGGGGGGGGGGGGGGGAACATAGTGATATCGCCCCCTCTCTAGAAATAAAGGGCATTGTTATCGGATATCGGAACGCTGTATTTTCATTTTCCGATACGATTACCGAGAAGATTTCCGATTTATCGGAGCTTCCGATGCGATATGAAACACTCCACAACACACACCCCTAACGTGTTTGGTATATAATATATGATATAGTAATCTTAATCTATGAGCACACACATGAATAGGAGGGAGAGAAAAAATAGAAAACTACCACGCTATTTTACTTTTGAGTTTACTTCCATGGAAGTTTCCACGGAACTCATTTTTTTTTCATGGAAATAAAAAAAAAACGCCTGAATGTCACTGGTCGCTGTTGTAGGTCTACTGGTGCTATTATTCTGACTATGATGTATATGATGTGATATCATATAAAAGATGACACGTACGTACGATTCCAGGTACTTCGGGTATTCGAAAACATCATAAGCCATTAATATAGTACGCATTATTGGGGAAAAGAAGGCAGAACCACGAAGGGGCGTGATGCGCGGTGCGCATCGCATCGGTGCTTGCCTGTATTTCTGTTTTCGCCCTCTGGAATTAATATGTACCTGGTGTACTCGTATCTCTCTATTTACAATATGTGGCTGTCGTGTTGTCTCCACACTACTGTAGTATGTGACGTAACCGTCCTTTCTACTCGACAGCATTCAGCATATCCAGCGTCCATGCTGAGTATCACATCATACATAATGAGTCCTCATGTACGAGTACTCACGGAGGAAACTTCGTACCTGGTATATATACCTGGTATTATTCCGCGGTACAAGTTTTGTGGCCACAAGAAAGACTTGCGAGACAGAGAAAACTACGAAAGTACGTAGACCAGACAGGTGGCCGCCCTTGCGCAAATGTGGGCGTAAAAACGTTAAAAAAAAAAAAACATCTTGATTGTGGAGACATTTTAACCCATTCAGAACTGAAAAAACAATCCCACACTAATTTCAAGTAGTTTGTCCCCAAAAATCGTGGGACCGGGTTAACACTGATGGTATCGTTTAGTGCACCATTAGGCGTACCAAAAGGAGATGTTGTCGACAACTAACTTGAGGGGTTCGTCTCCACAAGGATTTGTTTACGCTCGAATTGTTCAAGGCGGGGGAGGGGGGGGGGGGTCCCGGTAACCCGGCGACCCTGCTGCGTAGTGCTGGTGGATGTTCTCTATACACGAGTGTTGTAAAATATTTTAATTGAGTACGTACGTACGTATGATAGATACCTGGTCGTACCTAGAAGTACCGGATGTTTTATTTTATTTTTCGTACTCGTATGAAATACGTAGCGCATTACTTACAATAGGTATAATACTTACGTACGTATCATATGATCATATGATACGATATGTACGAAGTATCTCGTATATGTAGCAGGTATAGGTATGGGGTAAATAGTATTATATTAAAAAATGTATTATATGTACGAAAGGAAGTGAAATCGAATTCATACGAGCACAAATTCCGCTACCATTCAAGAACTATTATTTATGAAAATGGGAAAAAAAAATGAAAATGGAAATGAAAATACATAACTGAAGGCCCTCACTGAATGGTTGCGCTTATTAGTAGTTGTGCCCCTCCCCCTCCCCCCCTCCCCTAGTTGATTCAAGAATATCAAAGCCATTATGAAATGCCTCAAAATAACACCTCAATCGACCTCAATGGTTTACGCCCCCCCCCACCCTCCCTGGGTTTCCTGAATATCATTTATCACATCGTCCTTACTTCCTTGATTTGTATACACCACGGACGCGAGAGGACAGAATGGTGAGAAGCGTGAAGCCTGTAGCCATACCCATCATGAAAGACACACCGACGCTCCGCCGGGCAGAGGACATCAGAAGGTGTTCGCGTAGATCTGCCCGCGCAGGCGAACTTCCTTAGATGTGCCCGCACTGAAAATAGAGCCTTTCCAAGCACAACGACCAGGTGGCACACCAACCAGGCATGCCTCTCGTTAGAATTAGGGTTAGGGTTATAGAGTTCCGGTTCGGGGTGGTGACCGCCGTTAGCCGAAGCCAAAAATGAGCTCACCGTCGGCAACGAATGCCTTACAGCTTCGTGACAAAACCCCACCTCATTAGAAACAGGATGATTATATGCGGGCACGTCTGACAAGTTCGCCTGAACGGGCGGATTTACCCCAGCTGCATCAAAGGACATCACGATCGCAAGATCACAAGGCTACATATTGTAGTAGGGCTGGGCACTGGCTGACTCAGCCAGTAGCGATTATACTGTCCTCGAAATCAATCAATAGTATTGGATGGCACCAGTACATACCGCTGTCTCTCCTATCTCCTCTCGAAACGCATTTGTTGGGTTTCCATACTATATACATGGCGTGTTTCTTGGACGTACGTATGTAAGATAACACCTACTACTGGCGAATACACTGTCACCAGTCCCTTTATGGCGTTGGTGGTGTCATCTCTTAACCCTTATAGAACTGGAGTCCCGTTTTGGGGACAAAGTACTTATAATTAGAGTGGTTTGTCCCCAAAACGGGACTGCAGTCTTAAAAGGGTTAACATACACTTGCCTGGTCAATCAGTAGATTTCTGCTGCCAGTACATTACTACTGCCAGTACATACTGTGCCAGTGCCCAGACCTGTACTATTAATCGCCTATGTGCCGAGTGTCGAGTTCCTTTTACTACATCACCCTGCAGAGAGCCGAATAGCGCGGCGAGAGCCAGGTTGTTGGGAGGGCCTGAAGAAGCGAGAACCTCAACGAAAAAACCACCTATTTATTACTCGCAGTATGTTCTATTTTGCCCTCCGGCATCTATCGTATATACATGTTCCAGTCTAACTTCCGTATTTCCCGTCGTAGCTTCTCCAGGGGGGACACAACAGCGGCGCTATTCTACCACCCCCTCGCATTATCTTATTTCATTTCGTTGTGTTCGCTTCTTGCGTTCGTTTCCTGTCCTTCCGTATTTCCTATAAAAGTGTTTATATTTGTTTAGTTACTGCGTACGCGAGTTCATTTTTTATCTTGTTATTTATTCCTCTCTTTCTTTGTCTTTCGTGTTTGGCACGAGGATGAGGCGGCATTGAGCAGGAAGCGCCACACATCTCGTTGTATGGGTGGAGCCCAAGGGAATGGGGACGGGGGGGGAGGTAACGGTCGCAGGGAACCCCGCGGTTGGCGAAAGCAGGAAGGAGACGGCAGACAGGGCAGCAAGGTACCAGATCGACTAGTTGGTATATAGAACCTGTCTGTACTACCGGTACAAAAAACTGCCTCGGCTGTCTGGATGGTGCTTTGGTTGTGCTTCGGTTCGATGTCCTACTTTCCTTTCATTCTCAGTCTTCCTCTGGTTAACATTTCTTTTTTCTTGTTTTTTTTACGTTGTCTGTCACATCTCCTCTCCTCCGGGGGGCGCACGACATTTTCTTGGTTTTGTTGTTGTATTCTTGTTAGTTTGTTCGTTTGTTTTTTCGTTTGTTTGGTTGGTTGTTCGCTTGTTTTCGCTTTTCTCTTCTTTTTTTTTCTTTCGTTTTTTTGTAATTCTCTCATTCAACGCATCTGGATTGCTAGCAGGGTACATTTGGTTGCTTGATTGTTGATTTGCTTCAGTATGTTTACTTTTTATTATTTTTCCTTTTCGCTTTTTTCCTTTTTTTCTCTTTTTCTCTTTTTCTCTTGCATGCACCTGGATTGCTAGCAGGGTAGGTCTTGCCTGTCGTATATGGCATTGCATTGTCTGCTCTGCTTACTGCACTGAGCGCAGTATCTCTGTGTCGTAGTTTTGTGACCACAGAACTGGTACCTTTTTAGGATGAAGAATCGGCACGGACACTGGGTGTGCTGGATGTCGACGGGTATGTGTGTGTATGTGTGTATGTGTTCTTCACATTAAACCTTCCTTTCTACCCGTCGACATCCAGCACACCCAGTGTCCGTGCCGATTCTTCATCCTAAAAAGGTACCAGTTCTGTGGTCACAAAACTACGACACAGAGATACTGCGCTCAGTGCAGTAAGCAGAGCAGACAATGCAATGCCATATACGACAGGCAAGACCTACCTTGCTAGCAATCCAGGTGCATGTGCTGGATGTCGACGGGTAGAAAGGAAGGTTTAATGTGAAGAACACACACACATTATAGGCCGTGCCCTTCGTATATCCATGGGCATTGCATCGTCTGCTCTGCTTACTGCATTACAACGCAGTATTTCTGTGCCGTGGTTTTGTGTGACCACAGAAATTGTTATCTCTCTAGGATGAAAAAACAGCGCGGACGCTGAATGTCGACGAGTGGAAACAAAACAACGGTTTAATGTGAAGAACACACACATATGTACATATATATATGCTGTAACACGCATGATAACGCACACCCTCGGGAAAGACGAATTTCGACGCGGATTTTCTCGACAAAAGGGAAAATGTAAACACCGAGCTATGCGTCTATTATGGTGAAAGGGTCTCGCCGAGATCTTGGTAAGGTAAAGGATCTCGTCGAGATCTTTCCAAAGCCACCCTTTTCGCTGTGTTTGCCCTATTATCAATACGTAGTGCTCCTCTTGCTTCCAGAGAAAATCGGCTCGGAAATTCGTCACATCGATGGGGTGTGTTATCGTCATAAGTGACGATATTCATACGGACGGTACAATGCCGCATTCATTCGTGGTAGTCTGTCTTCTGTTTTATACCAGGTATATCACATGATATATCCGTGGTATGTCACAAATATACGTCAGATGCAGGTTACTGCTGTTACAAGGGCGATAACCAAATAAAAATGAGATCGTAAACGGAATGGATGTTCTTTGAAGGGCATTAGCCAAAAATAGGTATACCTACGTACTTTGAGCCATTTATAGGTACACTGCGTAATGTACACCGGAAACGGCTTCCGGGCCCGGCTGATATAGGGCCTGGGCTCCATTGTACCTACAAATGGCTCAAAGTGCGCAGGTATACCTATTATCGGCTACTCAATGTGCGTATCACCTATTTTTGGCTTCAACTGTACCTATAAATGGCTCAAACGATCACTTTTTGGCAAAGCGAAATATAGACAGACGGCCACATCAGATGCCAGGACTGTCAACCAGCCGACCGTACCAGTACAACCACTGACACTGCGGAGTTATCACGCAATACCTACAAGCGAGAAATCGTATCGCGATCAATGCATACATATTCAGTACGACACCCCTCCTAGGCACACACATACATACGATGCGGAGAAACAACAATGACGAGTGTTTCCATGCCGTTATGCTGAAAGTACAATACACATACTGAAGTGCAGTATATAGTAGGAGAAACTTTGATATATACGTGTACAGAGTAATACCATACGGTTACGAGGGGGTCAAAGTTACACAGCCGTTGGCGTGGTCCGGAACATTCCATACGTAGCAAACGTGGGTGAATGTGTGGCCGTCTGTCTATATTTCAGTTGCGAAAAAGTGATCGTTTGAGCCATTTATAGGTACAGTTGAAGCCAAAAATAGGTGATACGCACATTTAGTAGCCGATAATACCGGTAGGTGTACCTGCGCATTTTGAGCCATTTGTAGGTACAGTGGAGCGAAGGCTCAATATCAGGCGGGCCCGGAAGCCGTTTCCGGTGTACATTACGCAGTGTACCTATAAATGGCTCAAAGTGCGTAGGTATACCTATTTTTGGCTAATGCCCTTCTTTGAATATCCGACGATAGTATATAGTGATGACAAGATCAGGCTACTCATATCTCGACATAAATCATCTCAACCATCGGTGTCTCTCTTTGTGACCAACTGTTGTTGTTGCTGTTGCCGCTGCTGCTGCTGCTGCTGCTGCTGCGTTGGTTCGCGAGCAGAGAATCAAATGCAGAGGCCTCAGGCGACAAGGCCACACACTAACACACACACAAAAAGGGAGCACGAAGCGTAAGAAGTTCGTAGGAGGAGACGTTGAAGTGCACGCAGCAAAAATATTGTGGGGTGTGTTTAGACTTCATTCCAGGGTGTACCCGTTTTTGGCTCCAAACGGAGCGGTGTACCCGTTTATGGTTATTGCCCAAAAAAAAAGAAAAAAAAGACAACTGATCAAGATTGAAGGGGGGAGTGCGGCGGTACGGTATTTCCCACGTTGGTATTTCCTGCATCATGCATCATTAAAAAAATATATGTATTGAGCCAACATCATATTACTGTTGTGAGATAAAAATCAAAGTCGTTATTATTGCATTGCATTAAGCATGATGTCCATTGGAAAACAGAAGGATGTCACGCGTGTGATGTCCTATAAGATGATCACATCACAGGAGCGGCAGTTTATGGTTTATACCGGTAGTCCTGCGTGACGCGTGACAGACAGCGGTCTAAAAATCTAATTTTGTTGGGGTTCCTAAATAAGTTGTGACGAGGGACCAATTTTGCCTTTTGCCAGCCCAGGGAGCAATAATACCGACTGGCAGCTGGGGTTGGATATATCGAAACTCGAAAACAGTTGGTACGCTAATGTGAGGGTATTAACGCTGAGCTATAGGGGTAAAAGATCGATCGATTACCCAGCTCAGGGTAATCCTTATAACACTCTCCCCCCCTCTGAACGGCGGGATATTTGGGACGTCGGTACCGTATACGGCCGTACGTTGACCTACCCGCTTCGTTTCAATACCTGGGGAGCCAGGGAGACGTGTTATTTGGGGACGCACGCGCAAGCGTTTCTGAAAAAAGAAACGTTCGAAGTGAGATTCGAACCCGTGTCCTGCCGACGACGCCAAATGTGAGGGTATTAACGCTGAGCTATAGGGGTAAAAGATCGATCGATTACCCAGCTCAGGGTAATCCTTATAACACTAACCGCAGAAAAAGCCGATAAACGAGAACGATAATCATCGTTGCCGAATCAAAACACCAACATTTCGATAAAACGATAACGATACCGATAATGGAGGCGAAAACCGACGCACACAGCCCACGAAACCTATACCCGCCATCTTGCGATTTATCGTTTTTTTCCGTTAGAAAATATGGATATTACATGTATGTAAGTAAAATATAAAAACAAATGTTTACGTTTTAATACGAGAGCCTGTATTATTCGCGTCTCAAATTTCAACGTCTAAACTTTTAGGCCCTGCCGTGGATGCGTGATAAAGGGATCGTGCGGTCGATCCTGTGCTATCTGGCGCTGTACAGCCAGCACATTCCCTGGCCCCTTTAGGCAGGCGTTTCGTTTTTTACCGTTTTATCGTATCGTTTATCGAATTACCTTGTACCAGGTATATCGGTTATCGTTGTCGTTATCGAATTACCGAAATAGATATTTTTCAGATAACTTTTCAGATATTTTTGTATCTTATCGTTGAACGATAATACCGTAACTTTCGATACGATATCCAACACTATTAATAGCATCATAACATATCATATCATACTTCCATATATATATATATAGCGAAGACGTAACTACTACTGTGTGTAATGCTGCTTTGGCTACTTTCGTCAAAAGACACACCACCTCCGGCCGAACAGACGACGAAAAACACGCTGAAAAAAGAAAAAGCGAAAAGCTCACAGGACTCAGGACTCAGGACTCTCAGGACTCAGGACTCATAGGACGGGCTAATAAAACAATACGTTACGTATATCATCACGTGATCATATATACGAGTTCGTAAAACAAAACAAAGGTTCTGTGTGGCATTGGCTAAAAAAAGTGCGACGTACTCGTACGTGGCAGGCATATAGCAGATAAAACTGCCGGCGGCGGCGATGTCCTGTCGAGAGCCTGGGCCGAACTCCTCTCTTAATAGCTATGAAAGCGAGTAACACGCAGCAGTAGCACTTTCACGGTGATGGTACGAGTACACATGATGGTGATGATGGCCATACACTGCACACGAGTATAATCTAAGGGCGAAACAGCCAGCACAAGCCACAAGATGCAAAATCTACTTCTTCTACGAGTACATAATAATACGAGTACAAGGTTGTTTTGTTATACAGTATTTGACTGCTTTGTACAAAGAAATGGACTGCAGCTCTGTCATGGACGTAGAGCTCTGACCTCTCTCCTCGTCGATGCGAAACAAAAAAGACGTTCGGTCGTGCAAAGAAAGCGAAAAAAAAACTCTCGCCCCTCGAGGGCAACAACCAACAACCTCTACGTACTGCTTCTGCATGTAGGTACGGCGTATCAACTCACCGGGTCGGGGTGCACCCGAGAGCAACGTCCGCTTGAAGCAATCCAGGCACGAGTCGGGGTTCCTGTGTCACCTCGACTATTGTTGTTGCTGCTGTGCATGTTCTTCTTGCTGTTGTGCTTTGCACGGGAGCAGTAGCTATACAAAAACAGAAGCAGCAGCAAACGGCTGTGGAGGGGAGAGGGCTGCTGAAGAGCGCGTTCAGGCGCGACCCGTTGCCGTGCCGAGAACCGCAGGGGCCAGAAGGTTCCGCCCCGGACACCACACAAGGGTGCAGCCTGGCACCAAGGTGCTCCTCCTGTGTTCTCCCGCGCTACCGCTACGATGACATGTCTTCGGAGACCCGGTCCGTGGATGATGGTTCCCAGCCCAGCAGACGGGAAAACGTTGGAGCAGAACAAGCCAAAGAAGAAGCTTCCCTCTCACTCTCTGTGCTCCTGTGTGATGATGCTGCCTCTCGATGGAACAAAAGCTCCGGACGCGCTCAACGCGACCTCGAACTATAGCTTGAATGCGCGCGCTTTTTCTGAGGGGCCGACCCGCTGGTCCGACCTCTGTGGGTAGGCAAGCGCGAGAGGCAAAGTGCGCCGAAAATCGCACTGCGCAACACCACAGCAAGCGAGTTGCTCCGTGGGTGCTGTGGTCACTGGTCAGGTCACCGACACAGGGCAAGCAAAGCTCTGCCCCTTAAAAAAGTCGGAAAATATTTTTTTTTATCGAAAAAAATCTGGGCACGTTCTGCGTTGGGGGCCTGTTTTAAATGAAAAAAAAACAGCGAGCAGAAAAAATAATTTAAAAAAAATTGCCGATATTTTACATGTCGATTGCTGATTTATCGATTGCCGGTTATTAGGGCCCGTATTAACGAGTATAAAATAAATTCAATTTGGAAAAATAAAAATAAAAATTCGCTTTTCATTGGTCAACACACGCACCAGCACCAATTTTTATGCCCCAAGATCCTAATATTTGGTGCTGGTGCGTGTGTTGACCAATGAAAAGCGAATTTGTATTTTTATTTTTCCAAATTGAATTTATTTTATACTCGTTAATACGGGCCCTAATTATCTATTTGACGATTCGATTTTTTTTTTTTTTTTAATTTGACGAATGTCACCAGTATATACCTACGCTCTACGCTATACTCCTACGAGTAGGTACGATCATAGATCGTAGTTCTTGGCAAATTCATTTATCACGAGATTTTAATTCTACCGCGTGAAAAATAATAAAATTGTCGATTTTGGTTAAAAAAAAACATTTTTTTTTTTTGTATACAAAATCTCTATGTACGTACGTATATACACGTACTGCTTGTCGATTGCTGCGGTGGTTCCATGGTTTCGATTTAATATCTTGCATCTTTGATTCTTATCGATCTTGTCCGTATATCCCTGACATCCTGACATATCTTTCTTGTATCTTTCTCTTTATTACTTTGCTTGGTACTTTCGCATGTGACTTCGTATCACCACCACGCCCGTTCGTCGTGCTGCGTGTACATCATCTCTCAGCTCGATCAGCGGCACAGCAGCCGGGCAAAGACTGAAAGGACATGCATGAAGATACCTAACGACTAACTGCAGCCAGCCACAAGTAGCTTTCTCACACGGTGCTCGTGGGTATAGCAGAGAGGTAGAATGAAGATAGGTGCAACAGATCAAGGCTTTTTCTGTGGTGATCTAGAATATACCTGCCAATTTTTGTGTCGTGTGTGCGTGTTTGTTTGCGTGTTTTGTCTGAAGCCCAAGCCCGTCCTGCTTGTCGGGGGTGCGCATAGTAGAGAGATCCGAGAGACACCTACCTGGTATACGTGCAAAGTGTGTATTATGTGGTCAAATAGACTGCTGCTGCTGCTCTGTGCTGGCAGATGAAAACCAAATCGTCGCAAATGAATCGAGGTAATAAAGTAAACTAATCGGAAGGGAGGGAAGGTGATAACAAATCGGAAGGGGAGGGAGAGGGAGAAGGAAGCTTTTCTCGTGTAACGGCTTTTACGTAACAAGAAGACAACAAACAAGAACAACAAAACAACACAGTCAGTCGTCATCGTAGGTATGTTCGTATGACATATGTTCGTATGACATACGTATAGAATATAGAACAGCATTGAAGCAGAAGAAAAGCAACAAACATCGCGCCGCCTTTTTTTACGCGCTGAAACCACAGCCGTTTTTTTATGGACAGCGATTTTTAGTTTTTAGGTCGATTTGGGTCGATGCTTTTTTTGTCGTGTGAAGAAAGTAAGTACCAGGTAAGTTTTTTTGGTGGAAAAGCCTTTCTTTCTTTGAATTGGTTTCATGGCAGCAGCAGCAGGGTCCGGTGTATTACGTGGAGGGAGGGGTTGGGGAGATGATGCACGCGCACAGAGGGGAGGGAACGAAACCGGCAGGTAAATACCTCCTATCTGGTGCGTCCGGTATGCAGCAACAGTTACAACAACAACAACAACAACAACAAACACCGCATTTCATTCTTCTGCTCGTTGAAACTTGTTATTATGTATGCACGCGCAAAAGCAAGGGCAGCAGTTACAAACTAACCGTTTTCATGGACAGCGGGTTTCCTGTTGGTGGTGCGTCGGAATGTTTGTCGAGGGGGGGGGGGCTTGGCTCTTTGGCGGTGGGAAGCGGTACTGAAATAAAGCAGCAGCGGTGTAATATTTGGGGGGGGGGGTGGAGGAGGTACTACAATTAATTGTAATAGTAGAGCTTCAGAAAAATAGGGAGCGATACGGCAGGGAGATCCTCCCTGGCATGTGTCCGGTAGCAGCATAGAGCAGCAACACAGACTGCATGTATATATGTACGCGTGTTATTCTGCTCGTTGAAACATGCCCGCAGCAGTTTCAAACTATCGACACTCGGAGCCAATGTTTTTTATGGACATCGGGTTTTTGGTCGATTCCTCAGTGCTTGGGGTCGATTCACTATCATGCTTGGCCGTATTAATGTGAAGAACACATACATGGCCGTATTATGACCCTAGACCCTCGCATCCCTACAATGCCGGGACGGGGCACGTCGGGCTTTCACCGACCAGGCAGGGAGGGGCGTAGTCATGTGTTGCTTGCCCTTGTCTACCCCCCCCGCCCACCCCCTCGTTTGGTGCTAGCAATGTCTGCCTGGTCGGTGAAAGCCCGACGTGCCCCGTCCCGGCCTTGTAGGGATGCGAGGGTCTATGGTCATACGACTACGGCCATGCATGAAAATGAAGTACCCCCCCCCCCCACCCCCACCCCGCCCCGATTTGACCATGGGCCGCGCATCTTTGTGAGAAAGGGAGGGGTTGGGTTGACGTTTCTTCGCGCTGGAGGATGGCAGGGCGATGGGTAAAATAAGAAACAGCAGCATCAGTAGCAGTATAGAAGGTATGCAGTGGAGCCAGAGAGCGAGGGGGGAGGGGGAGGCGAGACGGCAGGGAGGCTGTCCTTGATATGTCAGCTCATCGTAGAGCAGCGACACCGCACTGCTGTGTGCCTTCTGCGCGCTAAAACATGCGCGTATACGAAGTATTATATAGCAGTTGAAAAACAGCTGTTTTTATGGACAGTCAGTTTTTGGTCGATATTTCTTCTTCGGAACATGTATATATAGCCCAAAGCACCGTACGTGTATACAGCACGAAAATATAACAATATATATCCTTTTATGACGATTTTCCCCCGACGATTCTCTCCAAATCAAGGGGGAGGGGGGGGGGGGCTTTGCGGTGGGAGATGTGGTAGGATCACGCGGGTATAGGAATGAACAACCTAATACTCAATACTGCAAGTATTCGAGGGGAGAGGGGCTGGAGAAAGTAGAGCGACAGAGGGAGTGAGACCACAGGGAGACTTGCTTTGTGGCATGACAACATGCTAAGGTAGAGGTACTGTACACTTCTTTTTTTTTTCTGGAGTTCCTGGCTTGGAGGAGCTCTCTATCCGTACCTCGCCCAAAAACGGTTTTGGAGAAAAATGAACGCGCAACCGGATACAAACCCCTATATGCCCTACGAAAGTAGACAACAAATCGTATTCTGACGATTTTGTGGCTAAGAAACCTTTAATAGGTCATTGAGAAACTATGTTTTTTAATCGAAAAGTGCTACCTCTACGTATCGTAGCAGGCGTCGCATGTCCGCTATGCAACATTAGACACTGCAACACCGCTTTGCCTGCTTGCTTGCTCGTTGAAACATGCCGCGAAAAGCAGTTACAAGCCAGCGATTTTTATGGACAGCCAGTTTTTGGTTGATGCCTCTTCGGAGCGCTTGGGGGGAGCTGGTCGTCGCCGTCGCGGCGGGAGACGGTAGGGTCAAAGGTACCAGGTATACTTGTATATTTGGGGGGGGGGGGGGGGGGGGGGGGGGGG
>MEHQ01004553.1:76974-87661 GCA_008828725.1 Saccharina japonica | reverse complement strand
TTCTCCCCTCCTCCTCCTCCTCCTCCCTCACCCCCCGAAATCAAATCAATTCATTGGAGGCTGTCGTCCATACGAAAGTCCGACTCACAAGCGGTTCTTAGTAGGATGCAGCTCACCCTTCATGCGCCTTCTTCTCCTCCTCCCCCACTCCCCACATAAATCAAACCAATTCATCGGAGGCTGTCATCCATACGCAAGTCCGACTCACAAGCGGTTCTTATTAGGATGCAGCTCACCCTTCATGCGACTCGCTCAACACCCCTCACGGCGCGTCGCGCTTGGTGCTAGCAATGTCTGCCTGGTCGGTCAAAACCCGACGTGCTCCGTCCCGGCATTGTAGGGATGCGAGGGTCTATGGTCATACGACTACGGCCATTCACGACACGAGTATAACCCCTCCACCCCCCCCCCCCCCCCCCCCCCCCCCCCCCCCCCCCGTGGCACCGCCTCCTATTATTGAGTCATTTGTCATCCGGCAAAAATGCTCAGTGTAGATTTCAACATTCCAACCCGCGATAACAATCTGAAGGGCTGGGAGTATATGCCGAGCACCACCCGCCAGCCCTCTCGATGGCACGATGATGTGCTTCGGCCCTGTCGTCTCCTGCAGCTAGAATCTACGAAATACCGCCATCCATATCAACTTGTCAAACTGCGGGCACGAAATGTCTTTCTCGCACATCTCTCGGAGGTAACACTCAAAATGATAATATTAATAAATAATGCAACATAAAAATATCAGTACTAGGAAACCGGTAGTTTTAAGCTAGAAAAAATGTATTAATGCTGTAGTAGTGGAAGACCGGGGTTTTTAGTGCGATAGGCGTCAGGCCTACTCTGTTGTGGCCTCAATATACTATTTATAGCCCCCCGTAAAAATAGGCGTTACTCAGATCCGGGGTCACACAGTTGTAGGCGCTTGCTTCTCCCCCCCCCCCCCCCCCCCCCCCCCCCCCCCCCCCCCCCCCCCCTCCATCATGGCATTAATAGTAGTACAGAGATGTGTATAAGAGACAGCCCCTACGGTTCGTGCCTTGATTTTTTTTATCGCGAAAAGCGTTCTTATTGGTCGATTCGTACGTTGTGTTCTCAACTTCATGCAGCCCTTTCTTGCGCTCGTCGGCTCGCATCGAGTTGCACTCTGATGTTATTATAGCACCTATATACCTGGTATATACCAGGTATATAATATATATATAATATATATAGATATAGATATCACTCTGTCTGGCCGGTAGCGAGAACTAAGCCACCATTTGGGCTCTGGCATACATGTCTTGATAAACGGCGATTCTATTCCCGCCGGCCAATCGTAAAACATGGCACAACCCTCCCCACCCCCGTCCCCGGTAAATCGTGAAAAAAAAACATCCCACCGTAGGGTTTTCACTCTTTCGCCTTCTGAGGCAATTTTTTCAATTATAGTCACCATTTGTTGGGCTCTGGTAAACATGACTTATAAACGGTGATTATATTCCCGCCGGCCAATCGTAAAACATGACGTAACCCCCGTCCCCGTAAATCGTGAAAAAGAAAACATCTAACCGTAGGGGTTTCACTTTTTTCGTCTTCCGAGGCAAATATTTTTTAAGTGAGTATATAACCATCAGTTAGAATGATACTTTTGCTCGTGCATTTGTTTCAGGACTTTAGTACGCGACAGATGTTTTAAGAATCTGATAATTAAGAATTTGAGACTGAGATTTGGGGGGGGAAATAAGAATGCGGCCTTTTTACTTGTACTGAAAATAGTGCTCAACACACCCCCTCTTGCGTAATAACAATCCCAGTCTGGCCAAAAATAAGAGATTCTTAAGATCTGTCGCGTACTACTGTCTGTATATCATATCATAGCTCCTCCTACAAATCTTGTTCGGGGATGCACGAACAAATTTCTTCAAAAGTCATGATATTTGGGGAGGAGATTATTGAGAAATTTCTCAGAAAATAAGCCGCCACCCTTATAAGGCATTGATTGGTCTACTAATTATACCGCGTTTCGTACCGCGTTGCCACTTATATACGTACGTATCTATCTATTATTATTGTTATCATCTTTGCGGTGCCATCCGGCAATGTGCAGCATGAGCTTCAACGTGGATCACTCATAACATCCCCGAAAGCAGAAAACCACGGAAACAAAGGAAACCTATGCGCAAAGTTTAACCAACTTCCTTCTGTCTACTGGATTGGAAAGTTTGTGGGGTGTAATGACTCTCTTGCTTGGGTTTCCAGGTGGCTTTTTTTTCTTGCCCTTGCTGCATGTTATCAGCATAGCTGTCTGTGTTGTCTCAAGAGATTGCTGCACGTTGTTGGATGGATGTGGCAACAAAACAGGATAAATCCTAAACTGTTGTTATTATCATCTTTGCCATCCGACAATGTGCAGCATGAGCTTCGACATTGGTCACTCATATAACATTCCCGAAAGCAGAAAACCACGGAAACCAAGGGAACCTATGCGCAAAGTCTAGCATCCTTCTAAATTGTTGTTGTATTTCCGCACGGCCACAGGTATATACCTCTGGCATTAAATGATGACAATTTCGACACTGATTCTTCTATTGCTGACTGATAACTATATCACAGAGTTGACAAATTCGAGCAGAGAGGGGGGATATACTTCAGTTGCATCCTATCTATATATGATAATAGCGTTTAAGATGTGCATGGCATTATATTACTAATATTGGCAATATACTCTACTTAGAACTCTCATCATCGTTGGTACCCCCTGATTGCGTTTAATGTGCATGACATTTTTTAATATTGGCATTATATATATTATTATAACTTATCATCAGTCAACATGCGCTTCCCGATTCTTGTTTCTGTTGCAGCTGCGACTTCCCATGGACTATATACGACAAGCAGCTAAATCCTCTTTTTCACGGTGGTATTATATATCATATGGGTGAGTGCGGCCACATGTTTGCACCTACGATACATACCAGATCCTTCGGCGTTTCTATCCTATAACAACGCGGCGAGATACTGGCATCTTATATATACGTACAAGGCATAAGCCAACCACGGGATTTGATCTTATTATTATTATCTTTGCCATCCGACAATGTGCAGGCATCATGATCTTCAGCGTTGATCACTCATAAAATTCCCAAATAAAGCAGAAAATATTGGTGATTGTGGACTCTTCTGGTCCTGTTGACTCTTTTAGCACCGCACTACTTCTGTATGTACAGTGACAGCATATGTCAGTCTAATTCCAAGTAAGTTGGCCCCGAAACCGCGTGTGCGGTACTCGTACTATCATAGGAGGGGTGTATGGTATACTAATTGTAGTGTGCGAAATTTGCATTATGGTCTTCAACGTTGATCACTCATAAACATGCCCAGCAAAACCAAAAGGAAACCGAACAAGGATACCTATTGTTGGGTAACAGTAGCCTATCGGACTACAATAGCTTCAACGTTGGTCACTCATAAGCTCATAAGTACTCCCCAAAAGAAGAATAAGAAGATAAAAACCAAGAGACTAAAAGGAGGCCTATTGGATACGTACATCATATCATGGCATTAATAGTAGTACAGTAGTAGTAGTAGTAGTAGTAGTAGTAGTAGTAGTAGTAGTAGTAGTAGAAGTAGCAGCAGCAGCAGCAGCAGCAGCAGTAGTAGTAGTAGTAGTAGTAGTAGTAGTGGTAGTAGTAGTAGTAGTAGTAGTAGCAGTATTAATAGTAGTAGGTGTATATATATACATAAACAAAAACCTTTATTTTTCCCTATTTTTAGTAGCAATATTTGGTCTTATTTACTATGGCCCCCCTTCATAAAATACTGCAAATAAATACTGATAGGGTATATATACCAGAAAATAGTAAGTAGATACAACAGTAGTACGTAGTAGCCCTGGGCGGATGAAAACAAAGGACCTAACAGTGCCCCCCCTACAAGTGTTAGCCTTCGTTACTTCTGTAGTTGCGTCTCCCTGCGTGTCGCAGAACGGGAGGGCGGGGGGGGCGAGGTACTCATTGTTAGCGAGTATGTATGACCGCATGTAACAGTGTGGTGGACGTGCTATGAATAGGCCAGAGGCTTGGCGCGAGCCGCTGTGAGGCGTGCTCGTCAGCTTCGCTCAGAAGAAACGTATGATGGTGTTGAAAAGGTGGCGCTCTCTGGGACAAGGTGAAAGGAGACGAAATAAAAGGTCAAGACAGAGCTGAGAAGATTGGTTGTGAGCTTGGTGGGCGCAACAGCCTCGACACGCTCCGCTCTACGGCTAGATGTACTCTGTCGTCAACACTCATATCATGCGTGGCCATATTTGTATGATCATACGGAGGGGGGGGAGGAAGGAGGTCCCACAATAATAAGCCGTCAGTCCGGCTTGGCCCATCGGAACGGGGGGGGGTACTCATGTCATGCATGGCCATATTTGTATGACCATACGGGGGGGGGGGGGGGGGACGGCGGCTGTAACTTTCATTTTCATGCTATGGCCGTAGTCGTATGACCATAGGACCTCGCATCCCTACATATTGCCGGGACGGGAGCATTGTCGGCTTTTCACGACCAGGCCAGCATGCCAGCCACCAAGCGCGCAAGCGCGTGAGGTGTTTGGTGCGAGTCTGCATGGAGGTCTGTGAGCTGCATCCGGGGGGGGGGGAGGGGGTCCCACAATATTAAGCCATCAGCCCGGCTTGGCCCATCGGGTGGCGGTGGCGGTGGCTGTGGCGATGGCGGTGGTGGCGGTGGCGGCTGTGGCACAGCGGCGGCGGCGGTGACTTCCAAACCAAAACGTGCTGTTCTTGTTTTCCCGCATAGTATACGTGTGTATAAAGCCGTTATAAGTTGCGAAGTACCGATGTTGCACCTGGTCTATGCTATGCCGTATATATATATATATGTGTGTGTGTATTATACGTATTGTGTTGGCATGCAGTAGTTTGTAGGTGACAGGAAGAAGAGAGTGCAGGTCGTTGTTCTAGGTAGGCTGGAGGCAGAGGTAAAAAAAGAGGTCAAGCGTGGTGTAATTTGTTGTTATGATTTTTTTTGTTTCGTTCGCCTTCCGATATATGTATATACGTGCAGGGCATTTTTCATTCACCCAGACAGAGTGAAAAAAAGCTGACATAATTTATCGACCGCCAGCACTTGAAACTATCCCATCCAATCGATTCTCCTTTCCTGCGTATACTCAATGGAGTACGCACCATTAAATACTACCCTTTACCCAACTATTGTACCTGCTATATATTATATCGCCATTGGGTTACACAATTGCTACCTCTATTCTCCGTGCGTCTTTTTATAGTATTATTAGTAGTACACTTTCGAAGTATAAGTTAAGTCGTTGGGGTTGTGATTTGGGTGACTGTGAGTCGCCGACTCAGTTATTAGTTGGCATTAGTTGGCATTAGTTGGCCTTAGTTGGCTAGGTATATGACAGTACTAATAATATTTTTGCCCTCCTACATTGTCTTATCATGGGCTTCAACATCGGTCACTCACAAGCACTCCGAAATATATGCACCGTTATTATTGAATATTTATGTACAAATGGTGCTTATATTTCTGGACAGAGTTGTATATGATATATTTTTTTGCGTGCGGTACCTCCGTGCGCGGAGTTCAGTGTCTGTGTTTGTGACGCGACTACTGGCTCGTTTGTGATCAATACTACATGCCGGTATAAGTCAGTTAGGTGGCTTACTACGCTACCCAATTAGTCCAACTATTCTAACTAATCCAACTAATCCAACTAATCCGACTGATTTATACTCGTAACAATATTTGGTTCTATTTACTATGCCCCCCCCGCAATAGCCTTCTTGTTCGACTTTTTTTCTTCTTCTTCTTTTCCTACTGCCTACTACCTGTACGATTGATGGTGATTGAACTGGACATTGCAGGAGGGGGGCTGGAAAAATAGTGATGCAGAGTAGCATGGTAGGATGTGCCGGTGGATGTACAATTTGGGTGGGTGGGGTGGCGGGGGGTAGGGGGTGGGTGGGTGGGTGATCGGGTAAGTTGGTGGGTTGGGGGGGGGGGNCTTCTTTGTTCACCACTTGAGCAGAGCCTTATCTGTAAATACGTACCAGTATATCGGTGTAGGCTTGGTTCTTCTGGTGTCAATGTTTATTATTCATATAGGAGAGAGGGATAATTAGTTTGTGTTGCGAACGGGAAATAACAGTATCATACGTGGTGTAGTACACCGCGTTTGTTTGTGCGTTGTTCGCGAACGTTTTCAGAACTGCACCCATTTTTTTTTTTTTTCGGGGGGGGGGGGTGTACTCATGTTGTGCACGGCCGTAGTCATATGACCATAGACCCTCGCATCCCTACAATGCCGGGACGGAGCGCGTTGGGTTTTCACCAACCAGGCAGACATTGCTTGCACCAAGCGCGAAACGCCGTGAGGTATTGGGCGAGTCGCATGGAGGGTGAGCTGCATCCTGCTAAGAACCGCCTCTGAGGCGGACTTGCATATGGACGACAGCTTCAATGAGTTAATTTAATTTCTGGTGTGGCCACTTCCGGAGACAGCAATGGGTTTTACTATGTAACTGCCTCGCGGACGCCTTACCATATTAACACTACGTGAAACGACCATTCCCCTTGTGCGGAACAAAGGTTCTCCACCCCGCACAAATGATCTACTCGACCGCCAGCTTTGGTGACCGCCAAAAAAAAATAACAAAAAAAAACGGCACCCTGGTTGTCTAGCTCACGCAGCGAGTAGCGTGTTTTACAGCGTCGTTGCCAACCGACGCCAACCCACCCTATAAATATAATATATTTATAGGGGGGGGGGTTCAGAGGGGGGGGGGGTGTTATAAGGATTACCCTGGGCTGGGTAGTCGGTCGATCTTTTACCCCTATAGTTCAGCAGGTAATACCTCACATTTGACGTCGTCGAGGACACGGGTTCGAATCTCACTTCGAACGTTTCTTTTTTCAGAAACGCTTGCGCGTGCGTCCCRAAAAAACACGTCTCCCTGGTTCCCCAGGTATTGAAACGAAGCGGGTAGGTCAACGTACGGCCGTATACGGTATCGACGTCCCAAATATCCCGCCGTACAGAGGGGGGGAGAGTGTTATAAGGATTACCCTGGGCTGGGTAATCGATCGATCTTTTACCCCTATAGCTCAGCAGGTAATACCCTCACAGAGTTGAGCGGGGAAAGGGGGTAGGGGGAGGGGGGGTACTCATTTGTTGCTTGCCTRAGGCGTTTGACCGTTGACCATGCATCCCTTTCGAGACGGAGGGGGGAGGGGGGGTAGGGTTCTACTTGATATCAGAGTAGGGTGGAGTTCGAATGGGTATACAGGTTATAGGGGTAGGGAAGCGGGGGGGAGGGAGGGGTACGGTTCGACCAGGATAGGGTTAGGATGGGTACATCGGCTATCGGGGCAGGGGGTGAGGGGTGTACTCATGTTGTGCACGGCCGTAGTCATATGAACATAGACCCTCGCATCCCTACAATGCCGGGACGGAGCGCGTTGGGTTTTCACCAACCAGGCAGACATTGCTTGCACCAAGCGCGAAACGCCGTGAGGTATTAGGCGAGTCGCATGGAGGGTGAGCTGCATCCTGCTAAGAACCGCCTCTGAGGCGGACTTGCATATGGACGACAGCTTCAATGAGTTAATTTAATTTCTGGTGTGGCCACTTCCGGAGACAGCAATGGGTTTTACTATGTAACTGCCTCGCGGATGTCTTACCATATTAACACTACGTGAAACGACCATTCCCCTTGTGCGGAGCAAAGGTTCTCCACCCCGCACAAATGATCTACTCGACCGCCAGCTTTGGTGACCGCCAAAAAAAATAACAAAAAAAACGGCACCCTGGTTGTCTAGCTCACGCAGCGAGTGGCGTGTTTTACAGCGTCGTTGCCAACCGACGCCAACCCAACCTAGAAATATACATAATGGGGGGGGGGGGGTGTACTCATGTCGTGCACGGCCGTAGTCATATGACCATAGACCCTCGCATCCCTACAATGCCGGGACGGAGCACGTTGGGTTTTCACCAACCAGGCAGACATTGCTTGCACCAAGTGCGAAGCGCCGTTAGGTGTTGGGCGAGTCGCATGGAGGGTGAGCTGCATCCTGCTAAGAACCGCCTGTGAGGCGGACTTGCATATGGACGACAGCCTCCAATGAATTGATTTAATTTCTGGTGTGGCCACTTCCAGAGACAGCAATGGGTATCACTACGTATTTGCCTCGTGGATGTCTTACCATATACACACTACGTGATACGATCATTCCCCTTGTGCGGAGATGAGGTTATCAACCCCGCACAAATGATCTAACAAGACCGCCAGCATGGGTGACCGCCAAAACAAAAAAACGGGTACCCTGGTTGTCAAGCTCACGCAGTGAGAGACGTGTTTTACAGCGTCGTTGCCAACCGACGCCAACCCAACCTATAAATATATAAAATAAAATATTTATAGGGGGGGGGGGGGGGGGGTTGAAGGGGGGAGGCGGTTATGTACCAATGAAAATCCAGTAGGTAGATACGATCTCACCGTGATTGCCCTCAGTGGTTGATGACTATTCCACCGCAAAATGAAAATACGACCCTCGTGTCACAGGAGTCGACCGTAATCACCGTAATCACCATCATCACCATCATCATCATCATCGAGGACACTGACTGCTCTAAGAGTACGGTGTACTCATGTATAATACCAGGAGGTGCGAGTTTCTCTTCCCTGAAATACGTAGTGAATCCCCTCGGCTGTCCTTGACTACATTTAGTTATCGTAATCTGGGAGAACTTTCACACAACAAGCAGTAGTAGCATTGTACCAGGAGCCTATTGTTACAAGGATTACCCTGGGCTGAGTAGTTGTTCGATATTTTACCCCCTATATAACTCAACAGGTAATAAAAATACCCTCACATTTGGCGTCGTCGAGGACACGGGTTCGAATCTCACTTCGAACGATTCTTTTATAGAAACGCTTGCGCGTGCGTCCCTGAAAAACACGTCTCCCTGGTTCCCCAGGTATTGAAACGAAGCGGGTAGGTCAACGTATGACCGTATACGTACGGTACCGACGTCCCAAAGATCCCGTCGTTCAGAGGGGGGGAGAGTGTTACAAGGATTTTACCTTGGCCTGGGTAATCGATCGATATTTTACCTCCATTTTTTTCCCTTTTTTTTTCCATCCCATGTATTATCTTCGCACTTCTGTCTCTCTCCCTCCCTCCCTAGTCGTAACTCAGATCCGGGGTCACAAAGTAGGCCCCCCTCCCTCCTTTCCCACTACGGTCCCTTGCCTTGCATTTTTATCACACAGAGGGTTCAGCCTTCCCAACGCTCGTCGGTCTTCATCCAATTCTGCTAACTCACGCTCTCGCGCTTTCCGCTACGAAGTCAAGATATTGTTTTAGTGAGAAAAAGTCCCTACGAGAACGAGTACTATACACTCGGGGGGGCTCGAACCCCCGATCTTGACTCTTATTAGGGACGAGATTCACCTGTCATTCCGCCGGGGACGCCGACTTAGCTCAGTGAGTAAACACCCTCACACTATCACGTATACGTACTGTTGTCGTTGTTGTCACATTACCTAATCGCCAAAAATCTACAACTGTAGATAATCCATAGATAGATCATCTAGTCCATAGATAGATCATCTAGAGAAATTGCGCAAGAAAAAGTGACCCGTGTCACACATAATACCCCACCCGGTTCACACATCATACAGATCATACAGATCATACAGATCATACAGGTCATACAGATCCCACTCGGCAATGTAGGTACAAAACGTGTGCAAGAGCTGTGCCATACAGATCCCGCCCGGCAAACGTGATCTTGATCATGCAGATCATACAGAGCAGGGATGTCATGGAGATCATATAGATCAGGCATCTAGATCATGGAGATAATACATATCAGGGATCTATTTATAGACTGTAGATCATGGAGATCATACAGGGCAGGGATAGCATGGAGATTATATAGATCAGGCATCTAGATCATAAGATATCACATACTGTAGATCAGGGATGTAGATCATGGAAATCATAGATCAGGGGTTGATCTAGATATGGATATCTATAGATCAGGGATCTAGATCATGGATCTATTAATATATCATGGATCTAGATCATGGAGATCATTTAGATCAGGGGGATCATATAGTAGATCAGGGATCTAGATCATGGAGATCATATAGACCAGGGATCTAGACATGAAGATTTATATATCAGGGATCTACCTCATAAGAGATCATATAGGTCAGGGATCTAGATCATGGACATCATGTAAATCAGGCATCTGCGAAGATCATGGAGATAAATAGACCAGGGATCTAGATCATGGAGATCAAACAGATCAGGCATCTACTGTAGGCTGTAGATAATCAAATCAAACGGGGATCTAATCTGTTCGCGTGCAAGAGAAAAATGTTGGAATGCTTTTTTACCCGAGGGAACGCAATACTTAGGAACATCGTGCGTTAGATCCATCACACTGCTTCAAAAGCAGATCTACCTACTGGTCGGTACACAAAACAACCAACATATAATACCACCGTTAATACTACCATTGACAGCGCCAATGCAACCGGTGCCAGTACTACTACTACTAGTCTTACTGTGTTAAGACCGTTAAAGTTGTACTGTCGCGTCAGCGCAAAATAACCCCCCCCCCCCCACTCTCTCCGCGGGCCCCAAAAAAAAAAAAAAACCCCCCCCCCCC
>MEHQ01004553.1:54424-75854 GCA_008828725.1 Saccharina japonica | reverse complement strand
GCAGCCCGCAAAACTAAGGCAGAAGCCATGCAACCCCCCCCCCCCCTCCCCCCCCCTACAAATATTTACCTTGCTTCGTTTATCTTGCAAGACCAGTGCCCTGCGACAAAAAAAAAAATGGCGCACGCTCTAAAACATAATCCAAAACCCGTCACACATGTTGCTCAAACGTTTCCCTGTGGAGTTCCAACAACGTTATAACCGGGGAGGGGGTTCAGCAGGAACCCCTTACATCAGAACGCTTCGCGACAACAACAAATCGTCCGCAAACAAAAATCTAACCGTGAAAAAAGGCCGCGAACCGCTGGAGCCAACACCAACCCATGCCGCTCTGTAAATACATACCCCGATGATCGCAATGCCTTCACACGTCATCAGCAAATCCCGAGTTACCACCCCACTTGCACACAAACTTCAGCCAGATTCGGGTAGACAAGAAGAAGGAAGAGGAGGGGGGGAGGGGGGGGGGGTGGGTGTAGGACATCGCGACAAAACCGGCACGCACAGGTAGGTACACGACAGCACCGGGACGAAGACAGACCCTCCTCTGTTTGGGTGAAAACGAAGAATGTGCTATCACCCTCTCTCCTCTTTCCGTGGGCCCTCCCTGGGGGAAAAACGCGTTCGCAACCGCTACCTCCCAATCAATCCTCATACGTAGCGATGCCGCATTTCACGGGAGAAAGAGCAGGAGCAAGAGGAGAAAGAGCCAACACTAAAGGGTAAGGGCAAGAGCAAGCATGCCTCCAATGCCCCTCCCTCCCCCGCCTTGAACCGCGCTCATCTCCTTTCCCCCCCCCCCCTTCGCCAAACCACCACCGCCATCCATGGCAATGAGAACAGCCAAAGAGAGCAAGAGATTTCGTGCCCGCAGTTTTCTGATTGGTCAATATTTCAGGTTGGAATTTTTGATTGGTGGAAAATCCTTGGTCGACTATTTGTCGTCATCCGGAATCGTGACGTTTCGATTTTCGGAATACCGGCCACCGAGGGGGCGGTCGCTCTACTGACCGCCGTGAACAGCAGTGCTTCCGTTGGCTAGTAGTACCGTCACCAATGACAGCCGAGTACGGATTTGTGCTCCGTGTCGAAAAGGGTGCGTGGCCAATAATAGTTCAAATTACCCTAGGCAAGCAACGAACGAGTACGTCCCTTCCCCGTGTTGACGGGAGGCGGCCGACTATGATGCCAGTCGAGAGGTAAAAGCGCATGGATTGCTTGCTGCACCGACAGTATATCACGCCTTCCTCCCCCCATACGACTATCGCCACTTATGACAATGAGTACCCCCCCCCCCCCTTGCCACGAAACGACAACTACCCCCCCCCCCCCCCCCGCTGCTGCTGTTGTTGTTGCTGCTGGTGATGATGGTGCTGCAGTTGCTGCTGAGGCGGCTGCGCCAACGGCTGCCGGGACCCGCCACCACCGTGGTGCCCATCCCCCAGCGACGCCTCGCCACCCTTGTGGAACTCCATCTGCGACGTAAACTCGGCGTACTCTTGGCGTCGAGAAGAAGAAAACCCCGACTGTACCGCTCCCGTCCCCACCCCACCTCCCACATTCCCTTGACAGAACAACAGATGGCGAGATGTCGCCCACTACCCGGAGAAGAACTTGATGGCCTGCTCGATCGGCTTTCGGCACACGGGGCACGGACCGCCAACTTGAAGTTCGCCACATTGTTGGCAGCACATCTGGTGTCCGCACGCGACAAAGATCACCTAATAATATACACCGAGCGAAAGGCGTTATTAAGCCGGGAACGGGGGGAGGGGTTGGGGGTTAAGAGAGAGACGAACACAGATACAGCGAAAAAAACAAACACACAACGACTACGTACACATAGGTAAACGCCACAAATACCCAAGTACTCAACATAGGAAAGCGCCACCAATACCCAAGTACCCAATATGGGCAAACGCCACCAATACCCAAGTACCCAATATAGGCAAACGCCACGAATACCCAAGTACCCAACATAGGAAAACGCCACCAATACCCAAGTACTCAACATAGGAAAACGCCACCAATACCCAAGTAC
This sequence comes from Saccharina japonica, assembly GCA_008828725.1. Lineage (NCBI taxonomy): Eukaryota > Phaeophyceae > Laminariales > Laminariaceae > Saccharina > Saccharina japonica. The sequence goes on along the minus strand of MEHQ01004553.1, from coordinate 73,813 downwards.
CCAATATAGGCAAACGCCACAAATACCCAAGTACCCAACATAGGCAAACGTCACCAATACCCAAGTACCCAACATAGGCAAACGCCACCAACACCCACACCCAACACCCAAGTACCTAACATGGGCAAACGCCACCAATACCCAAGTACCCAAAGGTATCAGGTATTCAATACACATTCCAGGGTATAGAGAAGCGGAAGACACACAGTCTGCGACATGCTCAAGAATTTGAGAGTTGATACTGCTAGGCTCGATTTTCGGACAAACACAAGAATACGGCCATTTGTATACTGAAATCAGAGTAAGGGTCGTTCTTATCGAGCAACTTTTTTTCCAAAATTTCGAATGTATATATTTTCGCGCAATTTTTAGGGATTTCCATATATTTTCCAAAAAGTTTTTCGAAAAATATTGGAATCCGAAGCCTTCCAAATATGTTTCCCTCTGTTAAAATTCCAAACTTTCCGCGAAATATATCACGTTTTTCCTGCTTTTTGCTTTTTTTTTTTGGAAGATTTTGTTTTGGAAATTTCGGAAAAAAAATTGCTCGATAAGAACGACCCTAAGGCAGCCCTTGGCAAAACGTGTTTTAGACTTGGTTTGCGACTCTCAGCAAACTGGATGAAGAAGCAAGCGCGTATATTGACCTCTTGTGGCCACCACGATGGGTGCATGGAGTACGAAAATCGTAAATGTTGCTGGTTAATCGATAATGGCACCCCGTTCAGAAGTTAATCGACAGTTTCGAATGTTAAACCTACCGGCACTTTTTTTTTTTCTTTTCTTTTCCATCCCATTTATTATCTTCGCCCTTCCTTTCTCTCCTTCCTAGTCGTAACTCAGATCCGGGGTCACAAAGTAGGCTCTTCTCCCTCCCCCCCCACTACGGTTCTTGCCTTGCATTTTTATCGCGAGAAGATTTCAGCACGTTCTTCCCTCGTCGACTTGCGTCGGATTCCGCCTACCCACGCCACGAAGGCGCTCTCAGCAATTGGTTAAAAATTTTTTACCTGCTACATACTAAATCAAGCCTGGCTCAAAATAAGAAGTTTCTTGACCCATTCATGAACTGCAAAACTTATCCTACACTATTTCCAAATAGTTTGTCCCCCAATACGTGGGACCACTTCTTAAGGGGTTAAGCGGAGTCGCCTATAATTGGAGCAGGTGGTTTACAGCACACGCATTTAGAGCACACGCAAGGCAAGCTTCTTCGCCTTCCCGAGGGCATGGTCTACAGCACGCAGACAGCATGCATAGCAGGTCTACAGCACACGAGGTACGCACGATACACGCATATAGCAGGTCTACAACACACAGACAGCACGCATAGCAAGCATAGCAAGCATGGCGACGGCAAGCATGGCAAGCATAGGGTTAGGTATGATAACAACTAAATTAGTCACCACGTACGTAATTCAAGATATTATATATTCTAGTTTTCACCTATATATACAAGGACACGATAGTAGCAAGTCTTATAATACCCTCGACCACGATATATATATATATATATACGAGCATACCTGCTATCTATTAACGAACAAACTATATTTCCCATAAAGCGACCTGCATTGTTTGAACCTCCACCGTTTCTACTTTATTGGTCCTTGTCTCCTAATCTTTCTCCACATTTCATGTCCATCCTTTATGTTTCCCTACTAAATACAAGCCCTCGCTGCTATATCTCCTATAGCATCTGTGTTCTACATGCATCAATCTGGCCCTACCGCCGTGGGGGCGGGAGGGTCTTTTGTTCCCTAGTATATTATACCACTACGAGTGTTAATATTATTATATATAGGGGAGGGGGGGGGTTGGTTGTAATTCATAATTTTCGCGAAAAAGGGAAACGCGATATGAATTAGCGATACACATACATATATACACTTCCAAGAACATATGTAGCAGGTCTACAGCAGACACACCTGACACACCTGACACCACACAACGTCACACGCACACAGCAAAAGTTTTCTCACCTCGATTGGCCTCTTGTAACAGATGGCGCACGTGTTCTTATCGAGACCGCCAGCCTTCCCTCGGTCACTCTCCGAAGAAACGGCCCTTGCGAGGCCAGCGCCACCACCACCACCACCACCACCACTCGACGACGGCGCCGAGCCCGAGGGGGAGCCTAGCCCGGCAGCGCGGCACGCCCGCTGAATCTTGAGCTGCGGCCCCTTGGGGACCTTTTAAGCGAGCCCGCGCGGAGGGGGGGAGACACAGAGAGAGGGGGGACGACGACGACGACGACGACGTACTCATTTGTTGCTTGCCTTAGTCCTTTGACCATTGACCACGCATCCCTTTCGAGACGGAGCACCGTTCCTATTATATTCATAATAGAGACACCTCCAACATTTGGGCGCTCATTTCGAGAGATTTACGAGAGAGAGAGAGGGGGGGGGTGGTGGTATATGAGGCACGCAGGAACAGGGCACGAGCAAAAGCAATTTTTGTGACTGAAAACGCCAGAAAATATCTGACGGGGATGATGACACCAAAAACCTAAATAGAGGAAGCTGGGAACTACATACACGTAAGCCATGTGGTTATTATACCTGGTGTGTGTTACTCTACGTGTGTAATGAGGGGTAAAGGAGGAACAAGCCCATAAGCAGAAAAAAAAAACACATTTTATTTTATTTTTCCTTCTGACAGGGGTTACACTAAAACTTCAAAAGAGGTACGAGCTCTCCTATGATACAGTACAGGACACCTAATAAGAAACAGGAAATCTGGTCCAGGCTGGATTTCTTATTTGAGAGAGGGTGATTTCTACACAAATTTCAAGATGAACGACTCCCGACTTTAATATTTTCCTCTTGATCTCAGCCTGGCTTTCTTACTAAGTTTACCCTGTTACCATTACCGGAGGGGCATAGTAAACACTATTAATAGTAAATAGGACCAAATATTTGTAGGTAAAAATAGGTGAATATATATTATATATTGTGTTTACCGTAGTTATAGGACCAAATATTGTTAGTATTGTTAGTAAAAATAGGCAAATATACAGCTTTTTGTGTTTACCGTAGGTCCTATTTACTAGTATTTACTATAGTCACCCGAAATAGGTGTCCTGTACTGTATGTATGTACCCGGTCCTATGAATTTCCTCCAAGTATGCACACGCCAGACAGATCACGATCTAACCATGTAGATCCTAACCTGCCGCTGAGCGATGTTGTGCAGCATTTGCATTTCATGGTGCAGGTACAACCCGGAAATCCTGTGCTAGATCATGCAGATTGCACGAATCTCACCCGACAACAAGAGCTGGATTATACAGATAATACAGATCGTACAGATCAGGATAATATCTGGCTTGAAATATCTACTGTAGATCATCAAGCGGGGATCGATAATCTGTCCAATCTGCCGTGAAAGATCTAGATCACCAAAAACGGGGGTCGATCATCTGTCCAATGTGTGCTAAGTACTGTATGTCAAACCCTCCCCCCCAAGGAATGAAGTAGGATTCTAGCGCGCGTACTGCTGTAGTACCGAAGACACAAGAAAACAACTACACGACTCGGGCAGATCATGATCTGTAGATATTATTAGATCATGATCTAGACATCATTATATCATGATCTAGATATTATTGTATCATGATCTAGATATTCTTATATAAATATCTAGATCATGATCTACAGTATATCTTATGATCTAGATCATGATCTATATACCATCCTGATCTATAGATCATCATGATCCATATATCATCCTGATCTATAGATCATCATGATCCAAATATCATCCTGATCTATAGATCATCATGATCCAAATATCATCCTGATCTATAGATCATCATGATCCAAATATCATCCTGATCTATAGATCATCTACTGCAGTTCCTCGTCTGATCTAGGCATTATTACATAAATATCTAGATCATGATGTACAGTAGATATCATGATCTAGATAATGATCTAGATCATGATGTGTATCACCTGTTGAAGTTGTGAGAGGTTGTGCAGGGTCTCCATAGTACACAATCCAACCCAGGAAAACATGTGCTACATACGTATACATCATGCGGATGAAACGGCTCCCACCCGGCAACATGAGCTAGATCATACACATCATACACATCACACAGATCCTACAGATCCGGAATCTATCTGCCCTGAAAGATCTAGATCATGAACTGTGGGAATCGATGATCTGTTGATGATCTGCCCGAGGAGGTGTGAAAACAAGTACCAGGTACCTACTGCGCTGCACGGGGGCTGTAAGGGTAATTTTAATGTCAGTTCCTACTACAGTAATACAAGTACCACTCTGTCCCGGAATATAAGCACCGTTTTGATTTAATAATTATATACCAAAGTTTCTTATATTTCGGGACAGAGTGGTACAAACTTAACCCATATTACAAGTACAGTACAGGACACCTAATAAGAAACAGGAAATATGGTCCAGGCTGGGTTTCTTATGGGAGAGAGGCTGTTTTCTACACTAATGTCAAGATAACGACTCCCGAATTTCTTATTTTCTTCTAAACCTCAGCCTGGCTTTCTTATTTAGCCTTTTTCTTATTACGAGGTAGGTGTCATACATATACTGTACAAACTTAACCCAATCCAACCCGCCGCGCACCACAAAAAAAACACACACAAGAAAAGTAACGTCCGTAACGTCCCTCTCTCTTGTCTCTCTCTCTCTCGCTCTCTCTCTCACCTGAATCTCCTCGAAGTCCTTGTCCTGCATGAGGGCGATGGCGTTGACGTCAAACTCCTGGTCCAAAAAGTTGGGCAGCAGGTTGAGGTAGCCCACCGATGCCAGCAGTTCCTCCACGCTGCCGAAGGGAGGAGGGGTACCAGGAGAACTAGGAGGCCCAGGAGCAGCGGCAACAGCAGGAGCGCTAGGAGGTGCCGCGGGGGGCGCAGGAGGAGGAGGAGGAGGAGGAGGAGGAGGAGGGGGTTGGCTACCTGTTCCCAACGGGGCGGGTGGTTGAGCCGGCGGTGGGGCGTACTGGGCTAGTGGGAGAGGAGGAGGAGGAGGCACCAGATGTTGCTGTTGTAGTTGTAGTTGTTGTTCATGCTGCAGGTGCTGCTGCTGCTGCTGCTGCTGTTGGTGGAACAACTGCTGCTGCTGCAGATAGCTCTGGTGCTGCCGGTGCTGCTCAAGCAGCTCCTGCTGCTGTTGCTGCTGCTGCTGTGGAGTCATCTGAAACTGCGGCTGCAGCTGCTGCTGCTGCTGCTGCCACTGCTGCTGCAATCGCAACACCTCTTGCTGCGCGCGGTACTCCTCATGGACCCCCATAACCCCCCCCCGGCTCCCGTCTGCCGAGCCGCCCAAGGCGCGGCGGCGGCGGCGGTGGCGGCGAGCGGCCGCGCAGCGGCCGCAGGCCCGGGTCGACACCGATGCGCTGAGTGAAGCTTCTTGATGGCGTTCTGAGTAACCAGGTCTTCGGGCTCAAGGCTAAGGTCCTGGTGGAGGGAGTGTTGGTGCTGGCGCCCAAGGGAAGGAGGAGGGAGGGGGGGGGGGGCGCCGCCGTTCATGCCGGAGTAAGGGTCTCTCCCTCCGGCGGCGGCAGCGGCCGCGCCATTGCCCAGGCCGCCGAGGTCGCCGAAGTCGTAGGTCATGTTGTCCACCGAAGAAGGTGCCGGCGAGCCCTGTTTTGTGTAACATGCGCGTTATTGGAGGAGGGGACGCGGGGCAGGTTTGGGGGGGAGGGTGAGGTGAGCGGGGAGGGAAGGGTCGAACGCCATAACGCACCCGGGCGTGGCGGGGGCCGGGCCCTTATGCCGTTACACATGCACACAGACAACACAAAAATACAGACAAGACAGAAACACAAACAAGACGGGCAGACGGAGAGTGAGACCTACAAGAGACATATACACGTACGTACAGACAAGAGACACAGACAGACGGACAAACAAGACAGATATACGTATACACAAAAAAAAACTTTCGCCGCGCAGACAGACGGGGCGGAGGCCGTTTCGGGCGACGACCCCGTCCCATCCTAATGCCCGATACGCCTCTACGCTGGCTCTCGTCTCCACTCCTCTCCCCGCCCCACCCTACCCCATCCAACCCATCCCATCCGGAAATCCCGTCATGCATCCACAACTCCTCATCCGGGGACGATAGGGACCCACCCCCGGTTCGCGAATGCCTCCGTACCTCTGCAACTCCGACCACCCGGGGACGAAAACAATGATCCCCCGGGTCAAAACCGCCCCGCACGGACCCCACCTCACGCCATCCCGTCCCATTTCACCCCACCCCATCTCACTTTTACCCACTCAATCCCATCCCATCCCATCCCATCCCACTTCACCCTATCCCACCCCATCCCATCCAAGCGACGCACCTGTGAGATGGAAGCGCTGAAACCAAGGACGGGCCCGCTGCCGGAGGAAGGGGTGCTGCTCAAGGGGGCGACGTCGCTTCGCTCCGCGCTGGGTTTGTCCGCCGCTAACCCCGAGGCGATCACCTTCCGTATGTGCGAGTAGGCGGTAATTTTCAGGGGGTAGCGGTAACTTTTGTGGTGTACGTAGCGGTAACTATTTTTTTTAGAAGTTGTAGCCGTAACTTTTGGGGGGGTATGAGGGTAACTAGTAGGGGTTATTTAGTGGTAACTTTACTGGAAGAGGTAACGTTTAGGGGTAGTATAGGTAACGTTTAGGGGCGTAATAATGATGATGTTTAAGGGTTGACGTAACGGCAAAAGCGGTAGCGGAAACGTTTCGGGATATATCGGTAACGGCAACGGTCAGCGACGCATGCTGTCTTACGGTATAGAGGTGCACCATTAACTTTCTGAGCGTGGTCTCACTGGAGGAGCTCTTACGATATCCCCACCCAAAAAATGGTTTCGGAGGGAAACAAAAGCGCTACGTACACGATGGACAATTCCGTGGCCTCACGAAATAGCGAAACATTTGGCAACACCAAACATGAAATTCCCACGATTTTGGGTTAAGGAGCCTTCACTATTAATAACTCATTCAGAAAATATTTTGGCCAAAAAAAGGTATACCTTTATCGTAACACGTCCAGCGGTAACACTATACCTGGTAAAGGGTAATGTTGAGCGTAACTGTAACTGTAACGGGCGGGCGGAAACAGCAAGGGGCGCGAGGTATCATATCGGCGACCGGAAAGAGGTCGTATATATATAGCAGTTATGTGTAAAAAATCACCTCTTCCACCATGCAAGCGGCCAAGTTGACGCACTCGAGCGAGCCGGAGATGAAAACCTTTCGCGGCACTCCGTCGGGGTACTGCTGGTACACCTCCACGTTGGCATTGCTGTCGTTCTGCAAAGCGGCAGCGGGCAAAAACAAAACACGAAAAAAAGGGCAAAACCAAGAAAAAAAAAGACGAAAAGACGAAAAGAACCGAAAACAATAAATAATACGAAAAAAGCGGGATCGGGGTCAAAATAGCAACACGGTGCTCGTACGTATATAAAGCAAAATAATAGGAACCGGTCACAAGACAAAATGCCCGCGCGGCGGGATCGGGATCGGGGACTACAATACAATGTGAAAAGGGTAAAAGAGGAACATAAAACACAAAAAAAAAACTAAGAGGAGAAAGGAGCAAAAGCTTTCTCTTTTTCTTTTTTCGTACCAACTTGCTTTTTTGTACCAAAATTAGAGATAATTATTAATTTTCCGAATTCGGGGAGACGCAATTACTGGGTAAATTTACTGGGTGGCATATTACCGTAATCAGAACCCACAACGGACTCAAAAACCAGGTATCGACGCGTGTGCTGAGATAGAGGTACTGTACCCTTTTTTTTTTTGGCTGAAATGGTTTCTGGATGGTCGGGCTCCTCAACCCCTCAAGAACCGGTCCCCCGTTTTTGTGGACAAAATAGTTGGAATTAGTGCGGGATAAGTTTTTTTTTCCGTTCTGAATGGGTTATAACCCAAAATCGTCGCGGACTTTGTCCATTCTTGTGTCGCAATATTGCTCATTACATAGTTAGTATTTAGGCCGTGGTTTTGTTTCATCGGGTAGCGCTGTACTTTCCCCTCCAAAGTCAGTTATTGACTTGGTTTTAGACGCGTGCTACGGTAGAGGTGGCATTTTTTGGCTGAATCGTTTTCTGAACGATCGGGCTCCTTAACCCAAATTCGTCGGACTTTTCATTTTTGAGACGGATAATGTTTCAGAGTACACTTCGGAAATGGGATTTCTCACCCGGTAGCACTTTTATTTTCTTCCAAAATCATTTTTTCGGTGAGGTATGACGCTCCTTAAGTGAGGAGCTCAGAAAAATCATGGTGCACCTCTATCGTAGCATGCGTCTTTAATTTTCCTCCTGTAAATCAGTTTTTGACTTGGTTTTAGTGTAGGCGTCCTCAAGTGAACACCCTCAGAAGGCAGAAACATGGTGCACCTGCATGCAGGCTACCGTAGCATGGGACTAATCCCCCAATGTTACACAAACCATATTAGCTTATGATTACAATGGTCCCACGCAATAAGTAGTCATGTAGAAGGAGAGGGGGGGGGGGAGGGTGATGTACTTCATATTCAAGCATGGCCGTAGTCGTATGACCATAGGGGGGGGGGGGATTGTGCATCGCGCAACGAGATGTCACGACACGCGTTGACACTTTGCAAGAAAATAAAATAAAATAGGGAAGGGCTAAACCAAAATGGATGCGGAATCGGGGAGTGAGTTGGGGGGGGGGGAGGGTGTTGTTGCGAGTTGAGCGCGCGCCCGGGGGGGGGGGGGGGGGCAACGCGCGTCGTATGGTACATATCGCGACGTGACGACACGTATTTACACATGTTCCCCGCTAGAGCGGTACCTGGCAGTGACAACACTTGTGCCCGCGGATTGGGTTATGGCCACGAGTTACCACGAAAACGACGACAACAACGAAGACAGCAACCATTACAACACCGCTTCCACTACCATCACCGACGTAATGTCAGCATTATTTGTGAGTACACGTAGCCTTGTGACCACGGGATGGACTATCGCCATTGAGCTAAACGTGAGACCGAAGACAGCGAACACACCACCATCACCACCACTACTACCACCACCACCAACACCACCAACACCACCAACACAAAAATACGAAAATAAAATAAAAGACAAAAAGACGAAAAACAAAAGTGAAAAAAAGTGAAAAAAAGACAAAAAAAAAACCCCAACATGTTCGGCAAGCAAAGAAAGAGATGGGTCGTGTCGTGGCCTCTGCCTGAGGCTGACAGCACAGCTGACTTGGCTGACCTTGATGCCCTTGATCACAACCCCCTTTTTGCCGATAAGGTACCCCACCAAAGCGTGGGGGCACTCCAGCGTCCTGTGGATAATGCCTTCGGGGTCAGAGGTAGGAACGTAGGGGTCTCCATACCCGGGAGGCAGAGTGGTCTCCTCCTGACAAAAAAAAACAAACAAACGAAAAGACAACAAAACAAAATGGTACTTTTATTACACATATAATATGTTTCATAATTTGTTACACATATAATATGTTTCATAAGAGGGCATTCGACGGCTCGAGTCAACGAGGGGGGAAGAGTAGCCGTCTGTACGAATATCCTCCTGACAAAAAACACAAAACACACAAAATAAGGCACATCATTACACACATGCTCATGCAATACAATACAATACAAGAGTCGAGGCGAAATCGTCTATTATCTAAACCAGGTACCAGGTACGGAAGAACCTGACGAAAAAAACAAACACATAACACAACACACGCACATTATGGCACTTCTTACACACGGTCATACGACATTCCACAGGGGAGAAAGGGTTGGACCTTTGTCGCGAGAAAACACGTAAGGCGTGTATCCTACCCAGTGGGAAAGAGAAAAAAAAAAAAAAACTGATATTTGAAAAAAACAACAGCTGTGAGCTCGAGGATTTCGTCGGAAGCTCATCTTTACTAGCTGAGTGTAATCACTTCGATCGCGCGATACTTACGGATTTATAATGCCTCTGTAGGATGTACATCCCGATGATACGAGGGGGACATAATCTGAGGCTGTAGAATTCAGGAAGTGTGTGTCTATTTGTGGCGGAAGAAATAATTAAAAAAAGTATAAAATTAAAATTAAACAGTCTGAAATAAACGTACCAGGTATACTATATTGTACATTACGATAGAAATATTTATAAAATAACAAAACTAACAGCGTGAGATCGAGGGACTATCGTCGAAATCATCCTTAAGCCAACCAGTAAATGCACTAAAAAACGGAATTAAATAGAGAGCAACAAGCATGTTGTGAGTAGGATACATCGGTACATCGGTAGATCTGACTGAACTTTATGACCACGAAAAACAACAACAAAAAGGATTTACGTCAACAATAAAAGTAAGCAAAAAACATAACTATGCCCCCCCCCCCCCCCCCCCCCTCCACCCCTTCGAAAACAAACTACAGTAGATAGTGGGTATGCACCCCGAGGTTGAGAGTGCCCCGAGTTAGCACGTGAGAACGTTCGGAAGTTAAAAGCGGTCAAACAGGCATGTCCCGCCTATACACTATATAAAACCCCAGCAAATTTCCAACTACAGATTGCAGATAAGAGCGCTTGTGCAGCAGGTAAGAGGGCATGCTTTTGGCTTTTATCACGAGGTGCTCCTAAATCGGCGCACCCACTGCGATAAGATTAGGGGGCGTTTCCACATCATTCCAGCAATAATACCCTAACAGCAGTACCCTATGTACCCGCTGAGGTAATACCAAAAAACAAGACACACTCCGACGACCGCTATAATAGACTCACCGCCACTTTGGTGCGCTGCTGCAGCTCGTTGATGCGCGCGCCAGCCTTGCCGATAACCCAGCCCACGATGTTAGGGGGGATGTCGATAACCGCGTCCGGCTCCTTGTCGTAGGAGATGTTCGGCGGCTGGAAGCTAGTGAACGTCTGCTCCTTGTTCTTTTTAATTTTTACATTTATATTTATATATTTATTTTCCCGGGTAATAAGAGGGGTAATAGTAGCAATAGTAGATTTGTATCAGAACAGTATTGATAGTATTATGTATAATTAGTATAAACAGTATATGTATGATGAATAATTTTATTATAATACAATACATAAATAGTATTGAGAGTAGTAGTGTATAGGTATTATTAGTAAAAAAATAAAAAAATACAAATGGAGGAGTGCATTCATGGTAAAAATATATTTACATCAATGGTGTTGATAAATTAATAGTGTAGCGTAGCATAGTGGTGTGTTACGCCGTGTGGGAGCAGGGAAGGGGGGACGGGGAGAAGAAGGAGGGGGGGACGGGGGGAGCAAGGGCAGGGGGAAAGGGGGGGAGATTAAAACTCTTTCAGTACTGCACTGTCCAGGAACATATATCTGACTCTAATTCCAAGTAATTTGCCCCCAATTGTCCCCTAAACGGAACTGGGGTCCTAAAGAGCGCCGGGTAGAGGGGTAATGATGGGCGCGAACGAGTCAAAAGGTAACATTTTTTCCTGCGAGGGCATCATGCTTAACAAGATGCAAAAATACACGTACATACTCGTATCCAACAGCTTTTACAACCCTAAATTCTAAATTCCTAAATCCAAGCAGCGGGTCACAAAACCTAAGCGCAGTATTCATATGATAGATACTTCGAGGTATAATATGATACTACTGTATATACCCTGGTACACATGATATGTACAGATGTATCATAAGAATAGGAACTTACAGCGTAGGCCGGGTGAAGTTTCTGAGAAATGTCTTTCCTCGTCCCATAGCTTTGCTCCTTCCGCAACAGCTTCTGCTCCTCCTGCAAGCAAAAAGACAACACAAACGAACAACGAAACAGATCAAATAATCAATCAACTGAAAAAAACAAGCCACAATGCGAATATAAAACAAAAACAAACAGAAGCGAAATTACAGCAGTACGTATATACAGCGCGATATGGAGAAAAGCCAAAAACACTTTTCGCTTGGCCATCATCGGCGAGCAAGGATGTTTTAAGGAAAAAAAATAGAGAAAAACAGAACAAAACGAGAAAACAAAGAACGAAAAACAGACGAGAAAAAAAGGAGCACAAACGACGAGAGGAAAACTGAAAAAACGAAAAAGCGAAAAAAATGAAAAAATGAAAAACCAAAATGCTGGTACGTACGAAGATAGGAGAGGAGGAAACCAGAGCAATTAAATAAGAGCACCAGTCTATACCCAGTATGATACCACTACTCCACTCATCCATCCACCAATCCACCACTAACATCCCACCGCCTGGGAAAATTCTCGGGAAGATTATCGGAACGGAGATTTAATGATTAGCTACAGTAGAGTAGTGTGGACTGGAAACATGCAGAATCTCAGATCATGCAGGGAATACGGCTCCCACCCGGCAACATAAGGTACGAACTGTGTTGTGTCGATCATACATATCATACATATCGTGCAGATCATGCAGATCATACATATCATACATATCATACATATCATACATATCATACATATCATGCATATCATGCATATCATACATATCATGCAGATCATTCATATCATGCAGATCATGCAGATCATGCAGATCATACAGATAATACAAATAATACATATCATACCTATCATACCATATCATACCTATCATACCTATCATACATATCATACCTATCATACATATCATACAGATCATACATATCATACATCAGATCATACAGATCATACAGATCATACAGATCAGGAATCTATCTGCCCTGCCAGAGATGTACATCACCAAGTGACGCGTGCTACATTAGAGGTGTAAGCATTTTTCGGCTCAAACGTTTTCTGAATGACGGGAGGGCTTGTTCAGAATGCTCCTTCCTTAACCCATTCAGAACTGAAAACAAAATCCTACACTAATTCCAAGTAGTTTGGCCCCAAATATGTGGGACCAGTTCTTAAGGGCTTAATAACCCAATATCGTCGGAATTTCATTTTTCGTGTCGCAATATTTTTCATTTTACGCTTATAGGCCACGGAGGGATTGTTCATCTTGACTAGCTCAAAGCGCGAGAGCGTGAGTTAGCAAAATTCGATGAAGATCGACGAGCGTTGGGAAGGCTGAACCCTCTGCGCGATAAAAAGCAAGGCAAGAACCGTAGTGGGGGGGGGGGGGAGAGGAGCCTACTTTGTGACCCCGGATCTGAGTTACGACTAGGGAGGAGAGAGAAAGGAAGTGCGAAGATAATAAATGGGATGGACAAAAAAAAAAAAAAAAAAAACACCATACACACCATGGCATTACATGCAGATCATGGTATTGCTTTTTTTTTTTTTTTTTTTTTTCATCCCATTTATTATCTTCGCACTTCCGTCTTTCTCCCTCCCTAGTCGTAACTCAGATCCGGGGTCACAAAGTAGGCTCCTCTCCCTCCTCCCCCACTACGGTTCTTGCCTTGCATTTTTATCGCGAGAAGATTTCAGCACTTTCTTCCCTCGTCAACTCTCGTCGAATCTTGCTTACCCACGCTATAATATGCGCTCTCGACAGACGGTGTCATTTAAGAATAAAAACCTCCATGGGGAGAATCGAACCCTCGACATCCGGGCCTACAGGCTTCGTGGCTACCAGTTAGACCACCGGGGCGACCGGTATAAAGCTCCTTAACCTCTTCTCTTAAGAACTGCTCCCACGAATATGGGGACAAACTACTTGGAATCAGTGTGGGATTTTTTTTCCAGTTATGAATGGGTTAAGTGACCAAAACACCCTCAGAAGAAAAAAAAAAAAGCATATTTTTACCGTAGCGTGCCTCAAGTGCTGATGGTTTGTTTTTGGGAGGTTTTAGGTGCTTTGCTTAAGCAAGTTAGTTGCTAATTTGGTTTGTATGGGGTATAGTATACCATACTAAATCCTACGTGTAAGTTTTGATTCAATTTTAGCATGGAAATACTAAAACCCATACGATTTTTTTGTACACTAAAACACATACGAGTATTTTGAATCTATGTTTTACTGGACATACAAAGACCTATACAAATTATTTGTATAATATGGGGTTTACTATATAATACTAAAAACCATACAAAAATAAGCAAATAAGCACGGCTTTGTTGCTTTGATTATGCTTATAAAAAAGCATGCTTCATAAGCAACAAAACTACAGCAGTCTGACGTGTAAAAGTATAAGCATGTACTCGTATCGAAAATCGGTGCCTGGTAAGCTCTACGTATGATGCGTATGTACGTACGTATTGCTGATGTGCCAACACACAAGCCCACCCTGGCCCACCCACCTGCACGGCTTTGATGCGCTTGACCATCTTGTTGAGCATCTTCCGCATTCCGGCGAGCCCCGGCTGCCCCTTGGCCTCATCTAATATCGCCTGGAGGACTTTCAAATCCTGGAGTTTTCAAGTGTGGAATCAAAAGAAGCAGGAGGCGTTCGTGAGCAGGGACACACTTAGCATTGCATGAAATGCGTGTATATAAAATTTCAAGAGGCACGGATTTTGGGAAACAAAACAATCGACGGCAAAATATGTACATGGTGCATACATACAGTACGCAAGACGTACGTAGAAAATATTTATTTTGTAAGAAATGAACAAAAACCAGCAATAAAAGATACGAAGAAAAAACAGACAAAAAAAAAAAAAAACCTACGTCGTACTCGTATATACGTATTATATATACGACGTAACAAAAAAAAACAAAAAACAGGCGACGAATAAAAGACAAACACGAAAAAACGCAAAACAGACAAAAAAAACAACAGGAAAACAAGCGACAAAAAAAAAAAAAAAAAAAACGCCTTTTCCCCCCACCTTGCAGTCGTTCTGCTTGGCTTCGTTGGCCCTCCTCTCCAACGGGTGCTCAACGAAGTCGTAGTCCCCCTGCTTTACGCGCTCCCGCGCGGCAAACGCGCCCGCCACCAGGTCATCGTTCACCCCTTCCTCGCCAAGATCCCGCGCCCCCTCCTCCTCCTCCTCCTCCTCCTCCTCCTCGTGCTGGTGTGCATGCCCGTTCTCCTAAACGGGGCAGAGATCGATATCGAGATCGGGACGGAGATCGGGACAGAGATCGAGATCGAGATTAGGGCGGAGATCGAGGTGGAGATCGAGATCGAGGCGGAGGTCGAGATGGGTTCGCGCGTTCGCGGCTCATCGGAGGGAAGGGTTTGGCGAAGGTTAGGTATGACACGGAGGGAGTTGTTGAAGAGGAGGGGGGGGGTTATGGAGAGAGAGGGGACATCGAGGTCGAAATCGAGATCGAGACGGAGTTCGAGATTGGTCCGTGCATTCGCAACCCATCGGAGGAAAGGGGTTTGGTGGGGAGCAGGAGGGAGTTGTTGAAAAGGAGGGGTTACGGAGAGAGGGGGGCTTTTGAGGGCTATTCTCACGGTGGGTCAACGATACGATATATCCAGGAAATTCAGCAGCGCCACAGCATATACTTGAAAAATACACAAAGCTGTGAGATCGGGGATGTCATACGTACGTAAAGCTACGTATGCACTGCATCACGAAGAGCTCAGCTAGCGACCGACCTGGGAAATACAAGTTCCTCAATAGCGTTATCTACAACGACGCTCTTCGTATGTCAAACTACCCCCAATTGTCCCTCTTAATCCATAAACGACATCCTACATACCGTTACAAAGCACCTCCCGACGTTTTGCCTGCCACCCCCCCCCCCTCTACTACGGGCGTGCACAACATGAGTACACCCCCCCCCCCTCAAGGCCACTGTTTGCTACACTACAATAGTAGCGGGAAAACAATCGCTGCCCTAGGAGATAGATGGTGGCCACAGGCGTTGAAACAGGAAGGGGATACAATATTAGCAAAATAAGCCCACGTACATAATATGGTAGGAAACAACGTAATGAGCGCTCAACTGTTGGAGGTGTCGCTCATCAGGAGTAGGAGCGGTGCTCGGTCTCGAAAGGAATGCGAGGTCAATGGCCAAACTACCAAGGCAAGCAACAAAACAGTACGGCCATGCATGAATATGAAGTACCCCCCCCCCCCCCCCAAAACCCAAACGCAATGCCTCCGTCCCGGCATTGTACGGATGCGAGGATCTATGGTCATCCACTCGGTCCGTGCACACTGATGTACACCCGCCGAGCCGGTCTATGGTTCATTACGACTACGGCCATGCATGGAAATGTAGTACCCCCCCCCCCCCCCCCCCGCGCCCCTCCCCTCCTCCTCCACCGCCTCCAACATTCCTCCATACAACGCGCCTCTTCTCTCACCGGTGGGACGACGATATTGAGGAATTCGGCGCATTGCACGACCGTGTCGCGGCAATTGTTGCCGAACACTTCCATGTACGAATCGATCACATCTGCGGCCGGCCGAGGAAACGTGTGGGGGCACGAAAAGACGAGCGAGCAGCAACAACAACCAAAAAAAGCGGCGTGTTTTCGTACGGAAAAAGCGGCGTGTTTGCAAATACAAATGTGAGAAGAAAAAAAAACGTGTTTCGTAATTTCGTCGAGAAATCCCAATGCACTGGTTTGTTTTTAATTTTGGCACCGTGGGAAGGAGTTGTACTAAGTCGTTCTTCTGTCTTTGTCGAGCACCCCTGACCAAAACAAAAGTAAAAACCGAACGAAACCAAAACCATCTCCCAAAACAAAACAAAACAAAAAGAATTGCTAAACCAAAAGCCACGACCAAACCCCAAAACCATTACGCCAAAAATCAAAACCTGCTTCCGTCAATCAACTCTGTCGTGAAAGTAGCTGGCAATCTACATACAGCAGTATCTCCGCCAGCATGGTATCTTCCTCTTCTTTTCTCGCCACCACCTCAAGCACCCAAAACCAAGCCAAACCAAAACCATCAGCAGAGACAAAAAAAACACATCTCCAGACCTACAGACAGCGAATAGCTAGCCCCAAAACCTTTACAACAACAAAAAAAAACACAATAAAAAACGAAAAACAAAACAAACAAACAAACCAACCTGCGTCAACTCTGCCGTGAAAGTATCTGGCAATCTCCGCCAGCGTCGTCTTCCGCTTCTTCGCCGCCACCTCAAGCACCCACTTCTTGATCACAGAGTGGTCCACCACAAGCCCCCCCCCATCCCCGCCCCCCCCCGCCGCCGCGCCCCCGCCCCCTCCCCCCTCTCCCTGCGGCGCATCATTATACAGCAAACCCGCCGGGACTTCCCCGCCCTCCACAACATAGTCCCCCGTCGAGAAGGTAGTACCGGCCACGGTACCAGCAGCAGCAGCTCCACTTCCACCTCCGCCCCCGCCCCCACCCCCACCCCCCTTGCCCTTCTTCTTGCCTTTCTTCTTCTTCACCTTCTTCGGCTGACCACAGCCGGTCTCGGCGGCATCGCCGGCCGCGCCGGCGGGGGGGGGGGGGGGGGGGGGGGGGGGGGGGGGGGGGGGGGGCGTACTCATTTGTTGCTTGCCTTAAGTTATTTGACCATTGACCACGCACTCCTTTCGAAACGTAGCACCGTTCCTACTCCTTATAGAGACACCTCCAACATTGGGGGGGGGGAGGCGTAGGGTAGAGGTTATTTATAGGGTGTGTTGTTGTTAATAAAGCGTCATTAGCGCAACAACAACAACAACACAACTGCCGGGAAACAAACGAATAAAAAGAGAATATGCTCGTGTATACAAAATACATTACATGAAAAAAAAACAGAAACTCAAAGACTAGAAAAACAGAAAGACAGACAAAACTACAGTATATAGAACAACACTCAAAACAAACAAGAGAGGCTTTCAGTTTTTTTTTTCTTCACCTGGTCCTCCGCTGCGGCATCGCCCCCCCCACCCCCACGAGCGGAACCCCCCACAGCGGCCGGGGCGGCGCGGGCCAGCGCTTCCGCCACGGTCTTCGCCTCCGCTTCGGCCTTGGCCTGCACCCTCGCGTGTCGCTCCTGCTCTTCCTGCTGCTCTCGCACCTGAGCTTCAATCCTCGCCTTGGCTTGAGCCTTCGCCTTCGCCTTCGCTTTCAACTCAGCCTGCACCTTCGCTTCTTGAGTCTGAGCCTGAGCCTGGGCCTGGGCCTGGGCCTTGAATTGGGCTTGGGCCTTCGCCTTGTTCTTTGCGTTCGTTTTTGCTTGAGTAGCCTTGGCATTCGCGGCTTCCGTCGCCGCTGCCGCTTCCGCTTCCGCCGTCGCCGCCGCCGCCGCTTTCTTGGCCTCGTCGGCAGCGATTTTCTTTACACTCTGCGTTATTTGACACATTGTCAGAGGAGGCGGTTAGGGGACGGGAAAGGGGGGAGGGGGGGGGCGTACTCATCTGTTGCTTGCCTTAAGTCATTTTACCATTGACCACGCATCCCTTTCGAGACGGAGCAATGGGGGGAGCGCGGGGGGGCCGCACTAGATTGGGCGTGGGGGGACAGCGCGGAGACAAGGGACGGGGGTGGGTGGTGGTTCGTGTGGTCATGGGCGGGGTAGGAGTGTACGTACTCGTTGATAAAAATTGAGTGAGATTGCTTGTATTACGGAGGACCACAATAAACAGAACAAAATATTGTTGGTGAAAAAAGGGAAACATATACCAGGTATAGGTGTTTGTGCGTCCCGTACGTTCTATTTACGGATACGGAAACATATAGGTGTTTGTGTGTACCGTATGTAGGTCCTATTTACTATCCCGTTTATTATCTTCGCCCTTTCTTTATCTCTCCTCTTTTAGTCGTAACTCAGATCCGGGGTCACTATCTATGGTCCCCCGATGTCACTGCTGGGCTAGCGTACGCACAGCAGTAGCGAGCACAACAGTAAGTATATGCAAGGTCTCACGTTGGAGGCGATCCTACGTCGGATGGCGCAGGGTATATATATATAAAACCTGACGGACGTTTCTTGCAGCTGAAAAAAAAAAAAAAAAAAAACGAAAGGGCCACCAGCAAGCCGTTGTTTTTTTTTCAAGTCTACACTATACTCTTATACCCCAAAAAAAACAAAGGCATACTCCCGACCAACAAAAACAAATCGGTATACGCGCATATATGTCAAGAATATAAAACGAAATCGGTATATATATGTATATACCTGTTATATATATCCAGACTATGCACATATATACCAGGTATATCAAAACACGTTCAAATTAGTTTGTGTGCTGGTGCTACTGATCAGCAGACATTTCTGCCCTGGCGTACATAGATAATTAAGTGAGATTATCGGTGAGCTTTCCGACTATAGTGGAGACGAGTTACGAGTTACATCAGCAGCACGACTCACATTCGACTCATCCACGGAAGCGGCAGGGGCGGGGGCGGCGGCGGCGGCCGCCGCAGCAACGTCGGCAGCGGTACCGTCCTGAATGCCCTTCTGGACTCTCTTCAGCTGGGCCGTTGCTTCCATAAGACGAGGGCGACTAGGTTTTCTGCCGCACCCCTCGCAAGTTGTCTTTTTCGCACAGCAGATTAAGCAGTACTCGTGTTCACAGAACTTTCGAGGAGGCGGCGGGGCGGTGGGGTGGCGGGGGGG